>CALSBZ010000084.1:105647-160735 GCA_943591055.1 Gobionotothen gibberifrons
ACGTTCTATATAGCCTCCACTGGTGTCTTTCGGCTACGTTCTATATATCCTCCACTGGTGTCTTTCGGCTACGTTCTATAGAGCCTGCACTGGTGTCTTTCGGCTACGTTCCTATAGCCTGCACTGGTGTCTTTCGGCTACGTTCTATATAGCCTGCACTGGTGTCTTTCGGCTACGTTCCTATAGCCTGCACTGGTGTCTTTCGGCTACGTTCCTATAGCCTGCACTGGTATCTTTCGGCTTTCGGTATCTTTTTGTCTTGTAGATATCTTGCTCAGCAGATTTATCCTGGGAACTGGACTGAGAAGACTGGGCATGATATTGCGGTGAATAATCAATGCATAACACATATTAATAATAAATCCATAGCTACTCCAAAGATAAATGATTTGGGTTTTATCTATCAGTCATGTATTTAATGTTATCTTTTTATTTTTTTATTTTAGGGCTTGCCACACCAGATCGTTTGCAGACTTCTGTAAACATTGTAAATATAATGCTTTGTTTTCCATCTTCTCTGTTCCAGTATACTCTGTTGATTGTTACAAGCGCCGGGTTTGAATTCCAGGAGGTTAGTTTAAGATTTTTTTCCCCCAAAGAAGTAAATGCCTACTTAAAGTGTTGCTTATGTTGCATCATACTGTTCATCTTGAAGACAAATTGTCTTTGTCACTTCATTCAGATGGACATGCCTTTGATTCGGAAGTGGTGGTGTCTTCTTCTCATGGAGCGTTTTCAAATGGTGATCCTGCAATCTGCACGCTAGCCCTTACCTGCAAGAACTTCAACTACATCGTGAGCCAGCGGTCATTCCAAAAGGAAACCCACTTCAACTGGCTTGACAGTAAGTTTATTAAGTTTCTTTACTTCTGCCTTCTCCTATCCTAGTATTATGAGTTTGGTTGAACTAAAAAAGTTGATTGACTAAGAGTAAGGTCAACTAAATTAAGGTTTTGTTCTTTTTCTGTCTGAATTCTAATGGTCTTGTGACATTTTACTTCAGGTGTCGTCAACTGGAATCTCTTAACAGAGGGACACAAAAGGGAATTCAGGAAGGCATACCACATTTCCAGGTGCTTTTACTGTGACGACCAATATAAGGACGTCGGCACAGGCTACCGGGGAAGTGGTCGGCGAGGAATCTTGCTGGGTTTCTACTCCGAAGAGGGCTTCCCGGGGTTCTGCAGCTGGAGCTGTTGTCTGGTGGCTGAGGGAGCAACAGACCGCGCCTCACCCCAGTGAAGAATCCTCATTGTGCCTGTTACGGCTGCTGCTTCGTTCTGGGGTTTAACTTGTGTGGTCCGTGTTATAGTGATTAGATGTGCTTAGATTAGTTTAGTATTGTGTGATAGTTACCTCAGCGGTGTTTTCTTACCGCTTCCTTTGCTTTAGTTTGTACCACTGCAACAGTGAGGGTTATTTTGTTTAGTTAGGTATCACTTTTAGAGTCCTCCCTTTGTTGGTTGCCCATTTAAACTTGCGCCCTTGTGGCTACTTTGTTTGTTTCAGGCTGCTTGCCTGCCATTTTGTTCACCTGTTGTGCATTAAAACAGCTTATAATTATACCAATACCAATCTGGTTGTGTTGCTTCCCTCTGATTCCCCTAGCTCAGAAGGGAATGTAATAGTGCCCAATGAATAAAATCTGATTCTGCACTGAAATACCTCTTGGTCAAACTGCAGTATAAACACACTAACACTTGTTTTTGTTTTTGAGTAATCAAGCACCTCTTCAGAGACACATTTGATTTGATTTATTTCGAACGTGTAAAACAATTTAAAAAAAAAGAATACATATACATTTAAAACATAAGCAGTATCAAATTGATGAACTAAATATTATTGACTTACAAATGATATATAAACAAATGATCTACCCAATTACACATCCGAAAAGGCGTGGGAAGAAGTTTACCACCCCTTCTCCCAAAAACTAAATTAACATTTTTGTTTTCTTTTAACAAAATATACATCTAAATGTATGTCTACATACAATATACGTTATATATATACTCAATACTAATATTCCAAGTTCCAGGGGCGTGGGTTTGGATGGAAAAATAAGGACATACGATAACATTACCAGTTCAACTAAGGAGAAGGAAAAGCAGTCATTAAGAAAAAAGGGATGGATATCTGGCAGAAAAGGTGGGAGAAAGACCAGAAAGGCAAATAGTATAATAAAGTTCAAAAGACAATCACAATCAATATTTATAATAATCTAAAAGTAGGTTAGAATAAATTATGGATGATTGTTTTGTTTTATTTATTTTGTGGTTTATTATTGTGATACACACTCATGTACTCTAGGTGGCAGTGTAACTAAAAGCTGTTTGCGATCCGCCTTTTATAAAAGAGAAGAAGGGTCCTAAAACAGCGGGTCTGAAACGGCGGGTCTGAAACTGCGGTCTGCGAGGCTGCAGCTTCATACTATTGGTGAATTTGGGGGCCCTGACGAGCCCACAGCCTGTACCTCCTAAACCCCAAAAATGTGTCTGTTTCCTAGTATCTGCTGAGCTCTGTGCCAACTCCCTCACATTACTTTTCTTGGTTACCCCTGGCTTCGTACTCGTAACCCTGACATAGATTGGGCGGGTGGTAGGATTTTGGTTTCTAAAATGTGTGACTAAAAGTTTCAAATGGGTTACTTTAATGTAGTAAAAGGCACGGTAGTGTTACAAACAGGAGTCGTTCGAAGGGAGGAGAAGCTGCAGCTTCGTTCCTCCCTTCGAACGACTCCTGTTTGTAAGGAGAAGCTGCAGCTTCGTTCCTCCCTTCGAACGACTCCTGTTTGTAACACTACCGTGCCTTTTACTACATTAAAGTAACCCATTTGAAACTTTTAGTCGAGACTCATTGTTCTCATTATTTAAA
The DNA here is from genome assembly GCA_943591055.1 of Gobionotothen gibberifrons. Taxonomy (NCBI): domain Eukaryota; kingdom Metazoa; phylum Chordata; class Actinopteri; order Perciformes; family Nototheniidae; genus Gobionotothen; species Gobionotothen gibberifrons. The sequence continues at coordinate 108,522 of CALSBZ010000084.1, forward strand.
CCAGTTCTCTCCTGGACGCGAGAAAAACGAATAAGCTAATAATTGGAGACCCAGACGTGGATAACGCTAACCGGGAGAGCATTTGCAGTTTTCACAGGAGATTCAGCAACAACAGGCAGACACACACTTGGGCCCATGCTGAAAGGTAAAAGAAGTACCTGTTTATTCAAAATCTTCACTAGATTACATAGTAAACCATAGGAGAGTGTGTCTGTTTGGTAAGTTGTACTCCTGAGAAAGACTGCCTCATTTTAATGTTAAAACCAACCCAAATTGATAAAAATAATCATTCTAAAACACGTGGCGCTGTTTTTTCACAGACAGGGGTGAGTTCATAACTTCTTTTCTTCTTTTAACCCAGCATGCTATTAATTTGTGTGTGTTGTATTTTAAACATTAATTTGTGTAGTTATTACTTCATGGAGGTGTCTTGTTCAGTCTTCAGGTAGATGTCTCTTGTTATGTTGGTAGTTATTCCTATAAACATAAGGGTATTGACGCCCATTTAAACGGTAGTTTTAAGATCTGTGAGACACAGCGAGTCAGCTAAAGACTGAGTAAATGAAGATTTAACAAGGCATAGCAGACAGATAACGACTGGAAAATGAAGTAAAAATCATTTTAAGAAGAAGAGGTCTGATTAAAGTGTGAGGCTTGATCAGTGTTTATTCTGTTTTATTTGTAACCAGACATGGCGTGTGTATCCAGACGGGAAATGCGACATTCGTGCGTTAGGTAGGCGATATTCTCCTGATTGTGTTTGATTGGCGTCTTGCTTGGTCACACAATAGCGTGTTTTAACAGAAACAGATAAACATAGTGACTCTAAAGTAAAAAAAAAAATTACGTAGAGAAGTTTATGGCTTAGGCGTAAGGGTTTCTACATTTGAGTAGAATATCTTCAGGATATAGCCCATTTACAAAGAGGCTTTTAAAGTCAAATATTACGATAAAGATAAGTTGATGGCTTAAAATCGTAAGGGTACCTAATTTTAAGAGAGGATATCTTCAGGATAAAGCCCATTTTTTAGTTGTGAAGTACAGTGTTGTTTTGTCTTGTATTTTCTAAAACCAGAGTTTCCCTTTGTTACAGTAAAATCACCCAGCCATTATTTAAACTCCTAAACCAGAGAGACACGTGGGATATTATCCCATCCCTTTGTTCTTCAGGTTAAAGGTTAGAAAGTGAGCTGACATCTTGTCTTCACCACATGTAGGAGAACAAAGACATGGTAGTCGCCATTTTGTAGAATGCTAATTGGAGTACTGTCTTTGTTCAGGTCACATGAGGCCAGGTATTTTTCTGGAGGACAGATAATACTTCTTGTCACAGTTGGAGCTAGGAAATAGTACATTAAGATAAGAAACCTTACATAATAGTCTTTCAAACTAGACTCTAGAATATTCAAAAACAAAAGTATTGAAGCTAACAAGTTATGAAATTTGCATAATTCGGTGCACTTCAGGATACACATTAAACACCAGATTTGGATTTGCACCAATATTTCATTTTCATATTTCAAAATCAAGACATTGTACACACTGTACAAATAAAAAATGGTATTTTACTTATTAAAAAAAAAAAAAAAAAAACGTAAAACATAATTTTTACTTATTAAAAAAAATCTTTAAAAAAAAAATCTGATGAAGTAGGATATCTTTTTAAGGAATACAAAGGAACTAGTCAGAGGATTAGTGCTTTATCTTTACAAACTTAATAATTGTATCCTAGTATTCAAGAAACATGTCGCCAAATGGCACCAGGTTGAGACCAGATGCAGAGCCAGGCTCAACTGCAGATATCAAGGAAAGGGTATAAATCAGATCAGATGCTACAACAGTTCCAAATCTTAGACAGAAGACATGGAATCACATAGAGAAACTGTTGGAACAATGGCAAACGAGAGAATTGATTCCAGCAGATGACCAACCTGGACCAACAAAAGCCCATAGGAAAGCTGTAGTTGAATATGAGGATGGAGAATATTTAAAACAGCAAGAAGCATGGGTGAAAGCTGGACAACCCCCTTGGTATGGACCTGCTAAACACGCTATGAAAAAAGCTGAAAAAAGGAAAACAACAGTCACAAGTCTGTTACTCCATCTGAAATATGCCAGCCAAGGACTGACGAACAGCATGTATGTGGCTCAAGGAGCAGAGCTCACAGCAAAGGAAGATAAGAAAGAAAAGACAGAAGAAGCTCCAGTAATCCAACCTTCAAAGCTCCATCCAAGCTTCACAGATGCGCCTCCTCCCTATATGACAGAAGAATACCGTTTATTTCAACCTCCAATACGAGCTCCAACTCTTGGTGTTTTAGGAGGAGTATTGGAGTTGGACGGTCCCCCCCACAGCTGCACGTGTCAAAGACTTGGAATACGAGGTAAGAATCCTATCCAGTGTCAACCAGCTGAAGGAGGAACTCGACAGAAAAATGGAAGAACTCAACAGAAGAATGGAAGAGGAGCTCAACAGGAGAATGGAAGCACTCAACAGGAGAATGGAAGCACTCGGCAGAAGAATGGAAGCAGAACTCATCAAAGGAATTGAAGAAAGACGGAAGGCAGATCAAGCAAAAAATTACATTATTGAAGAAAGACGACGACAAAGAGAAACACAAGAGACAGAAATGGTAGCATTACAACTAAGACTCTTGAAGATACAAATAGCTGAGAAAGATACCGAAGCTAATAAAAGCAAGAAAGCGGCAAGGCAAATGGCAGCTGCATCAAAGATGGCCAAAGAACCAGAGAATGTCCGCAGAACATTGCACCAAACAACGGCCCTCCATGCAGTTACCAACAAAGAGGAGGTTTCCATGACTACGACAGAGGCTGTCCCAGGGATGTCAAAGAGGAACAGGATTGCCAAACATGAACCAGAATGTTATTTTAAAAAATTGAGAGTAGCATATTGCATTTAACTATAAAACATGCATAGATTAGTAAAGATTAAAACATAGTAGAACATTTAGCAGACTATTTTTGTAATTATGAGAAAGATAGAGATTACGAGTGATGTTGTTCCCCCACACAGAAAACTATTGAGTCCACACAGCTAGTGAGGTCAAGACGATGGGTGTCCACCCAAAATATGAAGACGGAAGATCCTTACCAAGTCCTCCTGTTTACACCGACTGCAGTTCAAGGGACGGCGATACACCTGACGAGAACCTGTTGAGACCTGAAAACAGAAACTCGATTCTGCTGTGGTGAAGTCTGGCTACAAAGGGAGGTGTTCCGTTAGGGTCGCTTGTCTCAAACCAGTGAAGAAGTCAACAAGAACCCAGCAGAACTAGAGAGTGACTGTTAGAGGGAGAACAGTGACGGAGCGACAGAGACTGGCACAACCAACGAGCCAGTACATAGATAGACCCTGTCAGAAGACCGGGGCTGTGTTTAAAGGGGAACTTCATTTATTGTTAGTGGAAGTCTAGTTTTTTAGTCAACAATTATGATTTATGGAGTCAGATTACATTTTTCTCATAGACACAATTTTATAATAAGTCTGAAGTGTCTGTTTTAAGGCATGAGCTGCAAACTAAATAGAATAACACTGATTGAGAACTTAGATGAAGGAGTTCTAGGGTTTTTACAACAGTTTAAAAAATCAGTCTTTATCTATTTATTCTTGAGTGACTTTACTGATTTATAATGTAGTGCGTAAGGCAATATCTCATTTTGAGTGAGTGATTTCATGTTCTCTGCATGTCACCTTTTGTGAAAATAGTTCATATTTTCTCTCTAGTTTAGAGAAATATTATTTTATCATATGTTGGTTCACCAGTGTCAGACAAGCTTCTAATCCTAGAATTATTGAGATGCATTAGCGAAACCAGGGGTATTGTTTTTCGCAGAAACAATGATGCATAATACCATGACTAAAGGCGTTATTGAAACCATAAACACTTTTTTGTACTAAAGGCAGGTTTTTAGTGAATATGTTTTTATACAATACATCATATGATATTTTTGTACGCCTTAAGGGTACACGGCGAAGTTATATTTATTTAATACAATGTTATGGGTTTTACATGTTCTGTTCATAATAGGGTAATCATTGCAATATTAATTGAGCATGTTATGCTCAAAGGAGGGAGTGTCATGTTTATGCAGATATGTTGATTTCAGTGACGTAGTAGTTAATAAATAATAACAAGTGTTTAACAACAAAAGGTATGCCGAGGTTTGGGCCTTCTCCAAGGAGGGAGTGGTCCAGTTTTGGATATCAGATAAATTGAAGTGTATGAATATGTCAGGGCTCTGAGTAATATTATCCAAGTCTTGTCTACACAGGTTCAGAGAACTGCAAAGACACCAGACGAGACACCAAAAGAGACTCCTGTTCGGCCAGGTGATTGGGTGAGGGTGAAAGTTCACAAAAGACAGTGAGATTGAACCCCGGTGGTCGAAACCGTGAGAAGTTGTAACGAACTTCACATGCGCTCCGGTTTAAAGGTAAAGATAAAAGGAGAAAATTGACACCACCTCACACATTGTCACCCTTCACTGGCACCTTCCAGAAAGTTATTGGAAGTTAGGACTGATTTGGCAGAGCTGGAACAAAACAATAAATAGAAATAAGAATAAGATAGAAACAGCTCAAAAGATGTATTGTCTTTAGATTTGTATAGATTGTACACTAAAGTGAAAACCTATTTTTTGTTTTACACCTGAAAAATAGTCCAATTTTAGAATAAGTTATTTTTGTACTCATAATTTGAATTCTGTAACTGACACAACCATGGAGAAAATAGAGATTATGTCGAGAACAAAGCCAAAGCAATTGTGGGGTCCCCTAGGGATAAGAGTCAGAATAGCATTGTTGATTGTGCTCATTACAGTTGGCACCTTTCTGGTTCGAAGGGGAGTACAATATCAAGTAAGACATGGATCCATTAGTTCACTCAGAGAGAATGCCCACATCACTTACAAAACTCCAGCTGTGTTTCAGAGACTTTCACTTATCCCCAGAGCCAAAAGATCACCTGAGCAACAAGAGAAGGAGTTAGAAGCACTAGTCCCTTCAAGGTTGCCAGGTGAGGAGGTTATAATCAAGAGGATTTACCCCCTCTATATGCAGTTTTTGGATCAAATGATGAGATGGGTTTAAGTGATCGGGATATGTAAGTGATGGGGATCTACAGATTAGGGAAATTACCAACACGGGATCCATGTTTTAGTCTGTACCAGAAACACCCCCCGATAACAACCGATCGGTGACCTATCTGAGCAAAATTATTGAGAATTATTACAGTAGAAACAGGCTACCAACCCACAAGTACAGCTTTGTACGCACACACTCTATGAACAAGATTCCCCAGCAGATTGTGGTGACATTGCACAGATATGTCCAGTCACAAAAGTTATTTATGTACTAAATAACAGTGAGATTTAAAATGATGGAGGAAATAAGGGGAAGTTCTTTTATAGTGTGTGAAATATGAGGTGCACGAAGCATGTAGTTATTTCAGTTTATAGAAGAAAATGGTTTCCTAAAAGAGTATTTGGGGTAAACATGTTACAGTGGCTGAAAGCAATGTTTTGGGATATGGTACAATTCTTAGTAGACATTGATTGTGTTTAGAGGGCGTTTAACATCTAAGACAGATAGTATGATTAAGAGAATAGAGTGGAAAGGATTGGATTTATTTTTGCCTCAGTGTGTTAGAATAAGCTATAGATAATGCGTCCCGAGATCTCTCTCTCTCTCTCCCTTTCTCTGCCTGAAAGACCGCTACGACCCCATCTCCAGCAGACAAATGACATCACCACAGGAGACTCCTCCTCCTCCTCCTCCTCCTCCTCCTCCTCCTCCTCCTCCTCCTCCTCCTCCATCGAACAGACAGAAAACCCGAGCTGAACCAACAACGACCTGAGGAATCCAGGACCAAAACAGCATGCTGAAAGAGGTATAATCTCATCGGTCCCTCAAGACAGGACATAAAGTTGCAAGCTGAGCTACGAGACTTTGCACAAGACATGAGAGCAGAATACGCCCTCCATGCAACAGCGAAGAGACTGTACAGGCAAAGCAGTTGGGCCACTGAAGAGAGTTGCAGCGGAAGGATTCAAGAAGGCAGGACGGAGGAGAAGACAGGAAGGAGGAGAAGACAGGACGGAGGAGTTGTCAGGGGCCAGCAGAACGTGAGGGGGTCGTGGCTTGACGACCAGAGGGGGAGAGAAGGAAAACAGGATGCTTATGCTTTACACATAAACACATTTATTAAAGAGGAAACTATTAAAGTAAAATGAGAGAATAATCCTAAAACACACTGAGGGTAAAACATATTCAATCTTTTCATAATATAAACAAATTATTCTTTTAGAGATTCTCATTCATGTGTGAATTTGGGGAAGATTTAATTTGTTACAATATAGATCTACAGTTTAAAGGGATAGTTTTAGTAACCACTCTATGAAAGCAGACACATCTGTATTTGTATGGAAAATGTTAAAGGTAGAACTAGTACCAAGCCAAAGATAGTATTCCAATCTAGAGTATTGATTTCACCATTGTAGCATAGTTATTACCAGAGGAGAACGTTTAGGGGAGAAGTAACATTTGTTTGTCGTCCAAGACATAGAGTTTTAAAAAGAAACCAGGCAAAGAGGGATTGCACATTTTTAAAGTAATATAATTGGGAGTAATACATGCGGGGCCTTGGATCACTCATTGTAATGATGCATATTTTTTGAGAACAAAAAAGAACAGACGTTCTAAATCTTACTTGCAGCTTCACAGGGAGCGCACGGCACCAGATTATGAGTTTTAAAAGACAAGTGCCACCACCTTTTAAATGTCATCCATTTAACCAGATGACCTGACATTTAGAGATGTTATTTAAAGTAGAAACATATCCGCCATAAGCAAAAATTCCTAAATTGAACTACAAACCAAGCCAAATGACTTCTGTTTTTAAGATCCTTGATAAAGGAGGGAGTAATTATCACATGCTCGGGCACCCAAGGTTGCACACACTGTTAAAGGGATTTAGCATAGTTCTTTAAGTAGATCAGAACTGAAGATACATTAGTATAATGAGTTAGTATTTAGTATGATGAGTTAGTGATATTACACTGGTGTTCACACCATTTCAGGGACTTTATCACTGCATTAGCACAGACCACCAAAGGTACTGAAGAAGGAACTTTCAAATGATGAAATTCTGAAACTGTTGTAACTGACCAAAATCTTCTCCCAGAAATGACCATCTGGAATGCCAGAGTAGGTGTTTGGTGATATCGAGGAACCAAAACCTAGTATTTAGTCTTGTCACAGGATTGGACTGGGACCTCTGCACTAGCACAGCCAGTGATGTTTTTATGTAGTTAATACAAGGATAGCATAGGGACACTAAGGGGGGGGGGGTTGATGTTGCAGTTGCATTCCATGTCCTAACGTACCAATTGATTACGACGGCCTCTTCTAGAGAACATATTACTTTCATACCTTAAAAGGTATGATAGAAAGGAGGGTGCATTTCCCAAGAGGTAACAGTTACAAATGCTAGCAGAATAAGACAACCTACCCCCAGAGACAGAGATGGATGTAAAAGATTATATGGATGTAGATGATGAGATTGTCCAAATCATGTGAAAAGCGAACAAGCCAGATGGAGATGGAGTGAATCCATTTCAAATTACTTTGCACTATTCAGAAATACTTTGTTTCTATAACACTTTGTAAAAACAAGTGCCTTAACACTGAGCGTGATATGTGAACAGTTACTGTGAAAGGAGGGAGAAAGAAATGTTCCAATACCAAGCCATGCTGCTATTTTTGGAAATGATATTGAATGTTAACACTAGAAGTTATGCACAAGGGAAACTTTTATGTTTGAACACCACAAAGTATTTTTGTATTTTATAAAGTTGAGGTTATTGAACCATTCCATTTTGATTGTATGATTTTATATGAGTTATGTACTATGTAAAGTTCAGATGAAGAACTCATTGATTTCAGTATTTTGTACACACCTTTTAATGTGTGTAAGGAGGGACTGTTAGTAAATTAAATCAATGTTTTATGGCATAATTTAGTCTAGACATGCCATCAGTTTAAAATGCTGATTTATACTGAAAAAACAGAAGTTTTCGTACAATCTCTGATGTCAAGCTTTTATTGTGAAAATACTTCCGGTTTGACTCCAGTCTGTGTTTATTTTGAAAAGCTATCCCGGAAGTAATGTCCGAAATACTAACAGTAACTTGACCCCAGTTGGACCAAAAGTTAACGTTTTCTAGCCGTTAAAATGAGATAAATGAAAAGTGAGGAAAGAGAATGTGTAGAGAAGAGGCGTGTTTAGTCATGTGTTGGATGTACAATGTCAAAATCTTCTGTAAAATGTGATATCGGACATTGGAGAAACTAGCGGAAGTGAACAACAACAAAGCCAGCTGGCAGCGGGGGAGGAGCGAGAACTGATTATATAATAGTTGAACGTGTTGTGCCCTGCCTCTCTTCTTCACCGGAACCACGGAGGAACGAAGCTGCAGCTTCTCCTCCCTTCGAACGACTCCTGTTTGTAACACTACCGTGCCTTTTAATACATTAAAGTAACCCATTTTAAACTTTTAGTCGAGACTCATTGTTCTCATTATTTAAACCAGTTCTCTCCTGGACACGAGAAAAACGAATAAGCTAATAATATACACATATATACGCATTAAAACGGATACATCTTAATGCATTTTAATCAAATTCAATGCGTCTGTTTCAGTAACGATGCCATCCGAATGCCCGCTGTGCAGACTGTGCTACAGGGCTCTGAACGAGCACTTCAAGCACAAGCATGTAGTGTGCAACAAAGAGGAGAGGAACATCCTCCTAAAAATGGCAAATTGCAGGATAAACATTCGGACCAAAATAATGGGACGAGACAGGACCGTCATCTCAATAATGACCACCCTGAGCCCTCCCAAATTGAGGCAGATGAGGCCCTGTCAAGGCTGAAGCAAACCGTGGCACTGCGGATGCTCCATGACCTCCGTGTGAATAACCCCATAATTGGAATGGTTACATCATTGGATGTAGACGATGAGGAGGGATTCTTGGGGCAGCCTCCACCCTTCTCCCCACAGACCGAGTGTGACAACGAGGACTGCAGGCAGGTGATGCTGGAAGGAGTTGCATTGAGGGCTCAGAGGGATGCCCTCAATGATGAGGTGAAGACCCTGCGCTCCAGGCTGAAAAAGGCGCTAAAACCCAGGAAGCAGAGGGCCACTGCTGCTGTGGATGAGGCTGAGGAAGAACCTGTACACATACAGGGATCAGCAATCCCAAGTTCCTATGGCAGAAACACCCCAGCCGCCTCCATCACCCAACACACCAGCCCAGTAGCCTCAGGCAGCAAGACCCCTGTCAAGACCCCGGCCCGGACTGTAATGCAGTCCCCAGTAGCCTCCGGCAGCAAGACCCCTGTCACGACCCCTGCCCGGACTGTAATGCAGTCCACAGTAGCCTCTGGCAGCAAGACCTCTGTCAAGACACCTCTCTGGAGTGTAAGACAGGCCCCAGTGGCCTCCCCCATCAAGACCCCTGTATGCCGCAGGACCGGTGCGTCTCGCCCCATTAAGCTGAAAGCTAGACCGGCTAAGAAATCGCCCTCTCCCCCAAAACTCTGGTCCACGAAAAATGTTCGTCAACAACCTTTTTTACATGTGTAAGACGAGACGATGACGAGCTAAAAATAGATTCTTGATAACGAAAACTATGAGGAAATGTATATTTGGTTTTCGTTGACGAGACGAGACGGGACTAAGGTGTTAAGCTCTTAAGCCCTGAGCCTGTTTTTCAGGTTTCAGGCTCGAAAATGCCACTAACTCAACAAATGATATATCATCACTTCTAAAAGGGGTAAATTAATAATTATTTTTCTCAAAGCAAGGTTACATCTGTGAGTTGGATGTAGAAGTGTCAGAATCAATATTTATTTTTATTTTAAAGTAAATTCAGATGGAACATAGTAAAAACATGTAAATTCTAATGTCCGCCTAAAAGAAAAACTTTACTTATAGTGAAAACCACCCTTGCATGATGGGTTAGTAGACTAAAAGCTTTAGGAATCCAAACTATAACATATAATAAGTACCCTGTATCAAGATTGATGCAAAACAAGTGAAATTTGACATTTTTAGAGAGATTTAGAAAAATAAAGTCCATGCGGACTCGCCTCTGGGTAATTTGGGAACCGTCAGTTCCATTTGACCCTTTTCACTGTAAAAATCATTTTATTACTTTGAATTTTCACTATAGGTATTCATTCCATCCAAATACAACTGTTGTAAAAAAATAAAAAAAATAAATAAACATACAAAATGAAGTTTTTTCATGTGAGTGGTGGGGGAGGTGGGGGAGGGGGCGACGAGGATCGTCGGTAACATATCTGCATCGCTGTCAACATTAGTCACAATTTCCATTGCCTGTAAAGTACTAAGCATCTCTTTCCTGTGAGCCATTATTTGACAAAAGTCAAAGTACAGAAAAAGTCCTAAACGCTAATATTGTAATCTGCTCTGGAATCTGCTGTCCACTCTGTGCTCTGTGCTCTGTGCTCTGTGCTCTGTGCTCCGTGCGCTCTGGGTCCTGCTGCAATTCCTGCTTCCTTTCACGTAGTAAACAATAAGTGAAGTCTCTGCGTAATGTTGTTACGCTGGCTGGCATTCTTTATACTTTACGCAGGACCATATCTCTGGAACCCATTGGTCGATTCGTGTGATTTACACCTTTTTCTTAACCATCAGATCCAATAGAATCGAGCAGTTCCCAAATCCACATAAACATTACCATGGCGGACATAATAGAGAAGCAAACGAAGCATATCTGAAAGTGCAAGCCTGGACTGCAAAACTTTATACCCAGTATATTGCCATAAATATGATGATGGATTATCAGTACAAAATTCTACGTGACACAAAGACATTGGATTAACCTTGAGCGGCGTTTTTATTCCGGTGAACACAACTATTGATCACAAATAAAAAAAAGTAAGACGTAATTATTGTAATATTTTTGAAACCGGATGTTGTTTACTTTCTCTTTTCTGGCTGATAGCTCCGCAATTCGGGGTCGTACAGTGATGACATTACATGTCTGGAATCTGTGGAGTCTCAGCTTTAAATCGTATATTGTGGCGCCGAGGAATAGGGAGTCGGAGGCGGTGCTATAGAGGTGCAAAAGTGAGCTTTATTGTGGAGCAGAAATGCAGGTGCTGTCGGGTCGCAGCCCGGGACGACAAGAGAGCGAAGACAGGAGGGCACACAATACATATAGTACAACACATATGTCCCCGAAGAAACAATACCCCTACCCCACAGTTCCGTGTGTGAATTATGTCCCAGTGTATTAAAAGGTGGTCACCACACAAGCCCCCCCAGAATTCAGACATGCCGTCGGAAGGGAGCCGCAGGAGCGGGTAGGGGCCCCAACGAGGGCGAGGGTATCCCCACCGGGGGTGGGGGGCGGGCCGGAACGGGCCGTCGTAAGGGGGCCGCAGTAAGCGCTTGTGCCGAACAAAGTAATCACCCGCCAGTCGGTGAAAGCCGGGTCGCTGAGCCGCGACGGGCGTGAATAACCCGGTGGTCCCCAGCAGGAAGGAGCGCTGCCCGGCCGCAGGCGAGGGCACAGCGGTGGCGGGCCTGAAGTCCTCGGGAGGAAGGAACCGGGTCTCCGGGGGGCAGGAGCAGCATCCCCGGGAGGAAGGAGCCATGGACAGGGGAGAGGCCAGACGGGGTCAGACGGGGCGCCGTCCAAAGCCACCCCCAAGTGTCCGTCTTGTCTGTCAAAATGCATCTTACGTTTCTAACTTGCAATACCATTATTGCCGCTCTCTTCACTCCAGAAGAGCGATCTCCCTGTGTCTCTCTGTGTGCGGGGGGCGGGGCCTAACAGACATGCTGCAGCGGACACAGAGATCTGCCGGGGACGGAGCGTTCAGAGAGTATAGAGACACATTTTGACTAAAAGTTGACTAAAATGTAATTTTTCATCGACTAAAAGTTGACTAAAATGTAATTTTTCATCGACTAAAACTAGACTAAAACTATGAAGGATAGGAATGACTAAAATGTGACTACTAATAACCATTTTTGTCTAAAGACTAAGACTAAATCAAAAACAGCCATTGTGTACAGCCATCTTTAGGTCATACCACAGATTTTCGATTGGATTAAGGTCTGGGCTTTGACTAGGCCACTCCAAAATGTTGAAATGTTTCCCCTTAAACCACTCTAGCGTTGCTTTAGCAGTATGCTTTGGATCATTGTCCTGCTGGAAGATGAACCTCCGCCCAAGCCTCAAATCTCTGGCAGACTGAAACACAGTTTCCTCAAGTATTTCCCTGTATTTAGCTCAAGTGGCAAACTCTGGGGCAGAGCCGGGAGGCCAATAAGGAAGTGCCTCAAACTGCAGTTAATCTATTGGCCGATAGGGGATGACTGCAGAAAGGAGCAATTTCCATAGACCCCCATGTTAAAATGCCCAACTTTACAGCAGAAATAAACATGTTTCTACGATGCAATACAAATTATTCTGGATATAGTTAGATTCCACCTTCATGATTATTGATTGGTGAGTGAATTGTTTGATAACGCAACCCTTTTAGTTATATTACTGTAGGTCTTAATGTTTTTGCATAAATGAGGGCGTGGTCACCTTAAGTGACAGGTCTCTGCAGTCACGGCTGCTTCTAGCTTTCTGTTTCTCTGCTAGTAGCTCCGTTAGCTCAGTAAGCTCCAGGATGCTACAGGGGCTCAGCTGCAAGTCTGATATGGGGAACACAACAAAACACCATTTAATTTCGGGTTAAAATTTGTTGTAACTGCGTTACTGGGAATTGTAACGGGTATATATAACATTAGCTAACAAGGTACACTCCCCTGTTTTGTTTTAGCAACTAGTTTTCTGTGTACCTTGTCCTTGCCAACACTAATGTTATCCACAGCATGCACAGCGATCACGCAGAAAACTAGTTGCTGAAAAAAAACACGGGAGTTAGAGGTGTAACAGTTCACAGAATTCACGGTTCGGTACGTACCTCGGTTTGGGGGTGACGGTTCGGTACGGGTTCGGTACAACAAGAAAAAGAAAAAGAAAAGTCCCAAATGCATAATTCCAGGTTTGTTTTTTATTTATTTTGAACAGTAGCGCAAGTTTCAGTTCAAAAATAAGGAAGTCTAACATTTTGAATAATTTACTTTATTACACAGTTAAAAACAAACAGTACCACACACACTCAGATGGCCATATTATCTATAATGGCTGATGTCAAACAAAAAGGTTCAATAAGCTGTACAACTAAAAAGAATGTCTTGAAAATATTACAACAATAAGATAATGTTTCAATCACTTTCAATCAATAAAAGCCGGGGTCCTCTACTATTGCATAAGGGTGCAGCATAGCCGTTGAAATATATATGCCAATAGCTTCCGTTAATTATTTTGGTCTCTCGGCTTTCATGTCTATTGGCTTCTTAAAAACAGCGGGGATAAGCTGTTGAACTGCTGTTGTCTTTTGCCGGGCTCCGGTGATTGGCAAATCTGGGTGATGCCTTCTGATATGATTTAGCATGTTTGGCGTGTGTTACTATTAGCATACCGCACCGCTGTCGAACAACACCGACACACCGTCCTCCCGATCCACCACTCGCACTCCATCGTTGTTGTAGTCCACAGGGAACCTGAAATGTTCCCACACAGCTGATTTAAAAGAAGCAGGTGGGTCAGGTCTTCTAGCTCCTGTGTGTTATCTAAACTCGCAATACTAACTTATTTTGTTCGTTTTGTTCATTTGTTGTTTAAGGGCGGCTGGCAAACAGCTTTTAGGCGCAATACCGCCCCCTGGATTATATAGTGCATAGTGGATACTGCCCTGAATGACAGACTTTTTTCCCACTCGTAAAAAAAAGGCGTATTCGTCATGTGACTGCATGCACCGAACTGTGACGTCCGAACTGTGACGTCCGAACCGTGACGGTACGGGACGAATACGGATACCGTTACACCCCTAACGGGAGTGCAATGTTTCGCAGCCCGGATGTTCATTTGTAGCTTTGCCCCTGAGTCACTAGGCCTGATGGAGTGGCTAAAAGTGGATGAGTAGAATGTGTTGACAAAGGACAAACCAGGGAGAGATACAGAGCCACACACGTATCTCAGCATCTGCTCATAACTGCATACACAATTGCCAATGAATTTAGATTTCTTTCCCTCAAATGCTTTTTTTCAATTTTTTCCCCAACCACAGCTTCTGAAAGTAAACTTAATAAACTGCAGTGCATCAAATGAATAAGTGAAAGGCTTTAATTGTATATGCCTAGGGGGCTTCTTAAATGCTTGTCACTGATGCAGTAAAATTAAGTGTGTGTGTGTGTGCGTGTGCGTGTGCGTGTGTGTGCGTGTGCATGTGTGTGTGTGTGTGTGTTTGTGTGTCATGTCTGGGAGCTGGCTTCTCAGAAGTTTTAACTGTGTAGAATGAAATCCACAGAACACCTAGAGGGCAACACGACTGAACAAATACAATAATTCAATTTACTCTTCAATTACATTCGCATTCAAGCTTTACCCTCCTTCAATTAAACTGTTGTACATGTCGGTGCAGAGCATACGCAAATATAATCAAATAAAATCCATCACAAGGACCAATATTCCACATCATAAACCAAATGAGGGATTTGATATTGAGCGTTGTGCTTTTATTTGATTTATGTTTTGTCTAAAGCAAATCAGTAAATTGCTAGTGTGAAATGACGTTCAAAGCAATATGCAGTTAACAAACTGAAACTAATTAACACATTTCAAAAGAGTTCACAGGAAGAGAATGAACAGATATGCATACTCAGCTTTGATATTGACATCAGTCATACATATTTTAGCTGGAAGCGTCAAAAGCATTGATTATCCAGAATTCCTTGATGTGGTTGGAGTTGGGAAGTCATATCAGGTCGCTGAATGCCATCAATAGGTACAAGACAAAACAACCCAAGGCTGCCGGTTACTTATTCATGGATCTGTCATCAAACATGTTATAAAGCTGGATGAAAGTGCGCTGCCTATACACAGCAGCATTACACACACACCCTCATTTTTGCAGTCTGCAGGCTACATATTGAACACTCTACTGCTCACACATGTCAACTATCGATGAGGACCCTCAAACGGTGGAATAAACATGTATGTTAGCAGGTGGTTGGCATATGAAAGCAAAACCCAACATAAAGTGCTTCAGAAGTACCAGAGTGTAGGAAGACTCTGTTACAGTAAAAGTCCTGCATTCAAAATGTTACTCAAGTAAAAGTAAAAGAAATTGCATCAAAATATACTTAAAGTACCAAAAGTAAAAGTAGTCATTGTGCAGATTGGTCCATTTCAGAATAATATATATCATATGTTTTGATTATAATTATTGATGTATTAATTAAAGTGTGATTTAAGAGTTGATTATATTTCACATAATTAATTAAAATATGCTAAGTAACATAAGGTCTTAAATTATGTAGTGAAGTAAAAGTACATTATTTTAAGAAAATTGAAATTCTCAAGGTATAAATTCCTCAAAATTGTACATAAGTAGTACAACACAGACGGCGACGAGACGGCGTACAGAGAGGAGGTCGAAAACCTGACATCTTGGTGCCAGGATAACAACCTCCATCTCAACGTCAGCTAAACAAAGGAGCTGATTGTGGACTACAGGAAGCAGCAGGGAGAGGGACACGCCCCCATCACCATCAATGGGACTACGGTGGAGAGAGTCAGCAGCTTCAGGTTCCTCAGGGTCCACATCACTGAGGACCTGACATGGACTCATCACTGAGGACCTGACATGGACTCTTCACACAAACACCATCACCAAAACAGCTCGACAGCGGCTCTTCTTCCTCCGCAGGCTGAGGAGGTTCAACATGGACTCCAGGATACTCTGCAACTTCTACAGGTGCACCATAGAGAGTATCCTGACCTTCTACAGGTGCACCCAACACAGTCTCACTCCCTGAACGTCCAGGAGCGACGCTTGGTCAGGGTCCTATGGCGTGCAGTTGTGAAGCGCCGAGTCTCCTTCAGCTTCATAAACAGACGCAAAGAGCTTTCAACTGATTGCAATGTATTCCCATCGGCGGCGGTATTTGACGCTTAGGGAAGCACCGCATCGGTCCATGTCGGCGGCACTTAAAGGCAATGTGAGGGTCCTGTCCGATTGGATAACGGAGCTAATGCTCTATCGTTTGGGACTACACCATGTGCTTTGCTTCACAAACCCTGTGATTAGTCCTCAAGCTCTGTGATTGGATGTTGGAGTGGCAGTGCGCGAAGTTTACACGGAGCGTCAAACAGCACTTTGAAATGGAATGAATCCCATCGACGGCACACTAACCAAAACAGGAATCGAACGTGTCCTTATTCTATCTATATACATCTTATAAGAGTATAATAAATATGTATAATATCGGTTAAAATAAGTGCTTCAACATAGTTAACATTGCAGGAAAGTTGTACTTTGTCAGGCTTAATATTTATCAGATACCCCCAAAGCTTTTTGCTTACATGTATTTAAAAGAAGACCTTAACCTAAAGTATTATTTAATGTTTAAATAAAGCCTAATTAGTTTGTCTGTTTTGTACATCCTCCTATTCATATCTTTGTACATCCGGCACTAAACTATTTTATTCTAGATACCATTTACAGTATCTTCTTGATATTTTCTATTCTATATTTCTATCATTAACCTTCTAGTTTCCTCCTATTTTGTAAGTACTCTTAATATTTAAATGTTTTCATAAAATATAACACATTCAAAAGTGTTTTACAAAAATGAAAGACATTAAGAAAAAGGCATTTTAAACAGTCATTGAAAAGCAACACAATCTACCTGCATTGCATTACTCTAAACGTGTAATAACGTGCTTTAACCAGTAGGTGGTTTGGGTTAAAAAGCTGTCAAGTTTACAGTGTTAACAAAATAAAATATACTGCTGTTTCTGGTTTAGTTTACGACGGATATATTTAGTTATTGTTTTGATATTTGTAACACAAAAGCGATGGAAAAACCCACAGCAACACAGAAAAGATGGTCTTAACATGACCCAGCGGTCTAGTAGTTAATAAAAAACAATAATATCAAAACAAAACATTACTACTAACTTTATTGTGAAATTAAAACTGAACGGTAAAAGAATAGTTTCCGGTCTATTCTGAGCCCGATCTCTGTAGATAAATAAAGAACTACGACAGATGTGTAATATTTAATGCAGCCGAACCATTTATTACAATGCATTCATGTGATGACTTTCAAATAGTAAAGCAAGCACTGCTGAATAAAGTATGATTTTATCTTTTACGAAACGTTTTTTTTCATATGGAATGCAGTTGGAGTCACATCACATCAACCAATCACATAACTTGGGGACTAATCACGGGGTTTGTGAAGCAAAGCACATAGTGTAGTCCCAAACGATAGCTGAGGATTCTGGGTAGTGGAGTGTCTTCTGCCATCCTAAACTCCGAACAAATATTTGTTTCTCCGAATCGAAGGGGAAAAACACAAAAGCATTGTACACAATTTAAACCAATCAATGTTGTGTAATTAACAAGGATAATCTGGTGTTTTTGAGTTGATGAGTAGTGCAGATATCACTGTAAAATCAATCGACAGTAAGGAGAATACTTACTTCAGGGTGTAAAATCCTCCATTATCCAATGGGAATGGACGCTCACATTGCTTTTAAGTGCCGCCGACATGGACCGATGCGGTGCTTCCCTGAGCGTCAAATACCGCCGCCAATGTGAATAGATTGCAATCAGTTGAAAACTCTTTGCGTCCATTTATGAAGCTGAAGGAGACTCGGCGCGTCACAACTGGACGCCACGGGACCCTGACCAAGCGTCGCTCCTGGACGTTCAGGGAGTGAGACTGTGTTGGTGCACCATAGAGAGGAAAAGTTGCAATTCCACCATTGGCAACAAATGCCTACACTGCAAAGCAACCCAAAATCGGAAGACAACTTATCAACCAAAGAGACGGATCACACTGGCGACACATTTTAGAAAATCTCGGCCGTTATTTGGTATGCTAGCTAACGTTAGGCTCACAGTTAATTTAGGATTGCTATTGCTTAGTGGTTAGTCAAAGGTAAAACTAATATTTTCCCTCCACCTCTCTATAGTTCCTCCAAATAATAGTTTAGCCTTCTGGTTTTAATGCTGCAGATAGCTAACACTAACAGCGGTTAGCAGCAGGCTAAACAACAGCAACATTTTCTCTACATCACTGAATCACATCGCTGATATTGTGGCAAGCATTGAATATAACATTATCAGTATGTAATTTACAGTCCAACAAGTCCACATGAAAAGAGGCATAAGGATCCCAATCACTATCAGGATGAAGTATATGAAAGAGACCTACAGGTTACTGAATGCTTATCAGAGGTACAGAGAGGAAGTGAAGAGAGCAGTAGGAGGGGGGGTGTACTCTCACATGTTGCACTGGTTTTGCGTTTTATCCATCAAACAGCATACCCTGGAATATGTAAGACATTAAAATCAATATTCAATGACGTAATTTAGCTTAAACGCACAGTAAGCTTAAAGCTGTTTTATTCTGAAAACAGTTATTGGTAACAGTTATTTTGAAAAGCTGTATCTAAAGACGTTGACGAAAATGACCACTTCCGGTTCTACAGTAAACAACGGTTGCGGTCGGATAGTTCAAAAATCAGCTCCTAAGTTCTAACCCTATCGTCTATTCCCTGACCTCTGAGTGAAAGGTCACGGGGTTAAGGGATAGTGGAGAGGAGAATTCAAAAGGATTTAGGAGAAGAGACTGCGGTACTTTAGAGAATCCGACTGCACTTTCACTATCCGACGTGTTTATGATGCGCCAGCGGACGTTATGAATGTGCGTCTGCTGCTGTGGGGAAACCATGGAAACTACAGTTTTCTATACAGCGGACTACAACATGGATGTTTAATAAGAACGAGGGACTACTGTAAACCCATCTAGAGACTCTGCACCGTGCTCTGATGCTGTTGTTTTAAGCTTTATGAACGGGGACAACAGAGAAACTTATTCTTCATGACCAAAGTTGGAATTGAAATAAAAAAGGAAAGTGAAACGTATGCTCGTCACCCTCTCCCACATTAATACAAATGATCCCAATACGTATGATTGTATGAAAAGATCTTAAAATCAATCCAAATGTATTTATTATAAACGTTAGTCCTTAACATCTAACACTGTGTAAACCCCACACAGCTCAGTAAAGACTGTGAAATGTTGACTTTATTTGATAATTTCAGTAAAAACTAACGTTCATATTTCTCTTTTTGATTATAATACTGATGAACGTTAAAAACAAAGCACTTTGGCAACTTACCACATACGTTTTAAAAAGCTTAATAAGCACCGTAACTTTCATGATATAATTTCTCCGTCATAATCGTTTGTTTCCGTGAACGGCCGACTGTTGTGTGACGGCAAATGCTGCGGCTGCAAGGCATTGTGGGGCAGCATTTTCTCCTCTCCTTTCGGTGAGGGAGGTCCAGTGGTTCCTAAGCTAAAGGAGGTTATAAAGGAAGCTTGAAACCTCCTTTCCTATCATGTAGAGAATTCGAACGGCACTTATCATGGCTGCCACTGAGGGACTCCCAGGGAGGGATTTCACTCCGTTAGGAAGGTTCCTAAGCTAAATGGACTATTCGACTTCAGCCAACGATTACAGCCGTTAAATAATGACCACTTCCGGTTTTACGTAAATAACGATTACAGCCGTTATAATGCATTAAATAAAAAGTCATGAAAGAGAATATGAGGAGAAAAGGCGTGT
Organism: Gobionotothen gibberifrons; assembly: GCA_943591055.1. Classification (NCBI taxonomy): domain Eukaryota; kingdom Metazoa; phylum Chordata; class Actinopteri; order Perciformes; family Nototheniidae; genus Gobionotothen; species Gobionotothen gibberifrons. The sequence goes on from CALSBZ010000084.1 coordinate 128,347, forward strand.
TGAGTTATGCAATAAATACACAACGTCTAAATCCTATCTTATGCGGGATATCGGACATAGAAGACCGAGGTGGGAGGTCCCCCTGCGTCACAGCCGGCATTGAAGAGGAGGAGACACGGAGGAGATATATAGCTGGCGGAGGAGGGTCGTACGCTCTCTTATACCTCATTCACACCAACGCAACTCCGGTTCAAGCTCCGTGCTAGAGTTTTTCAGGTTCAGAACCGGTTCTTCGGTTTTAGCTCTTTTCACACCGCCCAGAGTCCGACTGGTGCTGCGTGTGAGGGAATAATTCTGTCTTCACTCCAGGAATTTGACCCTTTCCTGCATCTGTCCATTTACGATCAGCCCTGATCGTTATCTCCCGTAAGGAACGTGATAAAGCAGCTATATGTGTTTATACAATACGTTTTACGACTTGATCTGGTGGAGGTAATTATAAAACTCTGAGAATGCTGTCATCAAAGGACAGCAGGGGGGACAGAGACAGTCTCCAGGTATCAAGGCCCATCCCAATATGTTGATTTGACTCTCTGTAAACTAGTTAAAGGGTCTACCAAGACACAGGCTGATTCAGAATTGACCTGGCAACCCACCCGTGCAGTCAGAACCTCTGACTGCTGTGACTTGTTATGTGAATTTCTCCGGCCGAGACTTGTATTAAATCTCAGTGTTTGACATCAGAACTCCAGCTCTCCTCGTGTCTCCTTCATGAGTCGGTGACTCCCACTGCATTGCTACACAGAAGTTTCCTCCACACTGCGTAATTGCGTCATCGTTTGCTTCATGACGTAACCGTTTGCGTGCCTGCTTCATAAAGCCAAACCGCGCGGAAACCCCTCACAGCTCACACCGACAACAACAACAATGGCCGATTGTGCTCCAGCTTCCATGTTCTGTGCTAAATAAGCGACATGTAATCATTTACAAAACATCACCATGTTTTTATTTAACAAAATAATGTTCTTTAATCCACGTAGGTGTCAGTACAAAACCATCGCTATGTTTTTTTGTCAGGAAATGCAGACCGGCTCAAACTAACAATTTTTAATCATCATCCTCACGATCATTTAATGTATCATATGTTCGCCGAATTGAAATGAATGCATTAATACATGTGGTTTAATCCATGTGAGTTTACAACAACAAAAATAATCGCTTTGTTTTTATATCAAATCCGACCGGAGGAAAATGCAGTACGGCTCTCACTACCGATAATCCTAATCCCACGGGCAAACAATAATATGTACAGTATTGATTAGTCCATTATTCTTGAGTCCAGAAGAGAAAGTTTTAAAATAAGGAGATCAGTGAGTCTCAACTAAAGTTTAAAAGGTTGGTACCTCGTAAGTCGTAAAGTCAGGTGGAATGTCATTCATCTTTACAACTGGATACTTTTGTGCAATGTCAACACAGTCGGCTGGGGATTTTTGTCCATACAGTTTATACATACAGAGCTGTCCTTGTGGGTTATTGTAAGCGTTAAATGGAAATGGCACTGTTCCCAAACTTGGTCGAGCAGCCGCGCAGGCCAGACAGTCAGCCATCTTGCTTTGTCTAACAGAATACACAACCCAGTCTAACCAGGAATTCCTATCCTCGTACCCTGTTTCTACCGCTATAACTTTCTGTACAGAAGTCGTGCTCAGGTAGGTGACCAGTGGTTTTTTCACAGATAAATCAGGGGATATTTCTGGTTCTGGCTGCAAGAGTGGTTCAGTATATTTAGAGGTGTGGTCAGGAATTACGTCAGCTGGGGGGTCTATTATTTTCACCAAAATTGATCCCATTGGGTCTTTTCCAGGAACCTCTATTCCCATCAGTAAATGAAATGCAGTGATGGCTCCTTTTTTCCTAAAATGGGGAGTGAGTGTGCTTTTAAAAGCAATTATTACTGGGTTGTGTTTGCTCATATCCTCACTATGGCGACCCTTGGAAAAAGCTAGCTGAGACCTAAACGATGTACCAGGGGGATTGTTATTTCCTGCAGCTCTAGCACTCCAATATACCTTCTCTGAGTCGGGACACCACGTATTATCATCTGGCCGTCCCCAAGCATGTATGCACCCATAAACGTCATGGCCTGTTTTGTCCTGCTGGTTTCCACACACAACTACATCACACACATCAAGACTGACCGTAACCGCTTCACCTCTGGGGATGAGTATTTCTAACCCCTCCTTGGACTCAGCTGATCTCTTGGCTCTGAGGATATATGGAAATCTCTTGAACACAGTTGAAATATTGTTAGTGTTATTTGCATTCTCTACGAGTGCACGAATGGATTCAGATTTTTCACGATGCTGTACCCTCCACCCAACCAGGAAAATGCCAACTGTGATGATTAAAGCTAACAATGATATTACAATTTTTATCCCTAGGGGGGCCCTTAATTGTTCTGACTTTTTCAATGGTATTTCATCAATTTCTGACTTTTTCAATGGCATTTCATCAATTTCTGACTTTTTCAATGGCATTTCATCAATTTTATCCATGGTCATATCAGTTGCAGAGTATTTTAGAATGATGAGCACAAAAATAAAGTATATAGAAAATAATAAAAACAACAATATTGGAATCTTAGTGAATGAACTTATCAAAATAGGTTTCAGAGTTAAAACCAGAATGGGTATTCTGTTTTAGTATTCAATCTATAAAACCTGAAGACAATTCGTCTTTTGAGCTGTCTATCTTAATATTTCTTGATTTGATTTCTATTCATCGTTTTGTTCCAGCTCTGCCAAATCAGTCCTAACTTCCGAGAGCTTTCTGGAAGGTGCCGGTGAAGGGCGACAATGTGTCAGGTGGTGCCAATTTGCTCCTTTTTTACCTTTTATCCGGAGAGCGTGTGCAGTTCGTTCAACAACTTCCCACGGTCCAGTCCACCTGGGTTCAGCCCACTTTCTTTTGTGAACTTTCAACCTCACCCAATCACCTGGCCGCACAGGAGTCTCTTCTGGCGTCTCGTCTGGTGTCTCTGCAGTTCTCTGAACCTGTGTAGACAAGACTTGGATAATATTACTCAGAGCTCCGACATATTCATCCACTTCTATTTGTCTAATGTCTAAAACTGGGCCACTTCCTCCTTCTCTAGGAGGCCCAGGCATTGGCCTACCAGTTAACAACTCATGGGGAGAAAGATGTGTTTTAGCACCTTGAGAAGATCTCATTGACATGAGTGCCAAAGGCAAAGCATCGACCCATTTCATGTTTGTGCCAAAAATAACCTTTGCTATCTTCCCTTTTAAAGTTTGATTTGCTCTTTCTACAATACCCTGAGATTGTGGATGGTATGCTGACCCAGATTTATGAATTATACCAAAATATAACTCTACTTCTTCTAAGTGTTTGCTTGTGAAATGTGAACCATTGTCAGATCTTATTATCTTAGGCACTCCATAGCGGGGTATAAGTTCTGTTTTTAGCCATTTAATGACTGTCTTTGCATCTTCTTTCTTACAGGGAATGGCTTCAATCCATCTTGTATAACGATCAATCATTACCAACATATATCTAAACCCTCTGACTACGCTGTCTGCTCCCATGTCTGTATAATCTATACAAATGTCTTTGAATGGGGCTTCTGGGACTGGATATCTTCCCATCGGGCACTTGTATGGCTTTTTTACATTGAACGCATTGCACGTGTCACAGTCGTTTACGAAGTTTTCAACCATGTCCTTCATGTAAGGATGCCACCACTGTTGTTCAATGTCTTTTGTTGTTCTTGCTTTTCCTACATGAGTGGGACCATGTGATTGTTCTATCAGCAGGTGGCATAGCTTTGCAGGTGCGACCAAACGACCATCGTGGGCTCTCCAGAGGCCATCTACTTCCTTTGCTCCCTTCTGACTCCATTGATTTTGTTCATACACTCCAGCATATTTCTGCATGTCTTTGATGTGTTCGGTGGTTAACTCTTCTTGAGTATTGTCCTTCGTACATATCATTTGCTTGCTGTACCCTCCTGCTTGCTTTGCTGCCTTGTCTGCTGCATCGTTTCCTCTGGATATTGCATTGTTCACTGTTTGATGTCCTTTGCATTTCATTACTGCCACTTGTGATGGCAACAGCAAAGATGTTAGCAGGAGTTTTAGCGCTTCAGCATGTTTTACTGGTGTATTAGCAGATGTTAGGAATCCTCTTCTGATCCACTGTGGTCCGTCTATATGCACTGCTCCATACGCATATGCTGAATCTGTGTAGATGTTTACTCGTCGTCCCTCTGCATGTTCCAAGGCTTTGGTGAGTGCCACTACTTCTGCCAGTTGGGCTGAAGCAGGTTGGGAGATGATTTCTGCTTCTATTGTCTGTATTTTGTCTCCCTCCTGCCTGACTACTGCATAGGAGGCCACATTTCCGTCATCTCCCTTGTAACAACACCCGTCACTGTAGAGTGTGAAGTCTGGCTGGTCAAGTGGGTTTGTTTCCAAATCTGATCTTATCTTGAGATCCTTCTGGGAGACGAACTGACAGTCATGGGGTGTGTGTTCATCCGTGCTCAGTCCTGCAGACATGTTTGCTAGACCAACCTGGTATGTTATGTGTGGTTTCAACAGACTGGTCTGAATCTTGATTTTCCTTATTGGGGAAAATGTGAATGCCTGTGAATTTATGAATGCTACTACTCCATGGGCTGTGTTGACTTTCAATGGGTGGCACATTACTACATGTGCAGTCTTCTCTATGACTTTTGCTAGTGCAGCTAGATGTCTTGCACATCCTGTCTGACCTAGTTCTATATTGTCTAACTTTGAGCTATGGTACATCAATACCTGTCTCACTCCCCCTTTTTTCTGAAACAGGACACCGTTGACTATTCCACCTGATTCAGAAACATCAAGGCAAAAATCATCCTCATAATCTGGAGTGGAGAGGTGCGCCGCTTGACTCAGGGCTTGCTTCGTCTTCGTGAAAGCTTCTTCGGCCAACATTGTCCACTCGAGAGTGGCTTTTAGATTTCTGTTTCCTGCTTCTGCAATTATGTGTCTCAGCGGTTGTGTCAAATCCACATAGTCGGGTATGTACGTTCTGCTGTAACCTGTCAGGCCCAGGAACGCAAGCATCTGTTGCACTGTTTCAGGCTTTGGTTGGGAGAGGATGGAAGACCTTTGTGCTGGCGTCAGAGTTAGGCTGTTGGAGGAAATCATCCTTCCCAGGAATGTCACCGTTCTTCTTGCGATCTGTGTCTTTTCTTTCTTCACCTTGTATCCTACATTGGCTAGTAGGATTAGCAATTGTTGTGTTACAGCCAGATATGTTGCTGCGTCTGGCCCTGCTAGGAGTAAATCATCAACATACTGTATCAGAGTCACTCCCTCTGGTAGTTGCAATGTACTGAGATCTTGTTTCAAAGCACGGTTAAATAATCCTGGACTATCTTTGTAACCTTGTGGCATCCTATTGTAAGTGTATCGCTGTATTTGGTATGTAAAAGCAAATATGTCCTGAACGTTGGGATCCAATGGTAAGCAAAAGAATGCATTAGCTAGATCTATCACTGTGAAATATTTGTGACCTGGATTAAGATTTTGCAATGCTATATGTGGATCTGGAACAGGAATATTTGCAGTTTTAGTGACATTGTTGATTTCTCTTAGATCATGGACCATTCTCCATCCCTTGTTTCCAGCTTTTGGTACGGGCAGGATGGGAGTATTCCAATTTGAGCTGGTGTGTCTTATTACTCCAGCTTGCAACAGTCCTTGAATAGTATTTCCTATCCCATCTATTTGATCTTGCTTCAATTTGTATTGCGGGCGCCAACATGGTTTGTAGTTGTCTACTAGCTCCACTGAGACTTCATGATTTACCAATCCTACATCATAGTCTCCAGTGGTCCAAAGATGTGTTGGCACCTGCCTCAGCATTTCTTCTGTGTCTGGATGGTTTGTGTCTTCTCGTCCATGATCTCTGTCCAATTCTTGCTTCTCCAATAGCCCTTGTTCCTGGCTATTGTTTCCAATTCTCCACATCGTCTGGTCTGTCGATCGCCACAGGAAAGGTGATTCTGTAGGCAGCCATTCTGCGTTTAATGCCGTCTTTATCATTGGCCCCAGTGATCTGGACTAAGTTCCTATAGCCATGGCAAGTGTGACATGAGGAACAGCTTCTTCAGATAAATTGTACCATTGTTTTTGTCCTGGTGTGAATTTCACCGCTGCTGCCACCCCCTGTGGTCCCACGTAGATGTCTTCTACTGTCAAATCTTCCATCTTCCCCTCTTTATCTTCCATCCATGCATCTTGATATTCTTCATCTGGCCGTCTTAGATAATTGTAGGTACAATGTAGGGGATCTTGCGGGGGCCCATAGGGTCCCAGTGTATTTATCCATGGTTTCCATGCCATGTAATTTCTTTGGACGTGGGGAGTATCGATTTCAGTGGTGATCAGGCGGCTCCAGTACACAGTGGTTGTGTCATTCTCTTCATCGTTTTCTGGATTTGCTGCCATCATCATGATTCTCTGTTGTCCATCATACGTCTGGTAGAGTGGTATTTGGCCTGGAAATTGAATAATCAGGCCATCTGGTGTGCATAGTATTCTTGCTCCTGTTTTTACGAGCAGGTCTCTTCCCATTAGATTTATGGGACAATTTGGGGCATAGAGGAAAGGATGTTGCAGGAGTTGCTTTCCAATTTTTGTGACCAATGGTACTGTATATTTTTGTACATCAATTTTTCCCGAGTATCCAACTGTCTTTAGGGTGTGCTTTGAGAGTGGAGGTGGTTTTCCTTTCAATCCAGTCAAACAGGAAGCTGTGGCTCCTGTGTCCACCATCATTTCCACTTTCTCTCCCTCAATCTCACAGGTGACCATTGGTTCATTTTGGGCTGGAATTGCGTCACCTGTGATTGGATCCTCTGGGCCTCCTCATTGGTATGGACCACTCCAAGCTGACAGAGGCATCTGGTTCATGTTTGGCACCATCTGGTTCATGTTTGGCGCCATTCCTCCTCTTGGTTGTCCCTGGTATCCTCTACCTCCACTGGGTCCTCCCCCTTGTTGATACTGCGCAGGCATGTATATGGGCGCTTGTGGCTGTAGTTGGGGATAATACTGTTGTGCCTGCGGCTGCTGAAATTGTGTAGGATCATATTGTACTGTTGGGGGTTGATATTGTATTTGTTGTAGCGGACGATCCTTAGCATAATGGCCTAGCTGATTGCATGCGTAACATCCTGGAAAACGGGGAACTTTTCCTCTGCCTCTTCCTCTGAAACCTCCTCTGCCTCCTTGTTGGTACTGCATCTGATTTTCCGGCACTATCTGAGCTTGAACTGTTGGCTGTGTCTGCTCTACTGTCTCTGTTAGTACTTGCTTCTCGGCTACTGCTGGCATCTGCTTTGTCATTTTCTTGTTCTTATTAGCTTCGACATCTCTCTCAGCTACTTGCATCTTCAAGAGTCTTCTTGCTAGAATCTTATCTTCTTCATCAAGTCCCGTCCTCGTAGCCTGGTATCTTTGATCGTGGTGAATAAGATGTTGTCTCCATTGTTCAGCGGTTCTATCGTCCAATCCCACCACTTCTTCCAGGCGTAGTTGCACTGCTAGGGGAAGGGCTTTTATGACCGCGTTCTTCCACAACATTTCAACTGATGGAGAAAGATCATGTCGTTGACCTGTGCAAGTCTCCCACACTTCTTCACATCTCTTCAAGAATACATGCATGTCTTCCCCCGGCTCCTTCTTCAAGCTTGTGAGAGCATGTAAACTTCGTGTTGTCGGGTAGATGCGACGAATTGCCTCCCAAAAATTCGACCTGATGTGGTTGAATGGAGTGTCATCTGGGTCATACATGCAATTGGCTTCAGTATCTATTGCTTTTGCCTGAAAACGTCCCTCAATCCGAGCAAGCAGGGCCCTCATATCCCCCAAGCACAGGTGATCTTGGGCTGTGTATCTCTCCAGACCAGTCACCCACTTCTGACCTCCTTTTGTGAGTGGAGGCAGCTTTCCCACTAAATCTTCCATGTCCCGGTGACTCCATGGTTGGTATTGAGCTCCTTTTCCAGCAGCTATCAATGGCATGATGGTATGTGTTGGTGTAGGAGATGCACACCTGCTTTGTTGCCGTGACTGTTCTCGATGTGTGGAGTGTCTACTGTTTTCTGACTGTGTGGCCCCTTTGTCATCTCCCTGTCCTCTGGAATGGTTGGGAGAGTAGTTTGTTCGATATGGTGTTTGAGATGTTTCCCAATCTTCCGTCATTTGTTGTTTTCTTTCTTCCTTTTCTCTGTCTTGACTACGTTCGGTTTGTCTTTCTGTCATCTTGTCCTGGAATCTTCTCTCTTCTCGTTGTCTTTTCTCTTGAAGTCCTTGGTAATCATGTTCTCTTTTTCTTCTTTCTGCCATCCGGCTTTCATTCTCCTCCTCTTCTTTCCGTCTTTCTTCTGTTTCTGTTACTTGTCTGGGTCTCTGTGGCTTTCTGGAGTTTTCCTGCATGGCCGTCTTTGCCGTCACTTGTGGTATCAGAGAGAACTTCTGCGTCCCTTGTTGTTGCAGAGAGCTTGGTCACATGTCATATTCTGCAATTGATATTGCCTCATCATATGGTTTCTTGCTGGTCTGGAACGACATGGGTGTTCGTAATTGGTTTTGCTCTCTAGTCATGTCCCTCATTTGTTTCATGTTATATTCGAAATATTCCCGCATCTGTTCAGATCTACTGTGTAGCATTCTTATTTCATAGTCCAATTCTTTGACACTTCTTTCTGTGGGGACGTCTTCTAATTCCAATATTCCTCCGAGAACATTGAAAGTCGGAGCTTGTATTGAAGTTTGAGAGACAAGGTCTGATTTTGTCATGTAAGGAGGAGGTTTTTCAGTCAGGTTTGGATAGAGCTTTGGAGTTTGGGTTGCTGGCGCTTCTTCTGTCTTTTCCGTTGTGTCTTCCTTTGCTGACGAACTTGCTTCTTGAACGAAATGCATGTTTGCCGTTTTACTAACAGAATGCTTTAAATGGAGTATCAGGGCTGTAACTTGTGCTTTTCTTATCTCTGCTTTGTCCATCTTTGATCGTCCACACCAAGAGGGTTGTCCTGCTTGGATCCATGCTTGGTGCTCTCGCAGGTATTCTCCATTCTCATAGTCAATTACAGCTTTTCTATGGGCTATCGTTGGTCCCGGTTGATCATCTGCCGGAAACAGCCCTCTTGTTTGCCATTGTCCCCAGTTTCTCTAGGGGGTTCCATGTCTTCTATCTAAGACTTGGAATGGTTGTAGCATCTGATCTGGTTTTTACCCTTTCCTTGATGTCTGCAGTTGAGCCTGGCTTTACGTCTGGCTTCAACTTGGTGCCATTTGGTGACATGTTTTTTAGTACTACGATAAAATTATTAAGTTATCAAAGATTCAACACTAATCCTCCGACTAGTACCCTTGTATTCCTTATAAAAATGTCCTATCTCTTCAGATTTTTATTTTTATTTTTTTTCAAAAAGTTAAAATGTTTTTTTTTAAAAGATTTTATTTTTTATTTATTTAAAAGTTTAAGATTTTATTTTATTAAAAATAAAAATTGTACAATGTTTGGATTTTTGAAATATGTAAAGGAAATATTGTGAAAATTTCAAATCTGGTATTTAATGTGTACCCTGAAATGTATATGATTATGCAAATTGGCTTGTTTTAGCTTCAATACATCTGTGTTTGAATATTCTAGGACTATTATGTAAGGTCTCTTTTATCTTAAAAATAGAAACCACATGTGTTCTTTTAATAACACTCAAGATTAGACTCCAGGATATTACTGCTGATGTTATTATTGATACTCTGTTTCCCTATGGTGTAATCTCCAGCTTAAACCACTAGGTGTAGCTGTTGTAAAATAACCTCTTTTTACAAGATGGCTATTTTCCTTAAAAAGTATCTTAAGAATGGGAAAAGAATTTCAATATGGTTAAACAATAGAGCACAACACTCGCCAAAACACATCTGCCAACAAGAACACTGCAAAAAACACGCCAAAACACGTTTGCCAGCATTAATCACTTCAAAAATGAGATTTGAGACTCCTCAATATTCCTCCTCTACAAGTACTCAAATTTCAACGGAATTAATAACCTGTTTCAACAAACTGTACTATTTCCGAGATCCAACTGTGACAAGAAGTATGATTTGTTCTTCAGTAATTGGAAGTCAGAACAATTCCTCATTTGGAGTGAAACTAGCCAGCTTAGTATAAACAAAGGTGTAATTTGCATTTCACGAAATGGCGTTTTGCCCTATGGCTCATTGGAATGTAACTAGGTGAATGAGAACAAGCAGAGGAGTACTTTCAATTAGCATTTCACTAAATGGCGTCTGCCATGTCTCAGTTTTTTCAACATGTGGTCTTAGAACAAAGGGATTTGAAAATAGACCTGGTGGCTCACTAGAGTCCAAAAGGAAAATCAGGTTTTTTTTAGTAAATGCAAAAGAAAACAATCACAAACAAAAATGGGCTTTATCCTAGAGATATCCTCTTCTTAAAATTAGGAACCCTACGATGCTTAAGCCATAAACTTCTCCTCATCGCACTATTTGACTTTAAAAGCCTCTATTGTTTTTATCTGTTCTTATTAAAACACGCCAACATGGGTAAATTAAGTCGCAAATCATACACAATTAGCAGAATATCGTCAAACTACAGCACTTACGTCGCATTACTCATCGTAAGCCACGCGCAATGATTGGTTGCAAATAGAACAGAATAAAAACACTGAATTAGTCTTCCTCTCGCACTAATCAGACCTTTTTAAAAAAGGGTTTTTAACTCATATTACCAGTCGTTAACTGGTCTGCTACGTATTTGTTCAAGTCTTCTAGTTCTGTGTCTTTCAATCTTAAATCTCTTATTTAAATGAGCATCGATACTCTCACATTGTATAGTTAAAAACTACCAACGTGACAAAAGACACATCTCTGAAGACTAACAAAACGCCTCAATGAATTAATGTTTACACAAGTTAATGTTTAAAATATAAAAGCATGCAGGATTAAATGTAAAAACTTGAAATTGAAATGAAATTAAACTCACCGTGCCTGTGACAGAACAACGCCTCGTGGTTTGAGTGATTATTTATATCAATTTAGGTTTTTTAACATTAAAATGCACAGCTGTTTTCAGGATCCGCCGGCCGCCATCAGACACATAAATCTAAAATGGCCTAGTATAACTAGTGAAGAACTTTGACAATAACTGGTATCTCCTTACCGATTTGATTTTAGCTCAATGTGTGCAGAATGGCGACGAGCGCCTCGAGAAAACAGCCGGTTGGTTATCTCTCTTCCGTCGTCAAGATCAGGTCAGGGTCGCCAACTATTGATTAGTCCATTATTCTTGAGTCCAGAAGAGAAAGTTTTAAAATAAGGAGATCAGTGAGTCTCAACTAAAGTTTAAAAGGTTGGTACTTTAATAAAAAATCAGGCGCGGTGGTGTTACAGGCAGACGGGAGTTGAAAAAGGAGGACTTCTGCAGAGTCCTCCGGGAGGGGGTGAAGAAGGGACAAACAAAAAACATTTCGTTCCTTAAATACAGTAGGCTTGGCTCGCTATCTCTGTTGTTGATGACTTCCGCTCGTCCTCTTATTTCCGCACACACTTTTTCAAAGGATATTTACATCGTACATTTAACACATGACTAAACACGCCTTGATTCTACACACTCGCCTGTGGCTCTTTTTTTATTTCAACAGCTGATAATATTTACGTTTGGTTTAACATTGAGTTCAAGCTTCCGTCAGTATTTCAGAGATAACTTCCGGAATAGATTTTCAAAATAAACTTGTATTCCTGATTCTGGCGGAAGTATTTTCAAAATAAAAGCTTAACATACATTCTGCGTGAATACTTCTGTTTTTTCAATAAAATCAACATTTAAGCTAAATTATGCCATTACAACATTGATTTAATTACTAACAACAGTGTTAATAGTTTACTGTATTATTAGACAAGACGGACACTTGGGGGAAAATATGCTGCATTTTGAATGTCCGATAGTCCACCATTAACACCTTAGTCCCGTCTCGTCAACGAAAACTAAATATACATTTCGTCATAGTTTTCGTTATCAATAATCTATTTTTAGCTCGTCATCGTCTCGTCTTAGTCATGTAAAAAAGGTTGTTGACGAACATTTTTCGTCATAGTTTTCGTTGACGAAATTAACACTGGCATATTTAAGCTATTGCACTTTCTGTTGTTTCTATCGTGCAATGCTGGTATGAAAGGGTCTGTGCCAGAAATATCAAACATTTAATAAAAGTGAAAAACAATGAACAAGACTTAACGTATTAATAATAGTGTATTATATTTATTCCGTTTGGAATTCCGATTTTTTACTTTGTTTAGAGCAGTGATCTTCTCTGCAGCAGAGAGCTAAGCGCTGTCAGACCGGACCTAACCCTGAAAAGTATTATCATCTGCAATTAATCATTATGTTATTAATAGTAAATACATATAAGTATTTTTACAACTTGTATTTAGAAATACTCTGTTGTAATTATTTATGCATAAATGTGTTCATTCATTCAATGTGGCATCTGCTATAATGGGGTTAATGTGTGATATTACTTAATAAAACAATACATTATAATATATGATATGATAATTACATTTTAGTTGTATTCATTTCTTATTTCATAGTTTCTTATTATTATTATTTTTATTTTTATCGCTCATCTTATTTTTGATTTTATTAATCTGTGCTATCCTGTTTTTCACTCTCACCCTGTTGCTGTTTGAACTACTGAATTTCCCCACGGGGATTAATAAAGGTCCATCTTATCTTATCTTACCTTAATGTATAAGTTGATTTACTTCAATATAATGTACTGTGTAAAAACAACCCAACAATATTACAAAAAATCTACTGCATAAAGCAAACTATATACTTTATTTGATCTAAAATATTGATATTGTTTCGTTATAGTAGCCTGTGAAAACCATAACAAATATACGTGATTAAATGCTACAGTATTCAGCAACTGCAGAGCTGCAAACATTGCAAACAGACTAAGTTCTACAACACCCAGTTGTCTTTGTGTATTTGTGAATGAAGCGCCATCTCATGGTTAAATCCTGTAATTGAACAAATGGAGAAATTTGGCAACGCCCTCTAGCAATTTGGCAACACCCCCAGCCACTGGGATCCGCTGGGTTTAAGATTCAGTTAAAGGGACAGGCCTATGATCAATGATTGCTGGTTACTGTGTATCAACACAATATTAATTTAGTCTGCAGAGTACATATCACTGAGCACTGAGGAAACAGCCCGAGTGAGCAGGTGAAAGAGAGAACAGGAGTGAGAGGAGATGGAAAGGTAAAAGCCCCACTGGAAAGAGCTGCTTTAGTGTTAGTGTACACAAACAAGGTACATGTAGCTGCACGTCTTAATATCACAACTACCTATCCTGAGTAGACTGTGTTTTACATAATAATAAACAGCAACACAAATTCAAGCTTTGTAGGATCACATGAATATACATGGAAATAATTCAATTAAATTCATTTAAAAATAAAAAGCTTTATACTCCTGTTGGGTGGAAGTGTAGTTTCAGATACTAAGAACCAGCATCATGATGATACACACACCAGTCAGGATGAGAGAGAATTGGTCTGGCCAGCTCTGAGGAACACCTTGACAGGGAGAATCATTCAGCTTGTGTGTGACCTGCTGTGATAATGAAGTTCACACACCTGTGCTCGTGCACAGCACCATGACAGTGGGCTACACCAGCCTGTGATGCATTTGCCTGAGACAGACATCTGGCAGGGCGTCCTCCAGCCAGACAGTGAGGAGCAGATACGACACGATACATAAGAAAAAGCTCCATTTACAACATCAACAAGGACAACTTGTAAAGGTCACCTATTATGCAAAATGCACTTTTTGAAGATTTATTGGCAATTGACGTGGTGTTGTTGCTCCAGGAGAGGTCCTCGGTGATGTTCACCCCCAGGAGAAGGAGAGAAAAGCTGCTCTACGCCTTTCCACCGCTGCGTCTCATTCTCCCTCTCCTGGGGAGAGTGAGGCGAGAACGTCTGTCAGTCATCCTAGTGGCTCCGGACCGCGTCGGGGCGCCGTGGTACTCAGAGATGACACAGATGAAGGTGGGCCAGCCCTGGGCGTTTCCCCAGTTCTGGGGGGCGATGTCTCAAGAGGCAGGTGCAATCGGGGCGTTACCCACTCTCGGCCAGCCTCTCCAGGCTTGGCTCCTGAGAGGGACAGGCTGAGACAGGGTGGATTGTCTGACAGTGTTATTCAGTCTATCCAGGCAGCTAGAGCTGGATCCACCACAGCCTGTTACAGGCCAAAGTGGCTAGGACTCCAGCAATGGTGTGAGGAGCAGAGAATAGAGCCCCTATCTTGTGAGTTAGGCTCTATTTTATCCTTCTTACAGTTACTGGTGGACAGAGGGCTTGCGTATTCAACAGTGAAAGTGTATGCAGCAGCCATCTCATCCTGCCATGAGGGATTTGGCGTCAGGTCAGCCTTTAGTCAACCACTGATATTGCAGTTTTTACAGGGGGTCAGGAGGCTGCGCCCAGTAGTGCATGCCTCCACCCCACAGTGGGACCTACCCCTGGTGCTCGAGGCTCTGGTCTCAGAACCATTTGAGCATCTGGAGCTCTCCTCTCTGAAAGCACTGTCGTGGAAGACAGCTTTGCTTCTTGCCTTAACGTCAGCCAAAAGAGTGTCCGAGTTAACCGCTCTGTCGGTGCACCCGAGATGTTTACTGATTCGGGGTGACCGGAGCGGCGCAACACTCAGACCGAACCCCTCCTTTGTGCCCAAGAGCCTAAGGAGTGCGTTCAGGTCGAGGGCTATTCAGTTAGGGGGTTGTAGTCTTCCCCCCCATGGTGGGAACAGGGAAGCTAAATTGCACTTCCTCTGCCCGGTGCGTGCGCTAGCATGGTATGTGGAGTGCACGGCTGCCCTTAGATGCACCGAACAGCTGTCCAAGAAATGCCTGGCAGGCTGGCTCTGCGAGTGCATTGCACATGCCTACGGACAGGTGGGGAGAGCCTGCCCCACAGGGATTTGTGTGCACTCCACACAGGCTGTAGCTGTGTCAACAGCCTTATTCAATGGTGTGAGTGTGGAGGATATATGCACAGCGGTGTCTTGGTCAAGCCAGGCCCCTTCATAAAGTGTTATCTCTTGGACATGTCTGGCTCTTTCTCCTCGTCTGTGCTTGCTGGGGCAACACAGGACTGGTGCGGTGGGGGGGGGGGGCTGTAGGTCAGTAGGCATCTGACCCCCTCCCCGGACGTAATGCGCCTTTCCTGGGCCCTCTGAGGGGTCCCGGGATGGGCGAGGTGCGCACTGGCCCATTACGTGGCCTCCACGCTTTAGTCCACACACACTCTGCACAGGGTCAGTGTTTGAGTGTGGGGCATGGGCACTTGCACTCTCCCTGTGATCCTTAGGGATTCAGGGAGGTAGGTGCACAGTGAGCCCATACAGGGCTGGGGATTCTCCCCATCTGCCCTGTCAGCCGCAGCCCAGAATTCTCCACGGTCACAACCGGGTTAAAGGAGAATGTGGGGCAGCAGCTGCTGACCAGAAAAGCCGGTCAGGGGCAGTAGGGTGGAATGATGTTGTTGGACGACAGTGCACGTATACATCAGGGCTCCACCCACTGTACCCATAGAGTCCAGTAGACGGCGGAGCCTGTGAGAGATATAACGTCGGGTTACGTATTGTAACCCTTGTTATATTAACACAGGCGGAGCCCTCTACTCAGGGCACTGTCTGTCCTATTCCGCTCGCTGAAGAGAGGTGTAGGATGACAGTCAGGAGGTGAGGCCTCCTTTTATACGGTGTGATGTGCGCGCATTCAGGTAGGCCCGCCCAAGGCCGGCCACGTCTATAGAAGTCTCAGTGGGAGAATGCTTTTATAGAGGGTAGTACCCATAGAGTCCAGTAGAGGGCTCCGCCTGTGTTAATATAACAAGGGTTACAATACGTAACCCGGCGTTTCCTCTGTTTTCACATGTCTACATCCTTTTGGTATAACATGATTTTAAAGGTCCCCAATCAGTCTTTTATACATAAATGTGTCCCCGGTGTGTAAGGGAAAATACAACCCTCTCTGTTTTCCTCCATACCCACGTCTCTAAAAACGGGGGTACTGTGGTTATGACATAATATCGGAAATGTGGGTTGGCTTTAGACCCACGGCCCTATCAGAAACGTTGCTATCAGAAACAATGCCCAACGTGTTTTGGAAGTAATATGGTCTGTGTTTACATTAGCAAGCATTGCTAACACTCATTGCTAACCTGTACTGGAGAGAGTATGTATAAAAAAGCAGGACATAAAAGCTATTCACCTTGTGGTAAACCCGCGAGAGAAAAAGCATTTGAGCTTCATACTGTTTCAGAAATAATCCTTGATGTGGTTTGGAACATAATATGGCGTTTAATCACGGCAGTTTTTAGCTCAGTTTCTGCTTGTAGACAGCCTTCTCTTCACATAGCTCACTGCTTGCTTGTGGACGCTCCAAAGGGGCGTGGCCAGCAGCAGCTCCAAAGGGGCGTGGCCAGCAGCAGCTTGATTACATTTAAAGGGCCGTACCCAGAATCAGCACTTTAGTAACAGGGCTGAAATAGAGGGGTATGAGGCATGCTACAATGGGTGATCTGTTTGAGCAAAACACTTCCGAGACATGTTTTGTATAGATATGGTCCTATAATATATTGTTCAAATATAGCATAATAGGTGAGCTTTAAAGAGAAGGAAACCCCCAAAGAAATTATTGTTGTTTTAAATTGTCTGAGAAGTCAATGGCTGTTCAGACATATGATTTCACGTTAACAATAATCTTAGTTTGGAATATGGATAGAAGTATCACGTTTCAGCTTCCCAGAGTGATAAGAGACTGGATATGAGAACACAACAGAACACACACAGCTCATGGGATGGGGCTTTAATCATGTCTGTTTAAACTGTTCATATACAAAGTGATATAACCTTCTAGATCAGGGGTGCCCAACCAGTCGATCGCGGGGAGATTCCCAGTCGATCGCGAGATGTGTCTAAAAATAGAACAACAATATTCAGTTTTATCGTTAATGTCCTATAACATAATCTTCCTGTGCCAGAATAATGCACTTGAACGCATCAAAGCTTTGTGATTGGCCGGCGTGACCCCATGTGTCGGGGCGTGGCTAGTGGGCAGTGCACTAGTTCGCTGACGTTGTTGTCCGTGTCAACAGGAGTGACAGTCCGCACACACACAAGACTGCAATTATGGCAGAAGCAAAAAAGCCCAAAAGATATAATTTGCACTCCGATTGGGACGATGATTATTTTTGTATCTATTCCAATTCAAAGCCCATCTGTCTCATCTGCAATGCGAGCGTGGCTTTATCGAAGAAGGGTAATTTAGGAGCGGCATTTCAAAACAGTGCACAAACGCTACGAGACGGAATTCCCTCCTAATTCTGCCCTACGCTCCAAAAGGGGAGGGGCCTGAAAGGACAGCTAAATGCACAGCAGTCCATTTTCACCAGGCCCAACAACAAGAGCAAGGCTGCTACCATAGCATCTTATCGTGTCAGTCACGTTCTTGCGAAACACATGAAGTCTTTCAACGACGGCGAAGTTGTTAAAGAAGCATTCCTGGAGGCTGCTGACGCGCTTTTGGTGGACAGTAAAAATAACAGTAGCATTTTCAACAGGTTTTTGATATAAAAAAAACTCAAGTTAGATACCGTTATTAATCAGCTGTACGTTTTAGTTTGTTTGAACTTATTCATTATAATTATTGTACAAAATTGTATAAGAATGCAAACATTAAGATCTGTTCTGTTTAAATTGATTATAGTCTATTATCAATTCAGGTTAAGAAACTAGTGTTGCGTGCATCCTATTTTAAAGGCATTTCTTTTTATACAAAAAAAGGGTTTGATTCTATTAATTCTGTCTTTTTTATTGCACTTTGGCAGCAGATTCCTGTGTAGCTTCAGATCTGAGTTGTCTTATTAGTAAGCCTAATTTATACTTTTGTAGCAACACTATTTTTATATAATGGCAAAGAAAGGGTTCATTACATTAGATTTCATTTAGCTGACGCTTTTATCCAAAGCGACTTACAATTACCAAATTACCTGAGGGATAAGTGCCAAGGGCACACTAGTGGTGGTGTTCCTGGCGGGATTTGAACTCACAACCTTCCGATCTTCAGCCCACCTCATTATCCATTAGACCACCATCACTACCCTCAGAGTCTTTTCTTTTTTCCCTGTGTCATATGTGGCAGCACTGTTCAATCTTTCTTGAAAACATTACCCACTGATGTGACGTGTGAATAAACTCCAACTCTGTATCAACAACATTATTGTGTAACTTCAGTTAAATACTTGTATGTGTGTAGATTAGAAAGAGGTAAGATAAAGGATCTGCAGTATTTTATGAAGTATTAATCGTACAAAGGTCAGTTTTATTCAAGTAGAAGTGTGTATTTACCTGGTAGTAGGCTGTCAGTAATGGCTACACCTCTCTATTTGGACTGGTAGATCTCGGCAGACTGGCAACTTTAAAAGTAGCTCTCGGTTCAAAAAAGGTTGGGCACCCCTGTTATAATAAACATTGTGTTCGGTTTAGACATTGTTTTATGTTCAAATCTGGAAATGTTATTGCTACTTAAACACATGTAACATGACATCGACAAAGAGGTGTGGACGGCCTGTCTCACCCCCACACACACAACATGTGTGTCTAGCAGACAGATGGTGGTGGAGAGAGGAAGGGTTGTTGCTCCTACCAAAACAAATGCATAATTTCTACGCAAATTGGCCACATACCTGAATCTATCACCAGCAAAGGGCTTGACACCGGTTGTGAATATGCATGAGTTTATTGCAATTAAAAGCAGGAGACCTGTGGGAGGAGGAGACAATGATAGCCGAGGCAGGGAGAGCTACAGGCCATTCAACACTAAAGAGATGTAATTCCTCTCCTCCACACAGCTATTTTATTGGTTTTGTAATTTATATCTTTTTTCCCCCTTCCAATCCAACTCCCACACTGTAAAACAAAATGTTTTTTTACAGTTTTTCCCCAAAAAATGTTACCGTTTTTTATTGTATTTCATAATTACAGGAAATCCTATTAAAATTACAAGAATAAACGGTTAATTGAAATGTGTCATGTATTTTAACAAAAGAAAACTGTAGAAATGGAATACATTATTTATCTGTTTTTTTTAGCAGTTTTTAAATGCGAATTTAACAAAACTAAACGTCAAAATAAATGATTTTCTGTTGACAAAATTAGCTGCATTTTCTGTAATTTTACTAAAAAATAATTTTGTTATGGCTATATATCACTGTCAAATACATTAAAAATACTGTTAATACTCATTTACATTTTTTTATAATTGCAAGATAATATGAGTAAAGAAAGAAATCCTATTATAGTACAAAACTAAATGTTAACACATTTTGACTTGTATTACTTACATCAAGCCAAGTATTTTAGCAAATACACTGAACAAAAATATAAATGCAACACTTTTGTTTTTGCTCCCATTTTTCATGAGATGAACTCAAAGATCTAAAACATTTTCTATATACACAAAATAACCATTTCTCAAATATTGTTCACAAATCTGAACAAATCTGTGATAGTGAGCACTTCTCCTTTGCCGAGATAATCCATCCCACCTCACAGGTGTGGCATATCAAGATGCTGATTAGACAGCATGAATATTGCACAGGTGTGCCTTAGGCTGGCCACAATAAAAGGCCACTCTAAAAGGTTCAGTTTTATCACACAGCACAATGCCACAGATGTCGCAAGTTTTGAGGGAGCGTGCAATTGGCATGCTGACAGCAGGAATGTCCACCAGAGCTGTTGCCCGTTAATTGAATGTTCATTTCTCTACCATAAGCCGTCTCCAAAGGCGTTTCAGAGAATTTGGCAGTACATCCAACCGGCCTCACAACCGCAGACCACGTGTAACCACACCAGCCCAGGACCTCCACATCCAGCATGTTCACCTCCAAGATCGTCTGAGACCAGCCACTGGGACAGCTGCTGCAACAATCGGTTTGCATAACCAAAGAATTTCTGCACAAACTGTCAGAAACCGTCTTAGGGAAGCTCATCTGCATGCTCGTCGTCCTCATCGGGGTCTCGACCTGACTCCAGTTCGTCGTCGTAACCGACTTGAGTGGGCAAATGCTCACATTCGATGGCGTCTGGCACGTTGGAGAGGTGTTCTCTTCACGGATGAATCCCGGTTTTCACTGTTCAGGGCAGATGGCAGACAGCGGGCCTGTCCTTGACTTCTTTATTAACTGGTGTGAGAAGTCAAACCTGCTTCTAAACACCTCAAAAACAAAGGAGATGGACATTGATTTTAGAATAGCACAATCGCCCAACCCTACTCTTTTAAATAGCAAGCCCATTCAATGTGTCACTGAGTACAAATATCTTGGTGTCGTGCTTGACCACAAGCTCAGATGGGATGTTTGGTCTGAGAAAGTACATTCCAAGTCTCAACAAAGAATATTTTTTTTACATAATATTGTCTTTTAATGTCGGCAACAGAATGGTTAAGATGTTTTATCATGCTTTTATTGAAAGTGTGCTCTCCTTTGGCATCATATGCTGGTTCGGCAACGCAACTGAGGCACAGAAAAAGTCAGTCCTGTACTACGTAATGACAATAAGTTGAATCTTCAATATTCAATAACATTGTCCAGTAAATTAAAAAGAATGCTTATACAAGGACAGAGTTTTAAAATTGGCACACAATATTGTGAGTGACCTGAGGCACCCTCTTGCCTCTTACTTTGAACTGTTGCCATCCGCGCGGAGATATCGTGCCCCTCTGTTCAAAAGAAGAGATCTAGGCTGATGTCTTTCGTCCCACAAGCCATCAAACTCCTCAATCAATGATGGCTAGGACGCACTGTTTACCCAGCTGGTCTGGCACTGTCCCTCCACCCCCTTTTGCAAATGAGATTGTCATGTCTGCCGATATCTTTTTTTTTTTTTTTAATGTCTGTTCCTTTTAATCTGTGTCTATGTTGTTGTCAGTGACGTATGTCTTATCTTTTTAAATGCCTTCGTGATGTGCTGCAACCCATTTTCCCCTCGGGACAAATAAACGAATACTATTCATAGGGTATTGGACTCTCTTAAAACCCAGGTAGGTGCAGAATAGGTCTCTCAAAAATAAAGCAATCAGGAAGGCAGTACTATGCATGACTAAACATGATAGTAAACTATATGTACACATTGATTAATACTTACTTAACTTGTACTTGGGACAGGACTGCAAAGTACAGATGGGATATTCCTGATATTCCTGATCATAATCAAACTTGTCATGATCTGTCTGTGTTGTGTTTTGTGTTTCATGTTTCATGTTTTATTTTGAAGAGTGTTCACCCCCTGTCTTGCCTGTTGCTGTCTGTCTGTGTTCCCTCCTACCTGATTACCCGATTGTGTTCACCTGGTGCCCCTGTGTTTTCTCCTCCCTCCTCACCTGTGTCTTGTTTGTATGATTAGTCTTGTGTGTATTTAAGTTCTGGTTTTTATGTCTGTCATTGTTGGTTCATTGTTTGTCTGTGACTGTGTTCACGGGTTAGTGTTCTGTTTGTTCCTAAAACCTTGAAATAAAGGTATTTTTTCTGTTGATTCTGCATGTGGGTCCTGCCTGCTTCACTCAACCCTAACAGAATGAACCAACCAAAGATGGGCCCAGCAGATCCTTTTGAGGTGGATTTACTCAATTTTACCTTTTCATTGGCTTGCTGCTATGGTAAGTGGAGGGGAGCGTCCAGTGTTCAGCAGAAGGAGGCTGCTTTGGCAGAGGCTCACCAGGTGGTAACAGTGGATCCATGTTTAGTGAAGTTCTTACCTGACTGGATTTTGGACTTCCTTTCGACGTGTGATGACATGTGATGACATGTGATGACATGCTAGCCCCAGGCATGCTAGGCCCCTGCCTCCCAATTCCCTACCTGACACCATACGTCTCGGTTTGTTCTGTCTGGAGTCAGCCCCTGCTTCTTCTGCATTTCCTGCTCCTGTTCAGGATCCGTTCTCGGGGTACTCGTCTGGCTTTTGGAGGTCCACGGAGCCTCCAAAAGGCTCCTAAGAGAAGGAATCGCAAGTCCAGAATAGCAGCCCGAGCCCCTGAAGCCATGCTTTGGACTCCGGTACAGGCCCCAGCAGCCATGGTTCCGGCTCCAGTACCTGCCCCAGCAGCCATGGTTCCGGGCTCCATTACCGGCCCCAGCAGCCATGGTTCCAGCTCCAGAACCGGCCCACACAGCCATGGTTCCAGCCTCAGTCCTGGCCCCAGCAGACATGGTTCCGGCCCCAGTTCTGGCCCCAGCAGCCATGGTTCCGGCCCCAGCAGCCATGGTTCCGGCTCCAGAACTGGCCCACAAAGCCATGGATCCGTGCACCAGTACCGGCCCACACAGCCAGGGTCCAGGCTTCTGTTCCGTGCCCAACAGCCATGGTTCCGGCTCGAGAACCGGCCCCAGCAGCCATGGTTTCGGCTCCAGTACTGGCTCTCCGGCCGACGCCAGCCCCCCGTTTTCTGTCTGCGAACCGACCGTCTCAAGTCCCCTCTCGAGTTCCCTCTCAAGCCTCCTTTCAAGTCACCTCTCGAGTTCCCTCTCAAGTCACCTCTCGAGATCCCTCTCAAGTCTCCTCTCGAGTTCCCTCTCGAGTCCTCTCTCAAGTCACCCCTCCAGTTCCCTCTCGAGTCTCCTTTCAAGTCACCTCTCGAGTCCCCTCTCGAGTTCCCTCTCAAGTTCCATCTCAAGTCCCTTCTCCAGTCCCTACTCAAGTCCCTACTCAAGTGCCGTTGGAGGTTCCGCTGGGGGTCCTGCCAACTCCATGTCCTGCCCCGTTGGGGGTCCCGCCGACTACTCTTCTGCTGGGGGTCCTGCCAACCCTATGTCCTGTCCCGTTGGGGGTCCCGCCGACTACTCTCCTGCCGGGGGTCCTGCCAACCCTGTGCCGTTGGAGGCCCCGCCGACTACTCTTCTGCCGGGGGTCCTGCCAACTCAATTTCCTGTGCCGTTGGAGGTTCCGCTGGGGGTCCTGCCAACTCTATGTCCTGTCCCGTTGGGGGTCCCGCCGACTACACTCCTGCCGGGGGTCCTGCCAACCCTATGTCCTGTCCCGTTGGTGGTCCCGCCGACTACTCTTCTGCCGGGGGTCCTGCCAACCCTATGTCCTGTCCCATTGGGGGTCCCGCCGACTGCTCTTCTGCCGGGGGTCCTGCCAACCCCTGTGGCCTATGCCGTTGGAGGCCCCCGCCGACCCTGTCGTCCTGCCAACTCCATGTCCTGTTCTGTTTCGGGTCCCATCGACACCAGCCCAAGTTCCGTCCAGGGTCTCGTCTACGTCTGTCCCGCCAGGGGTTCCACCTGTTCCTGCCCGTCCTTGTGCCCGGCCGCCTGAGTTCGCCCGCTGTGGCCTTCGCCCCTTTTTGAACTCTGCCTTGCCCCCGGGCCATCCGCCCGAGACCCCCACCATGGACTCTTTCTTGCCCCCGGGCTGTCCGCCCGAAACCCCCACCATGGACTCTGCCTTGCCCCTGGGCCGTCTGCCCGAGTCCCCCTTCTCGGCTTCTGCTGTTCCCCCGGGCCGTCCGCCCGAGTCCCCCTTCTCGGCTTCTACTTTTCCCCGGGCCGTCCGCCCGAGTCCCCCTTCTCGGCTTCTGTTTTTCCCCGGGATGTCCGGCTGTGCCCCAACATTAGTTATCAGAGTTCTCTATTCTCAATTTAAAAGAATAAAGAGGAAGCAACACTTTGAGAGGTAACGGTACAAACTATTGGATTCAAAACACTCAAGACTTAAAACATTGCAAACGTCAAAGTCCTAGCTATGGTATACATTTTGATTAACGAACGAAAACAAAGTAATGTTAGCTAACGTTACCGTAGCTACGGTAGCAGCTAGCTACCTTGCTGTGAAAGTGAGCTGTTCTATGCATGGATGTATAATACGAACTGGATACAGCGTGGGAGGCGGGGCCTCATTCATTCCTATGAGAGTTGCTCATTAGCGCATGATGATAAAATGGCCCAACTTTTGAGAGAGTGAAACATCACAGATTACCCGTCATGCCTGAGAAGTACCTGTATGTGCGCTCATAGCGCATGCGCGACTTTAACCACGCCCCCCAAAAGGCTCGTTCACATCAAGCAAGTCAATTTGCGTACACGTAACAGCACCGCATGTTCATGACAGCATGGTACTGGATTGTTATGATGGATTTGATATTAACAAGGCGGCAGTTAGCAGCTAGCAGCTAGCTAGTAATTATGCTAAGTTACACATCAATCGTTATGTACTTTTATATTACGCTGATGTAACAGGATCTAGTGATATCCAAGCAACAGAGCTTAATTTAGCATGATACTTTTGTGGGTTGTACATGAAACCACTTGGTAATATATAAAAATGTATGTATTTTGAAGCCTGTTATGATCAATTGTGAGTTAAATCTTTATCTAAAAAGTAAAGCTGATGATGGATTACCAGTGTTGGGACTAACGCGTTACAAAGTTGCAGGTGAATACAGCGATGTCCTCTCACAGCACCATGGAAAAGTGAAAGTAAGATTTCTGATTTCGAGATTTCTGGATGTACAACATGTAGAATTCTTGACAATAAAGCTGACTTTGACTTGACTTTGACTTTGTAACCAGAGAGGAGTGATGATTGGTTAACGCGGGGTAACATTTTAGGGTAAGCCAATCAGAGACAGAGTTTGGCGGGTCTTGCCTTATGGGGAAAATACACACGAACACTTGCTAATGCTAACACACACGGCAACGCTCACCACCAGCACACACACACACAATGGCAGATGCAAGTATCAGCGAGAGCAGCAGCGCATTTACAACTTGGAAATATAAGCACTATTTTCAATTTGTGGGGATAAAGGACGCCAAAAATATTACGGTAAAATGTAAACTGTGTGCAGGACAGAAAGCATTGTCCACATCGAATAACAGCAATGCCAATCTCCTGAAGCACCTAACTAATGTACATGGGGCTATTAAACTAGTCGCCAAAGACCCCACCGTCTCAACCACCGGCAGTGACCCAGATGGAGCAACACCATCTAAACAGCCAAAAAACTATTTTTTTAAATTGCCACATGTCACCCAGAGTCAACTGAACAGATTGATTGCCAGGTATGTTGTTGAGGACATGCTGCCCATCGCAACGGTCGAGTCTGTTGCCTTCAGAGAACTAGTCAGCAAAATACCAGTGAAAGCAGTGAAAGCAGGGCCACAGTGCAGAAAGACCTTTTCCAACTACCTGGACATTGAATATGCTAACATGGAAGTTGAGCTCAAAAATAAATTTGATGAGTTACAATATCTCTCTACCACTGCATATATATGGACTGCACATAATAAAAGCTTTCTTGGTGTAACCACACATTGGATAAATTCACAGAACATGCAATGTGGGAAAGCAGCGTTGACATGCAGAAGATTCAAAGGTCGGCATACCTATGAGAGTATTGCAACTGAGCTAGATAACATTCACTCATCTCATGGCATATCCCGAAAAAATCCCAGCAACTGTCACGGATAAAGGCTCTAATTTTGTCAAGGCCTTTAAAGTGTACCAACCACAGGAGGAGGGTGAAGATAAGGACTCTCTAGAGGATGATGAGGTGACCTAACATTACCTTACAAACATTGGGGATGTACTGCTGGATGGTGCTGATGATGTAGATGCTGTGATTTCTTTACCCCCACACCAGAGATGTGCATCACACACATTGAACCTCATCTCATGCACTGATGTGGATAAGTGGTTCCTGTCAACACCTGAAACAAAAGCAGTCTACAGAAACGCTACCACAAAGTGTGCAGGGTTGTGGAACAAGGCTAGTCGATCATCAGTGGCCTCGGAGCTCGTGGACGACATTATTGCAAAGAAGCTGCTAGTACCTTGCACAACTAGGTGGAATTCGTTTTATGATGCCCTGGCTCGAATTTCTGGGATACCGGTGGTGGAGTTGAACACCATCTCCTCCAAACTACAGATGAAATGTATCAGTGAAAGGGAACATCAGTTTCTCAGAGAGTACTGTACTATCATGAAGCCACTTACTGTGGACATTGGACATTCTTCAGGGAGAAGACAATTGTTTTTATGGCACACTCCTACCCACACTGGAAATATTGATGTCTAAGACTCTGGAAATGAAGAATGAACTGCAAATCCTCGTTGGCCTACCAGATGCAATTGTGCAGGTAAGAACTGTTATTTTCTTTTTAAATCAATCAGCCAATTGCATTGTATTTTATAAATGTCACTCATATGGGTGTATATGCTGTGTGACAGTGTGATTGATATGTACTGTATTAGCCCACATGTGTATGTACTGTATGAGACAATCAACCTGCAAAGCATTTTAGTTGTAAAGTGTACAACATGTACAACATATAGGTTAGGCCTACACATGTTGTGGCCCTGAAATAAAATGCATTATGAAACTATGCATACGTAATGTAAAATGCAATCTTTTTTTCTTTCTTTCTTTAAACTATGCTCATTATGTATACAGTATAACTCAATAATGTTTTTTAGTTTTTGTCTTTTGCACTCTTGTTATATATGCATCATTTAAGGCAATCAAAACCAGATTTGCAAGGGTTCTTGCAAGTGAAGATGCTGTCCTGGCTGCTGTGACACTACCAAAGTTCAAGCTGCGTTGGTTGCATGACCAGGAGAGGAAAGACCAGGCGAAGGCAAGTCTGCTAGCAGAGTGCCGAAAACAGGCCCTTGAGCAGGAGCAGCAACCAGGTACAACCAACCCAACACCACAGCACAGCACAGGGTCTACCAAAGAGGATGAGAACACCTATGCCCCTGCTGAAGATGAAGTAGCTGATTACCTCAAATCAGGAGCAACAGGGATAGACACTCTTAATCAATTTCCTTTGATAAAGAACATATCTCTTAAATATAATGCAGCCTAGAGTGCCCCAGTAGAAAGACTCTTTAGCCTAGGGAGCCTGATTCTGTGTCCAAAGAGGAACAGGCTATCAGGTCAAAAGTTTGAGAGGCTTCTCCTCTTGAGGTACAACCATTGGTTTGAGGGCTAGGAAGGAAGACATGAATGGATGGATGTTTTCTGGGGATAAATACTGATATGATCTTTATTTGGACAGGGGTAGACAGAGAGATAATACATCTATACCACTACCCTTTGCTGGACTAAAGAGACTGAAGGAGTCTTGGAGTATTGTGTTAACCCATTTTTGTTGTTGTTGAATACCTCTTGTTATGCATTGCACAGACATTGCCTTACTGAAAAGCATCCCAAGGTATTACTTATAAGGCTGAAAGCACCTCTTCTTAAGTGTATCCACCATTATTGATTTAGTTTATGCTAAATGGCCAGATGTGAGGTAAATTATTTCAGTTAGTTTGTTTTTGTGGGGCTGAAAATAGTTTGTTTGTCTTCAGTGTCAGTCTGACAGTTTATTATTTATTTAATTGTTACTGCCAAAAGAGTGTAGTTGTTGTTTAATTGTTACACTGCCAAACGAGTGTAGTTGTTTTTATTTCATATTGCACTACAAGTGCACTACTTAGAACTTGATTGTTGAGGCTACAATAAAGATGCCTGTCAAAATGTCTAAACATATCTTTTGTGTTTTATTGTTCCACTACATTTCATAATGATAATTGCTACAATGATGGGGAGTTGTCTTTTCTCTTACTGTGCCACGGAACAACACCAAAACTTGTATTTTTATTGTTATTATTTTTAAAGTAAAGTAAAGTAACTTGTTACAAGTTGATTTTATAATTTAGTAACTAATAAAGTAACTAGTTACTTTTTTGAGAGCAGTAACTATAACTATTACTAGTTACTTTTTAAAAGTAACTTGCCCAACACTGTGGATTACAGTGGTGGAGTTAAAATAACAATAGCCTATTTCTCTTTGAAATGTGATGGAGTAAAATAATAGTAACTGATTATTCATGTTAAGTACCCCACAAGTAAGTAAAAAGTATAGTACTTGAATGAAAGGTGTAAAATGTTTCCATAAATACCAATATCACACACTACAACACAGACTATAACACCCCTTGTTGTTAAATACCAGCCATGTGTATATAATATATACTAGGGATGTAACGATATATCGAATATCGCGATATCGCGGTAAATAGATGTCTCAATACCGTCGTGAGACTGAGAAAATATACCGCGATTTTTTTTTTTTCAACCTTTATTCAACCAGATGGTCCCATTGAGATCATCGATCTCTTTTTCAAGGGGGACCAGTCCAACATGGCAACAAGTAGGTTATAACATGAACATACAACAACAGATAACACAAAAGGTCATCGTATTTACAGGGCTACATGTACATACAGTACCTAGAGACATAGACAAGTACCAACAGTCTATTTATATCTCGCCCTGTCAATAAGCCTCACCTTCTTGGCAAAAACTGTATTGTTTTTGAAGTGGTGGAGAGACAATGCACATTTTGACCCACTGCTGTCACCCATGGCCAAAGCATATCTCTCTGTCCCAGCAACATCAGTACCAAGCAAGAGAGTTGTTTCCACAGCAGGGGATATTGTAAACGCCCAAACATCCCAGCTTCTACCTGGAAATGTGGACATGCTCATATTCCTAAAAGATAACCTTGATGATGCTGAGTGAGTGAGTTAGTGAGTTAGAGTTGAGTTACTTGAAAAACTAAAGTGAAACTTGATTTATTCTATTGCAGGGTCTGATTATTATATTGTTGACACTTTAAAATACTACTATCCTACTAAAATGCTGTACGAATCAGATTTATAATTTAATTTAAAAAAAAGAATTAAAGTAAAAAAAAAAAAAAATTCACATTTGTTTCCTTTATTTTTCAATATCGCGATAAATATCGTACCGTGGACTTTTTATCGCGATATTATCGTACCGTGAGTTTTGGGTATCGTTACATCCCTAATATATACACATGGCTGCTAAATCCTCAGAACTGTTACAGGATGTGTGTAATGTGTAAATGTCAAATGTGTAACTTTTTTTTATTATAATTTATTTTGTTTAATCTTTAATACTTGTTGTATGCATACTTTAAGTAACATTAGGCTGTCTTTGGCTCTTTTCTGCTGTAACAATGTAAATGTATTCTGATTCTGATCTAATTGATATGTTTTTGTCACAGTTTGTTTCCCTATATTGCGACACTTGTTTTGTTTACGATTATTTCTCCTCTTTTTACAGACATCCCAAACCATAGTGGAATGCTGTTGGAAAGGATTGCATTGATCTGTGCATCAATACCTTCAGCTTTGAGGCCTCCAATGAATGAAATCATCTTGTGGCTGGGAAAAATGTTAAAAAATTAATCTCACAAAGAGTGATTTTCTGGTGTAATCATTATAATATCAAAGACAAGCGCTTTTAGTAACAATATATAACATCATTCAGCAGCAGAGGTTGGGGTGGAAACAGCATTTCTAACTAAGATGATTACAATATTGCAAGTTAAACATCAAGATGAACATACTATTATTAATTTAATAAGTACATGGGAAACTTAAATATCCTGCAATATACCATTAGCAGAATAGGAACAAATGTGCCAAAACATTTCTAACATAACCAACTCAAACTACTGGAAAGAATACACATGGAAGATTTTCGTCTGTTACTTCAAGACACCCCAAATTCAAAGTCAGTGTAAACAAAATCTCATTTAAAAATGCTGCAGAGAATGCGGGGAGCGGAGGGTCAACCGTGGTCATATATTTTGGTCTTGTAATGTTTTGTGTGGCTTCTGAGAAACAGCTATAAGATACATGTCAAATATGTTTGGAATTTCTCAAAACAAGAACCCACTATTCATATTACTTGGGAAAACACCAGAGGGAATACAACAAAATATTACTTATTTCTAGATACTGATTTATAGTGATAAGAACAGCAATTATTACACACATGCTTAGTTTTATAAGGGCTACATTCTTAAGTGCTACTTCTTTTGTTAAAAAAATTAATTGAACTATTCTGGAGCCTCTTTGTTGAGGGGTACCTCATGGATGTATTGGTGTACCTATAGGTCCACTTTGTAGTGAGGGAGGAAAGAGCAAAGTGTGCGTGCTGGAGTGTACGGTTTGACCATGTCTTGGATTGAGAAGGGCCTGATCCCTTCACTGCACAGTTCAAGGTTTTTATTTGTCATACAAACATAGCTACAGTGTAGTTATGACGATGAAAATCTTAGGTCTCAGGCTCCTCCAACAGTGCAACACAATAAAACAGATAAACAGAAAAATATAGTGCAAGTAAATAGTAAATACAAAAAGAAAAATATTTAAAAAATAGTGCAATAAGAGTTATTGGAATATCATATATTAGATAAATAATTTCTAAGTAGCAGCCAGATGAATGTTATGGATATTTCAACAGGTGTTTAACAGTCTTATGGCCTGTGGGATGAAACTGTCTCTGAGTCTGGTGGTTTTAGTCCGGATGCTGCGGTAGCGCCTGCCAGACGGCAGCAGACAGAACAGTTTGTGGCTGGAGTGATGGGGGTCTTTGATAATCCTGAGGGCTTTCTTCCTGAGCCGCTGGGAGTAGAGGTCCTCCATGGATGGCAGCTCCGTCCTGGCGATGTTCTGTTTCACCACCCTCTGAAAAGCCTTGCGGTTGAGGGCGGTGCAGCTGCCGTACCAGGCCGTGATGCAGCCAGTCAGGATGCTCTCTATGGTGCACCTGTAGAAGGTCAGGATCCTCTCTATGGTGCACCTGTAGAAGGTCAGGATCCTCTCTATGGTGCACCTGTAGAAGGTCAGGATGCTCTCTATGGTGCACCTGTAGAAGGATCCTCTCTATGGTGCACCTGTAGAAGGTCAGGATCCTCTCTATGGAGCACCTGTAGAAGGTCAGGATGCTCTCTATGGAGCACCTGTAGAAGGTCAGGATACCGTTTGGCCACAACGAATATTTTCCTCAGAGAACGGCGCACTTCCTGGGGGCTTGGTTCTATGCCGTCATTACGAGCAGGGTGTCATTACATTTTTTAATGGTGCGCAAGATGTGTGCTCGAGTTGCTGAGCGTGACGTAAAGTGAATGTTTCAGAGTAGTTTATTCGCAATATTATTTATTAAATAGTTTAGCTAGCTAACATTGTCACTAACTCCTAATGTTAGCTTAATCCTTAGTTTTATAATCGATTTTTCACCTTCAAATTATCCATATCTTTTAGATCCTATGTTAAGGCTATTAACAGAGGTGGGAGAAGTACTCAGATCTTGTACTTGAATAAGAATAGAAGTACTCAGGTCTTATACTTGAGTATTAGTAGAAGTACCAGAGTGTAGGAATACTATGTTGACTTACTTACAAGTCAAAGTCCTGCATTCTAAATGTTACTCAAGTTAAAGTAGAAAAGTTGTATCATCAAAATAAGTACCAAAAGTAAAAGTAGTCATTGTGCAGAAGTAGAAAAACATTATTAATACTCAAAGAAAGTACAGAACAAGTACCTAAAAAGTGTAACTAAGTACAGTACTTGAGTACATTTTCTAAATTCTAACAATTAATATATATTAAAAGAAAAAGATGTAATGGTATTATAAAAACATTTCTTGTAAATGTACAGACTTGTTGGAGCTCCTGCCCCCCCCCCCCCTCCCTATGAGCCCAGTGGCTGTCTGCAAGACAGCGAGACACAGCTAAACCCAGCCCGAACACACACCGACTCACAGCCTCGCCGCGTGCCGTCTCAGGGAGGAGAAATCGGCGTAGCTGCAGCTGAGAAAAGATTGAGTGTGTGTGTGAAGAAGTCACGTAAGGACCAATCCACGGAGGGGTCGTCATTACGTCACTTGGTTCCCGGAAGAAAAAAATTGAAAAAGAGAAATGTCCAACGAGGCGTTCTGGGGCAGCATAGACAGGTATTCTCTGTGTCAGAGTTTTACTCGCTACAGGGTGTACTTTGAGGGTTTTTGACTCTGCAGACCGTTTACATGCAGAAAAACCTTCATAACACACAAGGGGACGGGTAATAACCGGAAAAGCATGACATGGGACTTTTAAAGCTTGCTTCAAATAGAAAACATATCTCCGATGCAGCAGTTGTGTGTGTGTGTTATTTGTGTGTGTTCACAAGTGTGCATGTTCCTCGTCACCAGCTGTGGTGTTATAAGAGTGTACATCTCAGTTAACTCAGCCTCTAATCTAATGATATTCATTGATACACTGGAGTGTGGCCCCGTATTGCAGAGCAGAAAGTAATTAGTTACACTTTCCAACCCGAGCTAATCCTCTATGACGATGTGCTGCGTGTTGCTCTCAAAAACCCTGGGTAGTATGTATGTGTGTGTGTGTGTGTGTGTGTGTGTGTGTGTGTGTGT
>CALSBZ010000084.1:174739-188057 GCA_943591055.1 Gobionotothen gibberifrons
GCATGGTAAACCGTCACATGTTCACGTCTTGCCGTGATACCGGGTTGATAAAATCATGCTCGTATCTACAACCTATAGAAATGCAAAACGGCGTCAGTTTAGACGTAATTCTGTCCTCCTGCTTACCGCATCATTTATGAGAAAACATTTCATAACATTAACACAACATATTCGAGGTGGTTTTAAATAACATATCCGTATTTATTTATTTCTCCAAGTTATGTTTTTGTGTGCACTGAGGAGTCTCAAACAGGCGTTTGTTAAATCATTTTAAGATTGGCTTTAATCAATGTTTGAAAATGAATTCTTCATATATGATAAATGAGAGGTAACATTTTATTCATGGTATTATTTCCACATATTTCTCTCCATTCTTCCTTCTGCCAACGGTGTCGCAGTTTCTCGTCTCTCCCGTGTTTGTGCTTAGTGCGTACGCATGGGTTAGAGTTTGCGTGGAGGACCGCACGTTTTCCCGTCAAGTTAGTATTTTATAAATCGCAAACATTGCGTAGAAACTGGCGTACGCCATTTTTTTTTGCGTAAATCCCTTCATAAATGAGGCCCCAGAACACACCTTTACTCCAGTAGGAAGTAACACGTTTTTTTGCAGGTTAGATTAAACTCTTTCCCACATATATACCAACCAGATCCCAACATTATCTGTGGGTATGATAAACATCTATCTAAAAATATGCATGGATAACGTGACCTCTTTATATTTTTACAAATCACATAGTAATCCCAGGTAATACCGGAGCTGTGCAAACACGCTTTTTATGTGCAAATTCAGAAGGATTCTATAGCTGCTCAGCAGATGGTGATCCTTACATTTCAGTCATATCTGCAGATAATCGTTTGGATTTGAATTGGGAACAGAAGAGAAAGACAGACACTGTTTATTCCGTGCAAATGTGCTGCAGGAAGCAGGTGTGGCTGAACATTAATAAATCATATGAGGTCTCCAAATAACAGCAGTCCAGTGTAAGACAAATACAACAGAACGTCTGGGTTTCATATGATTTTAAGATGGATTTTGAAAAACCAGGTAAACATGTCCGCTCAATGTGCATGCTGTTGTTGTGGGCACAGACAACTAGCAGCTCATGTGTATTCTCATATGTGTGTATTGTGTCACACGGTCCCCAGAGGGCCAATAGCAGGCACCGACTCCGTTTAGGTAAGGCGGGGGGGCCCATGCAGATAATGAGCTGATGGCATGGGAACACACGCATGCCCCCTGCCATCCTATCTATCTATCTATCTGGACAGTTCTGCAGGTGAAGTGAAACACGTTCACTCCCAAAAAAAGAGTCACTGACATCAAAGTGGTAAACAGCATGGCCGCACATGAAGGAGAAACACAGCAGTGTGATTTAAGGCCTGGTCAATAGTGTCACACACACACACACACATTGAAAGGTAATAATAATCTGGTGTTTTTGAGTTGATGAGTAGTGGAGATATCACTGTCAAATCAATTGACAGTAAGGAGAATACATACTTCCTGGTGTACAATTCTCTGTTATCCAATGGGAATGGACGCTCACATTGCCTTTAAGGGCAGGCGACACAAATGAATGCCGTGCTTCCATGAGCGTCAAATCCCGCCGCAGATGGGAATACATTGCAATCAGTTGAAAGCTATCTGCGTCCCTTTATGAAGCTGAAGGAGACTAGGACCGTCCCAACTGCACGCCTCGGGACCCTGACCAAGCGTCGCTCCTGGACGTTTATGGAGTGAGAGTGTGTTGCCACCCCAGCTGCCACCCCAGTTGGCAGCTTTGTTTTGAAAGAAAAGTTGTGGCTCATCGGACATTTATGAGAGAAAGTCTCTAATGTCCGAGTGCAAGTGAATGCAGCACAAGATGCACGTCTTGTAACCCCTCCCCCGGCCCTGGCGCAAGCGTAGAAATATGATTGGCGGCGATTTCAACGGTACAGCGCAAAACGAGAAGCATTCTGACCCAACTACTGAAGGAATGAGGTATTTGCGGTCTACAATGACAGAGAAGAGCCTGTCAGTGTGGCTGTACTCAGCATTGAATCAAAACGCACTAAAGCTGTTGATCTTAATCAGTTTGTGAGGCGTTTTGCTGAACAAAATGGTAATCACCGCATTCAGCTGTAATAGACATGTCAACGTGATGCTCTGCTCACGGATGAGCATACAACACTGTTAAGATGATGACCTTACGTGTGTAAATATATATTTTTCTTTGTGGGGGTCTGCCCCCAAAAAACAGTTTTAAGTCCTGAGAAAGTCAAACCAGACGGTGTGTAAAACTTCACTGCCCAGCCAAAAAAAAGTAACCACTTTGATTTAACTAGGCCAGTAGGTAAGGGCTTTCCACTGGATAATAACTGAAGTATAAAATAATGCATGACTGAAGTGATGGAGACCATGTTTGAAGGCAAACAAAAAGAGGAAATAACAGGTCAAATCAAGCAAACCCCCCTCTCAGATTCCACAGCAACCAGAAGAACAGAAATACTGGCTGGTGATTTGATTCATCAGCTTTGTGATGGAATACAAAATGCACAGTGCATTTCCTTAGCTGTGGATGAGTCCACTGACACCACTGACAGTGCTCAGTTGCTGGTGTTTGTGAGTTTTTATGATGAGGCAAAGAGGGAGTTTGTTGAAGATGTGTTGGGCCTGACGAACCTCAGTGGACACAGAAGGGGGCAAGACATTTATAAAGCAATAATGGGAATGCTGAATGAAAGAGGGTGCAGCTGCCTTTATTCATAACTGTGCAGCTCTTACACTGCGACTCTGAGGAATCAAGCACAGACACAATAACAATGAAAACTGCTGCATACAGATTATTTTTGTTTTTGCAACCTCGTGTTAAGAATCTTGTTGCAATTGTTTAAAAGTTTGAATGACCGTAATAAACGGACCTTTGTCTTATTGAAAACATTGTTTTGGACCTTTAAGATTTGTATTTGAGTACCCCTGGTCTACTGTATGGAGACACATAGCCTTGTTAAATAAACTAAAGCGTAAACATGCTGTGGAGCTATAATAAGGCATGGTTTATTACTGGTTGGAAGATAAATACAAAATATGTACAAGGTCTAAAATCTATTAGAGAAGATTTTCCAAACAATTGTAAACAATTTTATCTTCAAGACTGAAAAGAAGAACATTTACATGAGTACTTTCTACTTCCAGTATGTCAACATTATCAGGCAGAAGGTTTCTAATCCTCTCTTATCCTGGGAATGTACTACTATACACCTACATTTGAAACAAAAATACGTCTCAGCTCTCAATTTGAGATGACAGAGAGTTACTGGACAACAATTTTTAACACCAAATACAGAAGATTTGAGAAATAGTGACACGATGTAATCATAATAAACTCATTCTACTGACAGTTTTTAACACAGATAAAAAGCCATAATGGTCATGATATCAGTGTGAAATGTTTGTATTGGTAAAAAATAAAGCTAACCCATGAGGCTGTATTTTCAGTACAAATCAAATCATCAAATAGGATATTCCGAATAGTACATGTTCATGTGGGATGACATGTACATAAAGGTGTGACCACATCTATTTTTTTAAACATCCCACCTATTATTTATTTGTCCAGGGCCAAACTGACCCAAGACATGTTAACTGCAGGATGCACCTGAATTCATTACAGGCTTCCTGCAGGAAACAGGGATGCACAAAGTTGGAAAATAATCACAGGTGTTTTTGTTTTTTTCCGTTCGTTCTGAAATTGCATGAAGGATTAATGTTGACTGCTTATTACGTGATGTTACTTTGGCAGGCATTTCCCAGCTGAATTATCCAATGTTGGAAGCCTCTTTGTGTCAATTCTGATAGATCTGATTGGTTCCCAGGTTTCTCTGCTGAATAATGAGTTTGCATGTTCTGTTCGTTGCCAAGGTTTTTTTATCGGGAGCAGCCAAAGTCCGATTAATTAAACGGTGTCTGGTAGTTACCCGTCGGTGTGACTGTGAACACCAATGGTTGTCCATCTCTGTGTCAGCCCTGTGATTGTCCCCGCCTCTCCACCAGTGTCGGATGGGATCCTTCTCTAAGGGTAGGCTAGAATGGCTAATGGTTAGATCTAACCAAGAGAGATCTCAAAGCCATGCCACCATTACAAATTCAACATGCAAAGAAAATTAATTCACATGTTGAACTCAGATATAATGTCTGATCAGATCCAGTGCAGAAAGCAAATACTACACCTTTGCTGCCACTGCCATTCCCCATATTCCTCATTACTGTATGTTTATTAGAATAACTCCCTGCATGACTGCATCCCATTGGCAGAGATGGAGTCGGAATCGAGTGCCGATTTCCGTGACTCGACTCGGTCTTGCGTACTGATTGACGCGGACTCGGACTCGTGAATTCTTGCCCACGATGACTCGGACTCGACTGGTACATTGACGCTCCGACTTGGACTCGGATTCGAGCAAGTTTTGTCTCGAGTCAGATGTCCTCTGTCCTGGCGTGTGCACCAGCGAGGCAAGTTCACGTACTGAGTGTGCCCCTGTTATTCCAGTCTAAAGAGTCCAGAGACACACCCCGCATCGTGCTGTATGCTTTCACACATTCTGCTTCCACATTGGAAAAGAGCAGCGCAAAATGCTCCTTATGTGGAAACAATATTGAAGAGAAGGCTCCGTAACCCATTACTCTAAGGATCGAGTTCAGACATATAGGCTGTCTTGAACACTATCATCAGAGTAAATAAAGATTCAGCCGATAACACGAAAGCACATGGCGACTTAACATACAGAATGACGCCATTTTGCATGCTTTCTGGGGCTTAATCTTTATTGATATCATTTAAACATTCACCATAATAATTGTAGTGTCCCGGCTGAATGATGGTCAGACTCTCTAACTGATGGTATCTGTTTATTGATCACCCTTGCTTGTATACAATCATTACCAACGTAAGAGCTTGTGCCCTTATCAGCCAGGTGCTAAAAACCAAATTCAACTATTTAGCATATGTAATGGACTGTACTTATATAGCGCTTTATTCTTTCTTTCTTTAAGACCCCTGAAAGCTCTTTACATACTACATGTCGTTTACCCATTCATACCCATTCACACAGAGCAGTGTATGTTACTCTAGGACCTAACATTCACACACATTCACACACCGTTGGCCATGCCATCGGGAGCAACTCAGGGTTAAGTATCTTGCCCAAGGATACATCGACATGTTGACTGCGTGGGCTGGGATCGAACCCACAACCTTCTGGTTGAAAGACGACCGCACTCCCTCACAGCCACAGTCGCCCTATATGTTAATTTATTCGTCATCTATCCGTCATTATACATGTGTGTTTACACTGCTCTGTTGTCCATTGACTTCCGGTAAAAGTTCCTTCAAAATAAGGGTCCCGATCTTATTACTATCAAAATAAAAGTGCAAAACGAAAACTTTACCATAGGAAAATATTGGCATACAAATATAACTCATTTTAAATATCATTAGACATATTAGAGGTCATTTACAATAATACAAATAATAATATTAATATTAATATTAGTAATAAGCTTTGTATAGCACCTTTTATACAAGAATTGTAGCCAAACTTGCTTCACAGCAGTTCAATAGACTAATTAGTATAACATGACAGGATAAAAACAATGTAGAGGAGCAACAGCTACATTTCAACAAATATATCCACTAAGATGAATACATGAAGACTTGTGACTCTGACTCTTCTTGGGTGACTCGGACTTGGACTCGGACTCAAACACAGGTAATGATGACTCAGACAATAATAGAATTTTTCTGCTGGCGTTTCCTGTTTTTGAGGGCTTTAGGTCGCTTCAAAAGTTGTATAATTTTGCACGGACGCCAGGACCGGTGAACAATTCAATATTCTGGAGTCAATGGGTTCAAATTGTCCAACCTGCTCGCTAGCGCCACCTATGAAAATCCCATTTTGGAAACATTTACATAGTCGCACCGTAAGTCTGAATGACCTGAAATATTGCACACTTATCCGTCTCGACCTGCTCTACAAATAATCCTCTTGGACCCCTAAGCTCTGCCAACTTTTTTTAAATTAGAATAATGTTCAAAACAGTGAAATATTCACTTAAATTTCTATTTTTTGTTTTTCAACACCAAATGTAATATACAACATCGGTGGAGGGTCACACACATTACCTTAGGAAATGAGCATGTTCAGTCGACAAATATGGCCGCCATTAATCAAAACGTATTTTAGACATACTCTGGGGGTGACTTTGAACTGAGATTTAAAGTGTAGCAACAAATGCCGAATGTGGGCGTGGCCTATACACATTTTTTTAATTGCGATGACATAAAATGAGCGTCAGACGCCAAACTTGGGACACACAACCTCATAGTTCGATCGACCGGTCGATCGCGGGGAGATTCCCAGTCGATCGCGAGATGTGTCTAAAAATAGAACAACAATATTCTGTTTTATCGTTAATGTCCTGTAATATAATTTTCCTGTGCCAGAATAATGCACTTGAACGCATCAAAGCTTTGTGATTGGCCCGCGTGACCCCATGTGTCGGGGCATGGCTGGTGGGCAGTGCACTAGTTCGCTGACGTTGTCCGTGTCAACAGGAGTGACAGTCCGCACACACACAAGACCGCAATTATGGCAGAAGCAAAAAAGCCCAAAATATATAATGTTCACTCCGAGTGGGAGGATGATTATTTTTGTATCTATTCCAATTCAAAGCCCATCTGTCTCCTCTGCAATGCGAGCGTGGCTTTATCGAAGAAGGGTAATTTAGGAGCGGCATTTCAAAACAGTGCACAAACGCTACGACGGAATTCCCTCCTAATTCTGCCCTACGCTCCCAAAAGGGGAGGGGCCTGAAAGGACAGCTAAATGCACAGCAGTCCATTTTCACCAGGCCCAACAACAAGAGCAAGGCTGCTACCATAGCATCTTATCGTGTCAGTCACGTTCTTGAATACTTGTATGTGTGTAGATTAGAAAGAGGTAAGATAAAGGATCTGCAGTATTTTATGAAGTATTAATCGTACAAATGTCAGTTGTATACAAGTAGAAGTGTGTATTCACCTGGTAGTAGGCTGTCAGTAATAGACACGCCTCTCTATTTGGACTGGTAGATCTCGGCAGACTGGCAACTTTAAAAGTAGCTCTCGGTTCAAAAAAGGTTGGACACCCCTGGTATACAGGGTGTCCGCTGGGTCTTGAAAAGTATTAAAAGTTGATAAATCAATTTAGTGAAAGTGAAGGCTATTAAAAAGTATTAAAAAGTATTAAAAAGTATTAAACGACATTTTCCAAGGTATTACATGTTATAGCTTGTTTTCAATAAGTCCATAAATGGTCCAAAGAGGTTGTATTCTACAGTTTGCCTGAATGTAATCATTGCGTAGGTGTGTAGTGTGATTCTTTGTAGTTTATGTATGGCATCCCGTTGGATTTGACGTCATCTGAACAGGACATCGCGCGCTCACTGCTTGATAGCGCGCGAGGTCCGTTTACACCGGTTGTTAAACAACATCGTTATGGGGAAATGCAAGTTTGCGACCAAATGGTTGGAAGATAAGGAGGAAGGACAATCAATACTGAGGTAAAGTGTGTCGCCAATGTAACCGGTTAAAACTCAAAGTGGCGATGAGGTCTTAAAAAAGGTCTTAAAAGGTATTACATTTGACTTCAGGACTCCTGCATATACCCTGGTATAGTATACATTAGGGGTGTAACGGTATACGTACCCCTACCGAAATTATTCGGTACGGGCCCTTCGGTTCGGTACACGTGTTTACCGAAGTGTACCGAACTAATATAACGTTAAACGTAAAAAATTGAGAACGTCAACAACTTCTTGGAAGTAATCTCAGGTGCTGCGTTGCAGCGTTCGAGTAGCATGTTCCTGCAGCCCATGCTCCGGGCGGGGCTGCAGGAACGCAGCGTTCAGTGTAATTTCAACGCGTCATAGAGCGACCAAGTCATTTCATTGGATGAGAGGCATACTATGAGAGCTGGTCCTGGCGAACGTAGATAAAGTTGAGCTCGAAAATCCTCCAGCATCATTGAAGTCTCCGGTTTGGGAACATTTTGGTTTTGCAGTTACGTACAAGGATGACGGACAAAGACCGGTGGACCGAACCAAAGCTGTTGACCTAAAAACCGAGGTACGTACCGAACCGAAATGTTTGTGAACCGTTACACCCTTAGTATACATCAAAGGACCAGCTGACCTCCACTGCACTAAATCCTGTGTGTGCCCTGAATTTACACTGGCCACTATACATGCACTCCAAAAGGGAAACCCTAATCAAAATCCATATCAGTAAATGTGACAATTGTATTATAGGAATTTAGAAAAAAACATAGAAAAACGTACCACGTGCATGGTCTTGGGGGGTTGATTGTGTGAGAAGCCAAGTACACAGGACCGACACACACACATTTGCTGCAACTTACATCGACCTGTATGTGTGTGTGTTAAATGAAGTGAAGCACAGAACTGAGTCACACAGACACTGAGAGAACACGCTAACTCCACACAGAACAGAGCAGCTGCTGGATTTGAACCCGGGACCGACCTACTGAGAGGCTGCAGAGCCAGAAACTGAGCCACTGTGCCATAACCAGGGGTTGAGTTTAATTATCAGAGCATAATGACTATAATCAAAAAGCTGTCATTTACTCTGTAGCCCACAGGGAAGCATTTCGGAGATCAGCTGAATTACGAAATAACATATATTAGAAATAAATGAAGCATTTCATTTGAAATGTATAGAAGAGAAAGGATTGCATTTACATTTAGTTTGACCACTCCTGAATTTGTGTTTATAACTTTGTTAATGAGTAATCTTAATAAAAACATATAATTTAAATATATTTGTATTCCCTGACATTATTCCCACAGCAATTAATTTATCAAACGTCACAAGTAAAAACGTGTCCTATGTTATTAAAGTTTACTTTCAACTATCTCTTAAACTTAATATAATAGATAATTTTGTCAGATTAATTTATCAAAACGTCACACAGACACTGATCAACTGATCATAAAAAACTCACATTGAACAGGATAAATACTTGATTCAACACATACAATGCATATAGACAGAGCGCAGACGTGATTGAAATATGAAATGACCGAATATTGTTAGATATCATAAAAAACTCACATTGAACAGGATAAATACTTGATTCAACACATACAATGCAGTATAGACAGAGCGCAGACGTGATTGAAATATGAAATGACCGAATATTGTTAGATTATTCATGCTCACACTGCGTTCCAAATCCAAGAGTGGTGCAGAAATGAATCCCACCTTTGGGAGCCATGAAGGAACATTTAGAAAATATATATTTATTCCTTAATGAATCCTGTATAAACAACAGGATGGTGAGGAGGGCCTTCCCTCTGAGGCTCTGCTGGCAGCCTCTTTCCTCTCAAAGCAAACTGAAACTCCTCGACTCCGATGACCAGATGGTGATGGATCCACCTGCTCCGGGTAAAGTGTGACCATCAAAACAGATGGGATCAGACAGTGATGGACACATCATTATCCCAGACATTAATGGTCTTTGAATAACATATGATCAGTGCAGATCAGACAGGAAGCCACCCTGAATGTAGCTGAAGATGCAGAGTTCAGCTAAAATCCTAAAAAAAGGTTGCTTTTACGCAGGTCATTAAAATGATGTGAATCATATCAAATGGCTTTAACAATCTCCCATCCAAACCCAACTTTACAACTGAGGAAGGGGCTTGACCAGCATGCACACAGCAGACACCAGCAACCGTTCAGCGAGCATTACTGTACCCTGAATCTTACAATATCAATCAGAATCAGAAATCCTTTATTTGTCCTGCAACGGGGACATTTACATGATTACATTACATGAGCAAAGAAAGTTAGGAAAATAATTATAAAATGGCTAAGCATGTTATTACAAATACTGGTAGTCAAAAAGTGTTATTCTGCCTTGCTGATAGTCAAAAGATTAACTTTACAACACAGCAAACGATCCTGTGTGCTTGTTGTGACTTTTTATTTATTTACCGCGGTCTCAGAACCTTTATGTGTTTTTGTAAAGTTATATTCTGATGCTAGCACTTCTTATTGACTACCAGTATTTGTGCAAAGCTAACAAGTAATGAGCTATCTTTGCCTGTCTCTTTGGAGCAAAGTTGTTATTCACTGCTCGAAAGAACAACTCTGATATGTCAAAAATATTTCTCTGCAAACTGATTCTCAACTGTAAGTTTGTCCTGTTCGGTTGAGAATGGATCAACAGTTGGGATCCCTGATGCTGGCTGTAAAGGTCTGCTGCTTCAAGTGAATGAGGCAACAGCTCCTGGGGGATTTTTTGGTATGCCTTTACCTGTGAAATAAAGAACATATCTCACTTATAACTGCTTGTTGCCATTATTTGAATCTTCGCTACAGTGGTTTATATAACCTGGTATTCGGTGAGCATTCCACGACTCCACCGCATTGTAAGACCAATGTGGCACAACTGGCCTGTCAGGTTGGACACGCAGTATCTGACAAGGTTATCATCCATGTCTACTTCCTCTTGATCCACCAACTGGAGAAGGGCTGTCTTTAGGGGATAGTTGACACGATTATTGACCTCAGGCTAGATTCGTTCAACTACATGATTCTGAAATCAGAAACACAGATTTGACAACAGTTAATTAATCTGAAGGTTTAATGAAAAATAAATACTGTATGTTTTGGTCGATTTGGGAGACATGGTCATGCAGAACTGAAACGAAATATGCAACTATACAAACTCAGCAGTTATTATGCACATGTTCCAGACATTCTGCATACTGACTACCTATCCAGGTATTAGGCATACTGACTGCAGAGCTACTCTTCACGTTTGACCAGGGATTGACCTTAAGGACCATTTCCAAATTGAATGTAAAATAAATCTCATCACATAACTGGAATATAAGGTTTGATAAAACAGTGTGGTTGCCTCTGCAGTTTAATGTTAACCTGTTAAGCCCCAAGCCTGTTTTTCATGTTTCAGGCTTGAAAATGACATTCCCAGAACAAATGACCATATCTTCCCTTCTAAAAGGGTTAAATTAATAATCTTTTTTCTCAAAGTAATGATAAACCTGTGAGTTGGATGTAGAAAAGTCAGAATCAATATAGATGTTTTTTATTTTAAAGACAATTCAGATTGAACATGGTAAAAAACTGTAAATTATAGTGTCCGTCCAAAAAATATGTTGTACTTATAGTGAAAACTAACCTTGGATGATGGGTTAGCAGACTAAAAGCTTTAGGAATCCAAAGTACAAGATATAATAAGTACCCTGTATCAAGATTGATGCAAAACAA
Source organism: Gobionotothen gibberifrons (assembly GCA_943591055.1). Lineage (NCBI taxonomy): Eukaryota > Metazoa > Chordata > Actinopteri > Perciformes > Nototheniidae > Gobionotothen > Gobionotothen gibberifrons. Next base: position 186,076 of record CALSBZ010000084.1, read on the forward strand.
GTGATATTTGACCTTTTTAGACAGATTTAGCACAAAAAAACCTCTTTTGGGGCCATTTGGGTGGATTTGACCTATCTCTGGCCCCCCTTGCTCGATTTTGACATGTGACATCTCTTTCTGACCGTCAGAGCCAATGGAATCGAGGGGAAGTCCCACATAGTCCTTATTTGGTCATGTGTGTGTGTTAGACTGCCGCATAGCCAAAACATGGGAGCAGCAGCAGCAGGTGGCTACCATTAGCAGCTAACTTTTGGTCTCCGATGTTTACATGAAAATGGAATTATGGACTATAAATGAAAACAATTATTATGCACACACATTCTCAACCTATGGATTAACCGATGCAGCCGTGTTTTTTCTCGTTTTAATGCCATTGAACACGTCTTTTGATCAGATTGACAGCTACGGTGAGACGATCTCTCTAGAAGCTCCGTAAAGGTAGGTGTTGTGATGGTCTGTGTTTGCTTCCCCTGTCGCGAGTTTGTATCTTTCACGGCCCGTCCACACAGCGGCGTGCGATGAGTCTTCCAACAATTCTGCCCATTCACTTGAATGGGGTGACGTCACGCCTCACCGAACTGCATTGTGGGGAGCGTAGCTACACTTCTCTCACGTTGCTCGCGTCAAGAAGATTCAAAAGTTGAGCCATGTTCAACTTTTGAATCTTCGACGGAGGCGTCAGCCAATCAAATCCCGTTTATGAAAATCTGCCAGTACAACTGCTAGCCAATCAAACCGCGTGTATGTTGGGAGAGCCAGACCGCAGGTACTCCGCAGGTCCGCAGCACCACGGAGAGAGCCTCCCCGCTGCTGCTGCTGCTGCTGCTGCTGCTGCTGAAGGAAGGTGGAACACTTTTTAACTCTTTTTTCCCCCTCTCTTTTCTCCCTGCTTCTGCTGCAGGCTAGCAGGCTAGCGGGCTTTTTTGCTTTGTATGTCCGGGGCGGGAGATTCATGTGATTGGTTGTTGGGCCGCGTTGCTCCCAAGCTTCAGCCACGCCCACCACAAAGATTCAACGCACGCCGCTGTGTGGACGGGCCGTCAGTGTTGAGGCGGGCACCGTTAGATTCTGTGTCTTTACGATCATAAACGATGTGTTGGATGTGCAGTGCTAGAATAACTAATAAGGGAGCTTGCAGTGATTTTCGGTGCGGTAATAGGTTAGCATGTTTCGCTCTGGGCTAATTCAGAGGGTCAGTGTTAGCATTGTGTGTTTCTAACCCTAACCCTAATTTTTTTTGAGTTTTTTTTTTTATTCATAGTTTATTAAATATTAAGGTTCCTTAGACGTTGTTTCCTGCAAATGACACGATTTCGGGCCCGGGCTTGGGTTCGTGGGGCTTAAGAGGTTGGTGGGGTAGGTCATTTTGGAGAAACCAGCTCGAGTGCGCTAGAATTTGAAAATACACAGCCGGAACAAATCTGCCACTTCCTTACAGAGCCCCTCCTCCAACACACGAACGCGCACATGACCAATGAGGGCACGAGATAAGTTTGTGCACAGATGGAAGGCTGACAGGCAGGTAGGCCATCCAGTTACTTTAGCCGTGCTTTTTACAGTACTACGGCTTCCACAGATGACATTTTTTTATGGATTTTTTGTCAAAGCACTTAAGATATTCATTGCTATCAGGATGTTAAGAGCATTCCATGGAATATAACAAAAAGTGTATCTCGAGCCGGTTTCTCAAACTTACCTACCCCACCTTTAAGCTATATCAAGATTGAAATAAAACCTGTTTTGGCCAAAGTTAATGTCCAGTGGCATGTTGACCCTGAAAGCTAGAAAGCATAGTTATTGTAAAGAAAATGTGAATTATGTACGCAAGAAGACAACTTGAATAAGCCCTGAATAAGTTGTTCTTGCAATATGAATGTGGTGGCCTTGTGTACAATATGTACTATTAGTTTAGGGCAGGGGTGCCCAACCAGTCGACGCTGGGAGATTCCCAGTCGATCGCGAGATGTGTCTAAAAATAGAAC
>CALSBZ010000084.1:203057-217511 GCA_943591055.1 Gobionotothen gibberifrons
TTTTAAAACTTTCTCTCCTGGACGCGAGAAAAACGAATAAGCTATCAATTGGTACGACCCAGACGTGATCTTAGTGAACAGGAGAGACGACAGAGCCAGCTGTTCGCTGGGGACGTTGGCAACACAGGCACACACAAAGAGCTCAAACAGATCGGTAAGAAGAATGCCTGTTAAGACAAAGATTCTTCACTAGTTACACTAGGAAATGTTAGATGTGTGTGTTTGCTGGCGGCCGGCAGATCCTGAAAACAGTATAAAAAACCTAAATTGATAGAAATAGTCACTCTAAAACCACGAGGCGTTGTTTTGTCACAGGCACGGTGAGTTTAATTTCATTACGTTTTTGATTTTAACCCTGCATGCTATTAATTTTGTGTGTGTTGTATTTTAAACATTAATTTGTGTAGTCATTACTTCATGGAGGTGTTTTGTTAGTCTTCAGATATGTGTCTTTTGTTACGTTGGTAGTTTTTAACTATAAATGTGAGAGTATAGATGCTCATTTAAACTGTGGTTTAAGATTTAGAGACACAGTAGATGAGGACTTGAACAAAACGTAGCAGACCAGTTAACGACTGGTAAAGTGAAGTAAAAACCCTTTAAGAAGAGGTCTGATTAGTGCGAGTGGAAGGCTAGATCAGTGTTTATTCTGTTCTATTTGCAACCAGATATTGCGCATGGATTACAACGAGTAATGCGACGTAAGTGCGTTTGATAGAAGATATTCTGCTGATTGTGTATGATTTGCGACTTAATTTGTCCCATGATGGCGTGTTTTAATAAGAACAGATAAAACAATAGAGGCTTTTAAAGTCAAATATTACGATAAGGAGAAGTTTATGGCTTAACATCGTAGGGTTCCTAATTTTAAGAGAGGATATGTTCAGGATATAGCCCATTTTCAAAGAGGCTTTTAAAGTAAAATAGTACGATAAGGAGAAGTGTATGGCTTAACATCGTTGGGTACCTACTGTTAACCAAGGATATCTTCAGGATAATGCCCATTTTTAGTTGTGAAGTGCAGTGTTGTTTTGTCTTGTATTTTCTAAAACCTAAGTTTCCCTTTTGATACAGTAAAATCACCCAGCCATAATTGAAACTCCTAAACCAGAGAGACACGTGGGATTTATCCCATCCTTTTGTTCTTCAGGTTAAAAGGTTAGAAAGTGAGCTGACATTTTGTCTTCACCACATGGAGGAGAACAAAGACATGGTAGTCGCCATTTTGTAAAATGCTAATTGGAGTACTGTCTTTGCTCAGGTCACATGGGGCAAGGTATTTTTCTGGAGGACGGATAATATTTCTTGTTGGAGCTGGGAAATAGTACATTTTGTTGAAGCAGGTTATTAATGCCATTGGAAGTTTGGTATTTGTTGAGGAGGAATATTGTGGATTGTCAAATCTCATTTTTGAAGTGTTTTCTTCTGGCAAATCTGTTTTTTGCTATTTTGAGGTATTCTTGTTTACAGATGTGTTTGTGCTGTATCGTTCTAATCATATTGAAATTCTCTTCCCATTTTTAAGATAGTTTTTAAAGAAAATAACATTTCTTGTAAAGAAGTTATTTTAAAACAGCACCACTAGTGGATGGAGCTGGAGATTACAACAGCGCACTCTGCTGGTAACAACAGAATTACTACACAGATAGGGGAACAGAGTAATCAATAGTAATATCAGCAGTAATATCCTGGAGTCTAATTTAACACTAGAACCGCCAACGGGGTCAATTTGACCCCGAGCTGTTTTATATTGTATGTAACTTTTTTTCAATAAAATATTAAAGTCTCCCAGTCTGTGACTTTTCCTGAAAGTGTGTTATGTAGCACCCTATGTTGTTAAAAATTGTCAATATGAAGTCAGATTGAAGAAATCGCCAATTTTTTTTCCATTTATACCTATTTCCGCCAAGCGGGGTCATATTGACCCCACCCCTTTTCGCATGTAAACATGACGTGTTGCTATAGCAACGCCTTTTGTCTACTGCGGTTCCTTATAGATTGAGAGATAGATAGATAGATAGATAGATAGATAGTTATAGATAGAGAGAGAGAGTGATAGAGAGATAGATAGTTATAGATGGATAGATATATTGATAGATAGTTATAGATAGAGAGAGAGAGTGATAGAGAGCCAAAGTTTCCCCGCAGCGAGGCTCCGGTGTGATGCATGCCTGCCAAAAAGGAAATGATACCGTTTCCAAACCCAACTTTGCCGTACAAATCATTGAAATGTCTGTGAGTTTTGGCTTTACGCTGTGCACACTCCCGTGAGGTGACAGTTCTCTCTCTCTCTCCCTGCTTCCCCCCCCCCCCCCCCCCAGAGTGTTAAGGCACGGGTAATATTGAATTTTGACGGGTATTTTACGATCCTGTCGGTCAAAATGACGGGCAGCGAAAGAATCTAGCGCAACCTCTGGTCGGCATTGATGTACAGATCCGACAAAATACCTTGTTTATCAATAAAATAACATTTTACCTTGAAAATCAATGCATTATAATTCGGGGTCAATTTGACCCCGGTGGCGGTTATAGGTATAAAAAATCTCTGGCGGTTCTAGTGTTAAGTGTTATAAATGAACACATGTGGTTTCTACTTCTAAGATAAGAAACCTTACATAATGGTCTTTCAGGTTGGACTCTAGAATATTCCAACACAGATGTATTGAAGCTAACACAAGTTATGAAATTTGCATAATACGGTGCACTTCAGGATGCACATTGAACACCAGATTTGAATTTACACAATATTCTTTTTCATATTTCAAAATCGAGACATTGTACACACTGTACACATTTAATTTTTAATTTGTTTAAAAAACAAAAACCCAGATTTAAAGTGAAGTTCTGATGACGTAGGATATTTTTTATAAAGAAAACCAAAGAACTAGTCAGAGGATTAGTGCTTCATCGTTGATAACTTAATAATTCTATCCTAGTATTGAAGAAACATGTCACCAAATGACACCAGGTTGAGACCTGTCACAGTGACAGGCTCAACTGCAACTGTTAAAGAGAGGATACGCATAAGATCAGATGCGACGACACATCAAGATTTTAGACAGGAAACATGGAATCACATAGAGAAACTGTTGGAACAATGGCAAACGAGAGAATTGATTCCAGCAGATGATCAACCTGGACCAACAAAAGCCCATAGAAGAGCAGTACTCGACTATGAGCATGAGCAATGCATGAAACAGCTAAATGTATGGAGGGAAGCTGAACAAAGGTTTATAAGAGTTACAGGTCTGATACTCCATCTGGAATATGCCAGCCTATTGGCAGACAGCATAAATATGGTCCAAGTAGCAGAAGTAGCAGGGAAGACATAGCAGCAAAAACAAAAGACGCTCCAGTTATCCAAACTCCGAAGCTGGATCTAAACCTGGCCGAGGTCCCTCCTCCCTTTCCAAATGTTGGAGAAGTCTTGCAGTTGAATGGAGATTCCACGGACAAAAGTGACAAAGGATTGGATGGAGTAAAAGTGCCAACCAGTAAATCAAAACACCTGATGGAAGAGAGCATACGATTAGAAGAAATCACAGAAGAAAGACGACGACAAAGAGAAACACAAGAGACAGAAATGGTAGCATTACAACTAAGACTCTTGAAGATACAAATAGCTGAGAAAGATACCGAAGCTAATAAAAGAAAGAAAGCGACAAGGCAAATGGCAGCTGCATCAAAGATGGCCAAAGAACCAGAGAATGCAGTCCAGAAACTTCCAAGAGTTCAAACTCGAGTAATGCCAGAGATTCAGATGCAGAACCGACAAAAAGGAGGAAGAGGTTTCCGGTTTAAGGGATGTTACCATTGCAACCAAATGGGACATTGGTCCAGAGAGTGTCTGCAGAACATTGCACCAAACAACGGCCCTTCATGCAGTTACCAACAAAGAGGAGGTTTCCATGACTACGGCAGAGGCAGGGGTTCCCAGGGATGTCAAAGAGGAACAGGATTTCCAAACAGGGACCAAATACCCCAGACAGCCTGCCATCTTCTCCAATGAGGAAGCTCAGAGGGCCAGACCACCAGGTGATGCATCTTCAGACCAGAAAGGTATCTTGAAATCCAGCTGCATTAAGCCACATCTAACACCACAGGAGGGAGAGGTAGAATGTTATTAAAACATGTTTTATTAGAGTAGCATATAGCATTTAAGATTAAAACATGAATAGATAAGTAAAGATTAAAATATAATAGAACATTAAGCAGACTATTTTTGTAATTATGAGAAGGATAGAGATTACGAGTGATGTTGTTCCCCCACACAGAAAACGATTGAGTCCACACAGCTAGTGAGGTCAAGACGATGGATTTCCACCCAAAATATGAAGACGGAAGATCCTTACCAAGTCCTCCTGTTTACACCGACTGCAGTACAAGGGACGGCGATACACCTGACGAGAAGCTGTTGCGACCTGAAAACAGAAACTCGATTCTGCTGTGGTGAAGTCTGGCTACAAAGGGAGGTGTTCCGATAGGGTCGCTTGTCTCAAACCAGTGAAGAAGTCAACAAGAACCCAGCAGAACTAGAGAGTGACTGTTAGAGGGAGAACAGTGACGGAGCGACAGAGACTGGCACAACCAACCAGCCAGTACATAGATAGACCCCGTCAGAAGACCGGGGCTGTGTTTAAAGGGGAACTTCATTTATTATTAGTGGAAGTCTAGTTTTTTAGTCAAAAAATTATGTGATTTATGGAGTCAGATTACATTTTCACAGAGACACAATTGTATAATAGGTCTGAAGTATCTGTTCTAAGGCATGAGCTGCAAACTAAATAGAATAACACTGGTTGAGAGCTTAGATGAAGGAGTTCTAGGATTTTATAACAGTTTAAAAAATCAGTCTTTATCTATTTATTCTTGAGTGACTTTACTGATTTATAATGTAGTGCGTAAGGCAATATCTCATTTTTAGTGAGGGGCACAAGCCCTTCATGTTCTCGACATATCACCTTTTGTGAAAATAGTTCGTATTTTCCCTCTAGTTTAGAGAAATATTTTATCATATGTTGGTTCAGCAGTGTCAGACAAGCCTCTAATTCTAGAATTATTGAGATGCATTAACCAAACCAGGGGTATTGTTTTTCGCAGAAACAATGATGCATAATACCATGACTGAAGCCGTTATTGAAACAAGTAAACTATTTTTTTGTACTAATGGCAGGTTTTTAGTGAATATGTTTTTATACAATACATCATATGATATTTTTGTACGCCTTAAGGGTACACGGAGCAGTTATATTTATTTGGTACAACGTTATGCGTTTTACATGTTCTGTACATAATAGGGTAATCATATTAATTGAGCATGTTATGCTCAAAGGAGGGAGTGTCATGATTATACAGATATGTTCATTTCAGTGACGTAATAGTTAATAAATAATAACAAGTGTTTAACAACAACAGGTATGCCGAGGTTTGGGCCTTCTCCAAGGAGGGAGTGATCCAGCTTTGGGTATCAGATAAATTGAAGTGTATGAATATGTCAGGGCTCTGAGTAATATTATCCAAGTCTTGTCTACACAGGTTCAGAGAACTGCAGAGACACCAGACGAGACACCAAAAGACACTCCGTTTCGGCCAGGTGATTGGGTGAGGGTGAAAGTTCACAAAAGACAGTGAGATTGAACCCAGGTGGACGGAACCGTGAGAAGTTGTAACGAACTTCACATGCACTCCGGTTTAAAGGTAAAGATAAAAGGAGCAAATTGACACCACCTCACACATTGTCACCCTTCACTGGCACCTTCCAGAAATTATTGGAAGTTAGGACTGATTTGGCAGAGCTGGAACAAAACAATAAATAGAAATAAGAATAAGATAGAAAAAGCTCGATAGATGAATTGTCTTTAGATTTGTATAGATTGTACACTAAAGTGAAAACCTATTTTTTGTTTTACACCTGAAAAATAGTCCAATTTTAGAATAAGTTATTTTTGTACTCATAATTTGTAACTGACAATCATGGAGAAAATAGAGATTAAGTCGAGAACAAATCCAAAGCAATTGTGGGGTCCACAAGGGATAAGAGTCAGAATAGCATTGTTGATTATCCTCATTACAGTTGGCACCTTTCTGGTTGGAAGGGGAGTACACTATCATGTAAGACATGGATCCATTAGTTCACTCAGAGAGAATGCCCACATCACTAACACAACTCCAGCTGTGTTTCAGAGACTTTCACTTATCCCCAGAGCCAAAAGATCACCTGAGCAACGAGAGAAGGAGTTGGAAACGCTAGTCCCTTCAAGGTTGCCAGGTGAGGAGGTTATAATCAAGATGATTCACCCCCCATATATGCAGTTTTTGTATCAAATGATGAGATGGGTTTAAGTGATCAGGATATGTAAGTGATGGGGATTTACAGATTAGGGGAATCACCAAATTCACTGGATCCATGTTTTAGACTGTACCATAACACCCCCTGATAGGTCACCGATCGGTTGTTCATAACTTATCTGAGCAAAATTATTGAAAATGATTACAGTAGAAACAGGCTACCAACCCACAAGTACAGCTTTGTACGCACAAACTCTATGAATAAGATTCCCCAGCAGATTGTGGCGACATTGCACAGATATGTCCAGACACAGAAGTTACATATGTTCTAAATAACAGTGAGATTTTAAATGATGGAGAAAAAAGTGAGGACGTTCTTTTATAGTGTGTGAAATATGAGGTGCTCGAAGCATGTAGGTATTTCAGTTTATAGAAGAAAAAGGGTTCCTAAAAGAGTATTTGGGGTAAACATGTTACAGTGGCTGAAAGCAGTGTTTTGGGATATGGTAAAATTATTAATAGACATTGATTGTGTTTAGAGGGCATTTAACATCTAAGACAGATAGTATGATTAAGAGAATAGAGTGGAAGGGATTGGATTTATTTTTCCTCAGTGTGTTGGAATTATCTATAGATAATGCGTCCCGAGATCTCTCTCTCTCTCTGCCTGAAAGACTGCTACGACCCCAACTCCAGCAGACAAATAACCTCACCACAAGAGACTCCTCCTCCTCCATCCAGCAGTCAGAGAACTCGAGCTGAATCATCTTCACCTGAGGCATCCAAGACCAAGACAGCATGCTGAAAGAGGTATAATCTCATCGGTCCCTCAAGACAGGACATCAAGTTGCAAGCTGAGCTACGAGACTTTGCACAAGACATGAGAGCAGAATACGTCCTCCATGCAACAGCGAAGAGACTGTACAGGCAAAGCAGTTGTGCCACTGAAGAGAGGTGCAGCGGAAGGATTCAAGAACCAGGAGGAGAAGAAGGGGCCATCAGGGGGTCGTGACTTGATGACCAGAGGGGGAGAGAAGGAAAACGGGAGTGAGTTTACACATAAACACATTTATAAAAGAGGAAACTATTAAAGTCAAATGATAGAATAATCCTAAAACACACTGAGGGTGGAACATATTCAATCTTTTCATAATATAAACAAATTATTCTTTTAGAGATTCTTATTCATGTGTGAATTTGGGGAAGATTTAATTTGTTACAATATAGATCTACAGTTTAAAGGGATAGTTTTAGTAACCACTCAATGAAAGCAGACACATCTGTATGTGTATGGAAAATGTTAAAGGTAGAGCTGAGTACCAAGCCAGAGATGGTATTCCAGCCAAGAGTATTGTTTTCACCATTGTAGCATAGTTATTACCAGAGAACGTTTAGGGGAGAAGTAACATTTGTTTGTCGTTCAAGATGTAGAGTTTTAAAAAGACAAGTGCTACCACCTCTTAAAGGTCATCCATTAAACCAGATGACCTGACATTTAGAGATGTTATTTAAAGTAGAAACATATCTGCCATAAGAAAAATACAAACCAAGCCACATGACTTCTGTTTTTAAGATCCTTGATAAAGGAGGGAGTAATTATCACATGCTCGGGCACCCAAAGTTGCACACACTGTTAAAGGGATTTAGCATAGTTCTTTAAGTAGATCAGAACTGAAGAGTAATTAGTATAATGAGTTAGTGATTAGTATGATGAGTTAGTGATATTACACTGGTGTTCACCATTTCAGGGACTGTATCACTGCATAAGCACATACCACCAAAGGTACTGAAGTAGGAACTTTCAAATGATGAAATTCTGCAACTGTTGTAACTGACCAACATCTTCTCCCAGAAATGACTGTCTGGAATGCCAGAGTAGATGTTTGGTGATATGGAGGAACCAAAACCTAGTATTTAGTCTTGTCACAGGATTGGACTGGGACCTCTGCACTAGCACAGCCAGTGATGTTTTTATGTAGTTAATACAAGGATAGCATAGGGACACTAAGGGGAGGGCTAGATGTTGCAGTTGCATTCCATGTCCTAACGTACAAATTGATCACGACGGCCTCTTCTCGAGAACATATTACTTTCATACCTTAAAAGGTATGATAGAAAGGAGGGTACATTTCTCAAGAGATAACAGTTACAAATGCTAGCAGAATAAGACAACCTACCCCCAGAAACAGAGATGGATGTAGATGATGAGATTGTCCAAATCATGTGAAAAGCGAACAAGCCAAAATGCTAAGATAGAGTGAATCCATTTCAAATTACTTTACACTATTCCAAGATAGTTAATTTGTATTCTTTATTCTTGTATACTATTCTAAGATAGTACATTTTGTGTTTTTTATTACTTTGCACTATTCAGAAATACTCTGTTTCTGTGACACTTTGTAAAAACAAGTGCCTTAACACTGAGCGTGGTATGTGAACAATTACTGTGAAAGGAGGGAGAAAGAAATGTTCCAATACCAAGCCATGCTGCTATTTTTAAGAATGATATTGAATGTTAATACTAGAAGTTATGCACAAGGGAAAACTTCTATGTTAAAGCACAAACAAAGTATTTTTGTATTTTTATAAAGTTGAGGTTATTGAACCATTCCAACCAGACTGTATGTTTTTATATGAGTTATGTATTATGTAAAGTTCAGATGAAGAACTCATTGATTTCAGTATTTTGTACACACTTTTAATGTGTGTAAGGAGGGACTGTTAGTAATTTAATCAATGTTTTAATGGCATAATTTAGTTTAATTGTTGATTTTACTGAGAAAACAGATGTTTTCGCGCACAATGTATGTTAAGCTTTTATTTTGAAAAGACTTCCGGCCAAACAAGAATACAAGTTTATTTTGAAAAACTATTCCGGAAGTTATCTCTGAAATACTGACGGTAACTTGAACTCAATGTTTGACCAAACGTAAACATTACCAGCCGTTGAAATAAGATGAAAAAGTGATGCAGGATAGTGTGTAGAGAAAAGGCGTGTTTAGTCATGTGTTGAATGTACAAAGCAAAGATCCTCTGTTTAGTGTGATGTCGGACATTGAAGAAACAAGCGGAAGTCTCCAGCAGCAACGCCAGCTGACAAAGAAGGGGGAGTCTACCTGAGTTATAAAAGGAGAGAAGAGGTTCCGTTCGCTCTCTCTCCTCGGCCGGACATCTTCGGAGGACAACAGCTGTGTCCTCCCCTACTTTGAACTGCCGCCTGCTTGTAACATTACCGTGCCTTATTTTTATTAAAGTACCATTATTTGAAACTTATAGTCGAGACTCATTGTTCTCCTTATTTTAAAACTTTCTCTCCTGGACGCGAGAAAAACGAATAAGCTATCAGCATGCACTCCTTTTGTGGCGAGATACCCCTTCATCATCCTTTCCCATATGTAGGTCCTGTTTACAAAATATATACCAATAAGAAAAAATAACACACATGATTTTTTCATTCCAAATCATACAAGCTAATATGTTTAACACACACACATAATCAAAGTAGCAGTTTCATACCTCGGTAATGGCTTTAGCCACCTCCAACTCCAAATGAGCATCTGGTAGTCCCATCAAGCTTGAACCCTTTGCAGTGCAAAATCTCCTCACATTTCTTGCAGAAAATCCTCTTCCGCCTCCACTTTCGTGGGATATGCGTGCAGAAATGTCTGCAGATCGCAAATCCTGTTTTGCCATATCTAAAATCATATCAGAGTAAGGTTGCAAAGACATTTTTGCTTGGACTTGGGGAACCGCTGGTAAACTTTGGCGCTTTTGCCAGAAACAGAGGAAATGGCAACATACAGTCACCGTGAGCTCGCTCTTTCCAGTTTCAATGCGTTCCATTAAATATCATGTTTAGGGGCCGGCTGATTTGACCACGGAAACCCGAATCACGGCCGACTGAGGACCGTACTGATCTGCGCTCTTATTTTGTAAGACAACTTCCGGTAGTAGAATATGAAAAAACGGCTGGTTTTTCGTTTCTGTTTACTAGTGTTTTTTTGTTTTTTTTGAGAAGTAGAAAATGAAAATCATTCCATTTTTTAAGTTTAGTAAATCCCTTTTTGACCATGATAAAGAAGAACGCCTTGCATATCAATTTTTACGAAAATTAAATATCCAGTCGTTTTTTAATATCCTTTTGTGACAAGAAACCAATGACCAAAACATACACTGACCGGTGGAGGCTCTACCCAACTCAAGGAGAGCAATTTTCCTTTTAACTTGGAAATAATGGTTATTTCAGTAAGTACACTTACGTCATTTCGTGAAATAACTGAGCAATTTCACTTTTTTTTTGTCTTGTTCCTAACGTGGGCCTTTAAGCAGCGGAAAAGTCTGTTTGTAATAACAAGCAGCAGGTAAAAGCCCGTCCTCAGAGATCCATTTGACACAACGGCACTCAGAGTGTAGAAATTATATCTGCCACGAGGCTGTCAAGGTTCCCCGACTGAGTGCTATAACAATTCCCCTGCCGCAGATGTAAAACTTTTACATTTCATTAAACTCTGAATTAACAATTGAAAGAGATAATACAATCATTACTAAACAATGGCTTTAAGAACGTCTATAAAATGCTTAAAAAACTCCAGCAGAGTGCTTTCTGGCAGAAACACTTTCTCTTGAATTCCATGCGAACATCTGTGTGTGAAATGTATTGAACATGAGCAGCTCTGTCTTTTTTACTGAATGTTACCATAGAGAAAAATAAAACTTCTCACACTGCTGAAGTCAAGGCTGTAAATGCGTAAATAAATACCAGATCATTGTGTCCTCTTTTAGAAAGTCATAAACACGTATTTCCCCCACTTCACTGGGTTTCCATTTGAACTTCATATACAGTTCGTGCTCGTCCCTGAACCCTGTTCCCTGGGCCGTTACATGTCATTCACTTTCTGTAAAGATTTAAATCTTCTGCTAATATTTGAACAAAAATGAAATTTCCCTTCACTTAGGCCACAGCACATATTGGTATTTATTTATTTGTGTTAACAAACTTCTCCATAAATGCTGTGTTTGCTTGGCTTTGAACACATTTCACACTTTTTCATGTTCAGCAGATCTGTTGTGTTCTGAGCTGAAGACTGTATAGAAGAGCAATTCATGAGAATTGATTAGCCCCAAGCCTGTTTTTCAGGTCTCAGGCTCGAAAATTCAGCCTGTCCTCCTACAAAAAACGACCATATAGGCCGATTGTTCATACCCTTATTACGACCCAGAGACACGTTTTAAAGTGTATGTTGTTTCGTGTAAGAAACAACATGCTCTCGTTCATTGCAAACGCTCCGGAAGGACGTTTATTCACAAATAACCCTCTCTGGAAAATCCTAAATTGTGGAATAGTTTGGCCATTAAAATGCTTTTTGATTCGATTTCTAGCGAGAAGTGTATATTGTACTTTTAGAATCCACGTCCAGTCGATGTGTAGGATCTATAGTTTGATAGATATTACGAAGATGATTTGAGGTCTCGCCAGGATAAATGGAGCTCAGCGCAGGTTCAATCAGGAAGACATCATTATCGGGTGCCACACGTTATCTCAATAAGTGATCAGAGGCGTCACGCCCCGGCCAGCCAATCATCGCACCTGCTAACCCTTTAAACCTGCTCTCCCTGTCAGTTGTCATTCCAGGTGTCAACGCACAAACAGCAGCAGGGCTTCGTCCCAGCTCCAGGCATACATTCATCAGCTCCGCAGCCGTGCGGATTAAGCCCCGCAAACCCGGACGCGGGAGGAAATACAAGGCATCGGGCTCCACGGAAGTTCCTCCGGCTTAATGGAAATGGCCTACTTCACGCAAACAATTGACGCACGCCTTCAGTCTTTCGAGAGGGCATCACTGGCACTGGCAGCAGGGCCGCTCAAGGCAGCGCTTCCGGCTCCACGCGGAACGGGTCCTCATCGCACGCGAAGCTTCACCCACCTCTGGCTTCAACCACAACCCCTCCTGCAGGCAGGCAGGGCTAAGCTACATCCCATCGAAGCTACTTCTCCTCCCGGCTCAGTAGGTACTACTGGACATGCGCGTCATAGGCGGCCAGCAGGTCCGTCGCACAGGCAGGCTCTCGCCTCTTTCCTGCGCCTCACCTCTAAACAGGCGTCAGGGTAGCGCTGGCAAGAGGCAGCTGCAATAAATTCACGAGATGTTCGTATATTGAAGGAAAGAAAGAAGAAGAGAAGAGAAGAAAAGGAGAGAAGAGAGAAGAAAAAGAAAATGAGAGAGAGACAGAAGAAAAAGAAGAGAAGAAGAGAAAGAGAGAGAGAGAAGAACAAAGAAGAGAAGAAAGAAGAAAGAGCGCTACCCCTTTAAGAGAGGGGTGTGACGCGCGCACGTGCGGGTATGGTAGAGCGAGTAAGAAGGATATATGTTTCTAGAAAATAAACGAGGCAGCAGAAAGGATAGGCGTTGTGATCTCGTGAAGTTATCTTGCGAAACGCAAGAGATAATAATGCAACGACCTCCCAAGAAGAGCTCGCCTCTTTCCAGTTATTCCGATAAGTGGGTTATTGAACCCGAGCATGTTGCTTCTGTCGGGGAGACGACAGAGAGTCATCCCCCCCTGCGTCCTTGATTACGGCCTGGAGCCGACAGGAAGTTCAACATATGCATCGCTACTCTTAGTCAGGGTTTAAATGAGTTCAGGTGTGTCGGTTGCACGTGTTACAGTATGGAGCGTCAGTAACGTATACTTCGTGCACGAAGTATGCGTCAGTAACGTATACTTCGTGCACGAAGTAATGCAACGCATTACTAACGCAGTTCGGGTAATTACTACCCATTACAATGCTCAGTAAGTAACGCAGTTTCCAGTCAACACAGTGTCCCTGAAATGAATGGCGTTTCGTAGGGTTTCTTTTCCCCTAACCAAGTCTCTGCACACTATTCGGGTATGACACGACCAGATACTAAATAAAGAGAAGAAACGAAAAAGAGAAGACAAAAGAAGAGAGATAAGGAGAAAAGAAAGAAGAGAGAAGATACTAAATTAATTAGGAACTGACTCTCATATTAATTGAATGTTTTATTTGACTGTAAATGATCGCATTTGTATTCTCTTTTTTCTCCTCCACTAAGAAATATGCCGTTCCTCGGTGCACCAACGGCTGGATCTGCGACAACAACATCTCCGCAGCAGCACCGTCCAGATCCGTTCACAGTCTCGATCCACTAATCCTCACACAGTAGTTTAATCATACGAAGACAGATTTATCAGAACTACTTCTTCAATCTATACTTTCAGAAACGCCGTGATGCATCGGTTATCATGTGGTTCAGCGGCATTACACCGCCGCAGTGCGCGTGCACCGGAGCCTATTTCAGTGGTAAATAGGACATGCACTGCACGTCCTCCGTTTGGGGGAATATTTGCATGAGATTTTCCGCATTGCGGCACGCTCAGATTTAATATCGCTTACACCTTATTATCACACTTGCTGGATCTAACACTAGCGTCCCTCCATCGTCCCCTCAGATGATAGAAGACGGTCTTAATCACTCAATCAGTTTCAGCATCATGACCCATCCTGGCGCACTTAACTGCTAATTAAGGTAGACCATGTCACGGGTCACGTCTCAGTTTTAACTAAGCGTATGTCTTCCGCGTACATCCTGCTCTTCATTCATAGCGGGTTCATGCGCTTGGCTCGCGGTAAGTCAGGTACGATATCATGCATCACCGTATTCCAGCTAACAGCTCTCACGCACTACTCACCTACATCTCCCTTCTCCCGGACATTGGCTCGTGCTGCAATCCAAGATCTCTTCAGTTTACCTACGTGCCGTGCTGGCTAGCCAAGGTCCCTCAAACACTAAAAAAAGGGTAATTATGCCTACAACTGGTGGTGGTCAACACGTAAGCAGGTTGCAGGTTGCAGACATCGTTCTGCGCGCAGACATCGTTCTGCGTTAGGTTTACCCTGCAAAGGCAGGTTGCGGCCAGGGGGTCTGCGTCATGTCTAACCCCGCAATGCGGGTCCGGCTGGCTAACCCCGCAGCCCGGAAGCAATTCCGGCGCCTATCACGTCCCCATGTTAATCTCTCATTTCATCCATAGATCTCCGCAGCCAGCCGCAGGTAAGAACTGCTCACAGCTCAGTACTCCATACTTCACTTCTTTTGGGGGTTCATCAGAGCGGTTCTTTCCCTCCTGAATGAGCATCCGGCA
>CALSBZ010000084.1:222984-247108 GCA_943591055.1 Gobionotothen gibberifrons
ACCCTAAACCAGGGGCCCCTCACCCTAAACCAGGGGCCCCTCACCCTCATGTCGGCTTGGCTCCCCTGCCGGCAGACTCAGCTGAAAAAGACCTCCTTGTATCTGCTGTTCCACACTGTGTCAGGGTGTTATCACTGAGCTGCAGCCTCATGTTGTTGTATTAGGTGGGAACCTGTATAAGCATATACATAATAACATTAAAAAGACTTGGTTGGTATCGGGGGGAAATAAAAAAGGGAGACATTGACAGATTAAGCTGCAGTAGTTCAAGACTTAGCTCAAACACCTTTTCCATCAGTGAGAAGAAACGTCTAAAGAATTCCAGATCAGGTCAACATAACTGGTTTCTCCTAATATGATCCTTCCCAGTGCAGCTGGAAGACTGTCAGTTTATATCCAGTGACTAGTTTTTTAATATTTTTCCTGGTAAGCCTTCCTGTACCGAAGCTCAGTGTGTGCACAATGCTGCACTTTTAGTGTGAGCTTTGTTTGGAAAATATGTGAAAACAACATATAATGTTTTCTTCTCCCTAATCAACTTGCCCTTAAAGCAAAAAGGAAAGAAAATCAATAGCAGCAGAAAATGTTTAGTCCTGTATCAGGTAAAAACACTTACCTTCAACCTTGCTGGCTTCCCACGACCTTGTAGGTGGGTGATTATAGAGAGGATGGAGAGAAGTGTTGCTGGAGCTGGGGGGGCAGAGGGATTAGAAAGTAACAAGACACGTTTAATTAGTGTACGATACAGCGGACTAATAAGAGCGTTCTGTCACATTGTGATCAAACATATGGGGCTCGTGAGCCGGCATGTTCCACTCAATGATTAGTGAAGAGACCATGTGACCAGCAGCGTTCTGCAGGAAGCTGCTTCACTATTGACACAGCTACACCACCACCCCCCACCACCACCACCACCACCACTGATCCCAGTAGGTATGTCACGCCTGTAGCTCTGCTAATGAGTTCAATCACCCACATGTACACAAGGGAGTGTAGGAGCTGATGCATTAGTGCTGTTTTATTTAGTAAAGAGAGACGGACTGAAAGGAGTGAAATAAAAAGCCAAAAGTGTAGAAATCAGCTTGACTCTATTGAAAGGTCCCATGGCATGGCCATTTCTACTGATCATAATTCCATTGTTGAGGTCTACTAGAATATATTTATACTGTTCAATGTTCCAAACTCACATTGGTTTCTCATACAGCATCTCTGTATAGTCTGTGTATTCACTCTCTGTCCTAAATGGCTTGTGGGAGCCCCCCCCCCCCCCCCCCCTGTGAGCACACTGTGCTCTGATTGGTCAGCTCGCCCACTCTGTTCTGATGAGTCCACCACCGTTACAGCGTAACATCAGTGATTATGTGTTACAATGGCATTTGTTAGCAACCAGGAAATGACACCAGTAATGACAAACAGATGAGAATGCTGCGTGGGGTCTGGGTGCCGTGTTGGGGGGACGTTGGGGGGCTCGCTGCTCCGCCCTTTGAGGCTCGAGGAGCGGACAGTGTGAGCTGGCTTACTGGTGTAGTTTCCTGGTTGCTGCGTGGGGTCTGCGAGACAGCGAGACATCGCGGAACTCAGCCTGAGCACACACACACACACACACACACACACACACACACACACACACACACTGTTCGCCACACAGTTTGCCGACGAAACTCCGGAGTAGCGCGGCTGAGAAAAGATAAGGCTGAGTGAGTGCGTGTGTGTGAGGAGCTCCGCGGATTGGTCCATTTAAAATGTCCAACGAGGCGTTCTGGGGCAGCATAGACAGGTCTTCTCTGTGTTAGAGTTTTACTCGCTACAGGGTGAACTTTGAGGGTTTGTGACTCTGCAGACCGTTTACATGCATACAAACCTACATAACACACAAGGGGACGGGTAATAACCGGAAAAGCATGACATGGGACCTTTAAGGTATTTAATGTTAAACTGGACAGTTGAATGACCGCTTCAAAGACAGTTCAGTAAACAAATTAAAATGTAAACATGTAATCTTAAAAGCATAAATGTTCTTATATTTTGTGAAGTATTTGCTCAGAAAGCAATACATACAAAGGTTTCTAGGTCCCAATATATTGAACAATCCACATGTTTATTAGGTGTGCAAACAGGGAATCATTGTTGTTGCAGGATCACACCTGTCCAACAGAGGCAAGAGAGCAATGATGCAAGCCATACCGTATTCATGACTTAACTTCAATAAATAACAGTTAATATAGTATAATAGCGGATAGTAAAACATTCTGTGCTCATCTTTAGCCACCATAGCTGTGGGATTCCTTAGAGGGCGATGACAGTCCGTTGACACATCTACAGTAGTAGTGTCATTTCACTTTCACATTTGTATCTCTGGTGGATTAGGAGCGCAGAGCTATAACTGATGCAGTCTACTTCATCAGAGTTAGTAAATCTCCACTGTAGTCTGACGGAAATGATATGGCGACTGAAGTTTACCATGTTGAAGTGTTTTGAAAGCACTTTTTTCTGACTACGGGTGATAAATTGACAGCTTACACAATCACGATCTGGAAGTAGATGCTTGCTGCCAGCCGTCCCTTCTGATTGGATCCACCATGTGTCCTGCCAATCTAACTCCTTAGGGATCAAATGTAATGGTATCTGTAGTCTTTGGTCTTGTTACAACCAACAGCACAACATATCCTGGGAATATATAATCAACTTTCAAGATTGTTGTCTACTTGGTCGCCATGCATTGAGACATCTTACATCTTACAATTTTAAAAAGGTGCTATGCCAAACTGTTAAGATTACGTTTCAATTCCAGAATCCAACATATTTCTATGCCACAACTCTTTCTTTTTGTCCAACAGTCACTCTCTGAGGGATATCTATTAAACATGAACAAACATAAATAATAAACAGCAGTGCTTGAGATTCACATGCCTAAATACCTTTATGTATACACAAAGGCACTGCAAATGAAGTATTTATTCCCACCTACCCTAATGTTTCTTTAATTCACATTGCATCATGATGTTTTGATTGTGTCAGGGGTCTGCATGTAGTGTTCAAGCTCCCTCAGCTAAGCCTGCAATATGACAGTGTTCCTCATATTGTCAACCAAGGTAGGCTACATACAAATAGCTGTGTGTATCTGGGTTCAGCAAGGAGACAGATCTAATATTCTCAGATTTACTTTAACAGACAAAAGTAAAGAGATAAGAGCTCAAAGTCAAATCACTGATTTGCAGAATTGACTGCAAGCTCAAATAAAAGTGCTATATATCTTTGGCAGAGCAAACTCCCTTTGACTGTTACATTTACACATGTGCTCACACTGATGACAGTACACTTTATACTTTGCCACCACTGAGGGGTTAGTGTACTCCTGTCTTCCACTGCTCTGTTAGAAACCTGAGCACTGCTACTGGCGATAACCACAGATATTGTAAGATCAAGCTCATTTCATGATCATGTCATATCATTGCCAGGAGACCAGCTGCTAATACGATAATAATTTATCATCAGATCAAGTCTGAAATTGTACTTGCGTCAGAGCAGCTCCATTTGCAACATTAACAAGGACAGATATTTAGACACAATACAAGAAAAACTAACATTTATCCTACCATCACAATCACTGACAGGAACATACTCAAAGACCCTTCAGCGTGCATTTGATCTGGGATTCAGCTCTGTATTTACTGTGAGGATTGACTGGAGCACAAAGGATGCTTCAGTCTGGCTTTATTAAACTCTGGGACCCTGTGTCTCCGAGTAGATGGTAACAATTCATATTCGCTGTTCAGGAGATGGTGGGGGTCAGAGATGATGTTGTTGGACAGCCTCACTCGGTTGTTATTATTAAGAACGACTTTGTTTGTTGCATTTGACAGAACAACGGTGTGTAGTTTCGTTTTTTTATAACCTTCCTGTTGTTCACGGGTCAATGATCAGTTTAAAAAAAATGTATATCAGAATAAGAGGTCATTTCCTCAAAAAACAAAACAAACATGGATGGTTCCGTATGATGTTATTTTAAAATCATTCAAAATGTTTGCCTCTTATTAAAAAAGGGTGCAGCCGAAGTAAGCCAACCCTTCCTTCCCTTTAATAGGTATGTAAATGCAGCTCGCTCAGGGAGACGGCCCATATTGGCCTGAAAATCTCAGTGTATTGGATGTGTGACACATCGGCTGACTGTGTGGTGTAGTCAACAACAATATAAATTAGAATGCATCGTTCCAACTCATTGAAAGTAGTTATCATTATTTTTTTCTTGCAAAGAACGTATGGAACCATCCACGCTCTTCCTATTTTTGGTGGCAATTACACAAAAAAAGACTTTAGCCCGATATAAAAACATTGAGAAACCGGTGACATTTTACAGAAGGACAACAGGAAGGATACAAAAAAACATTAGTTAGTATTTTGTTCAAATATAAACATAACAAGGGTAATTTTCTTAAACATACAGTGTGATACCAGGGGCCACTAACAGACAGACAGACAGACAGAGACATTATTTTGTCCCACCAGCAGTGTTGTCAAGCATTACACAAGTTGCACATGTTTAAAAGATACAATAAGGTAAGATACATCTTGCAAGTTAGCACACTAGAAATAAAGTTGACATGAGACCAGAGCCCTGGAGCAGCTCTTTAGTCTCTCTCCCAGGCTGTGTGCTGTGAGGACAGTGCTGGATGGACTGGGACAGGAAGAGCCATTCATCACAGCATCAGCTCCCCAGCTGGCAGCGTCACTGATGGACTGGCAAAGGCCTCGCTTTACCAAAGCCCCCGGCCCCCCCACAGTCTCACTGATAAGCCCCTTGCCTGCCATCAGCCCCTGCATTCCCCTTCCATTTCTCTCCTTTTCCAGGCAGACGTTCCCAGGAGTGACATGGAGGCGTTGGGTGGCTGATAGCGGGAGTAATTAAAAGGGCTGATTAGAGTGACAGAAGGAGGACAGTCTGGGAGAAAACAAGAATCTCCCTCAAGACAGAGAGGGGGGAGAAACCGGGGAGAGGTAGGAAATACAGTGCAGATATCATGTCGGATCAGTCTTCAAGTTAAACGTTTTTTATGCCCTCAGTCCCTTCAATTGGGGCAGTGTCTCAGGGGAGGCACTCTCACAAAAACAGAATATGTGTGCGGAGGAAAGTCGATGTGCTCCACTGAGAGAGTCTCAAGGTAAAGCCAAGAGCAACACTGTGAGGCCTACCCCCCCCTCACAGAAACACTCACATATCTGTGTTTTCCCTTCATGCATACATATTTTCCATGATTCCATTATTTAAACTCAAACTGTGAATATGAAGAGATATAATATGGTAGCATGTTTATTTAATTATTTGTGAGATTTCAGTCCAAAAAGATATATAAATGAAAGTAAAAATAAACATTATGACCCTTACACAATCCAAAAGGGTATAATATGAGAGGTAGACTGATTTACTTTAAAGGCATGCGTACTTTCAAACATATCCATAACAGAAGATTAAAAAGAAGACCTGAAGGCAGTGGCGGCCGGCCCATAGGGGTACTAGGGGCGCCGCCCCACCTCTTCCCACATTCTAGATTGTCATTAAAAAATATTGTAATTTTTTAATGAACAAGGTACATATTATATAGTTGGTGTTAGTTAAATGTATAATCTACGATCAAATATCGATACAAATTGTTTTACGATGTCTAAAGTTACTGATAAGTCACGCGTTTCCTGCTTGGGACGCAGAAATCTTTGGCCATTGACTCTCGTTATAAGTGGTGCATGCGCAGCCCGCTCCTCTTCAATGCAACAGATAGCAGCTCGGGGCGCAACAAACTGCGCCCAAAGCAGCTGTTGACACCGCCAACAACTAGGGGGCAGCAGGAGCGCCAGAGTGAGTGATTGACGTTTGAGTGAGAGAGAGTTAGACGGAGACGGAGTGTAAACAAAACTAGATAGCGAATATGGAGAAGGAAAATGATGTTTAATCACTTAAAGAAACAGCCTTTGAGAGGAGGACACTGGAGGGAAAGCTGAGTGTAAAAGAGCTCGGACCTGATCAGCCTGACATAGGCAGGAGTTAAGGACAGAGGAAGGCAGTATACCTGCTCTTTTTCAAGGAGCTGCTTTAGCAAGAAGGCTAACTACCTGTAGCAACACCAGGGCTATATTTAGCTTCCCCTGCCTCCCTTTCCAAACGTCAGGATCAGACCAGTCTATGGACCAGACCCAGCATGGACCCAGACAGATGTGAGTGACTTAAAGCACATATCAGAACAAACTAAAAAGCATGAACAAACTAGAGTCCACATGGATGATGCTATGCGACTAGCCATGTTTAGGAAAGTAAACACAGCTGTCCAATGAGGGCTACAGGATAGGGATCAGTAAGCATAATGAGGAGGTTGACAAAAACAGGCACTCAAATAATACACTGTAAAAACGGTTCCGATGGTGGAGTCAACAAAACTCTATTTTCTAATGTAATTTACTTGCCCTAAATAAAGATGTAATGTGCGTTTAAATAAGTAACACTTAAGCAACAATGAGAACATGTTTTAAGAACTCATTAATTTGTAAATTAATAGTCACATTTTCTGAACCTTCTTATAAATACGCAACCCTGTCTCCTAAAAATTACGTTCCCACAGAACTAAACTGCATTCTCAATATACGTTTAGCTAGAAACGTATTTTCTCCCACGTTACGTTTGTTATGAACGTATCTCAAATACGTTTATTTTCTACATATCTTCTAGAAACAGATTTTCTCCCACGTTACGTTTGTTATGAACGTATCTCAAATACGTTTATTTTCTACATATCTTCTAGAAACAGATTTTCTCCCACGTCACGTTTGTTATGAACGTATCTCAAATACGTTTATTTTCTACATATCTTTGCCATTTATTGTCTTGCTTATAATAATGATAATAGTCATTTATAAATATCATTTTAGAGCACACCTTTGAAATCGACAATCGGGCTCGATATATGGTTAAATTAAAATCAGTAGGCGAGGCTGTAATTTCTCCAGCTGTTACTCTCATGATCGAGGCAGAAAATAATAGTTTTAACATGCCAAAAAGCTGCTGTGTCGTTTATTGCACCTCAAACATTAAAACAAATCCAGAGTTACATGTTTCTGTACTTCCTCTAAGAAGAAAGGACAGTAACAGAAGAGCTCTGTGGCTTCAGGCTTGATCGCCGTTCAAATGACAGCGTTGGTTTCCCCAAAAGTGGGCGGGCTGTAAAGTGACGTAGATTTTACTATCATCTATTATTCAAAACCATTCTATTTATTCTAACGTAAATTACATGCCAGTGTTTTATCTTTTTATTTATTTGTTTTTATTTTAAATCGTATAATGTCTGACTTTTTCCTTGTTTTTATTTATTCGTTTAGTTCTATAATCTTGGGCTTTTTAGCATGCTTTTTAGCCGTAAATAAAGTCACCAGAAACAGACGGGACATTTCGAGCGATACACACCACAAACCCACCGAACTGATTACCCAAGATCCTCAGCTTGAAGCTCGTTGATTGGATGTTTTAGCCGCAATGCACGCTGGGATATGGTGTTAATAAGATATATCCGAAAACATTAAAAAAAATAATAATAATACTTTATTCCGAGTGTTCTTGCTTTTCTCTTTGGAAGTCATCACATAACGGCATTGTAATACACGGTTCGGCTGCATTAAATATTACACATCTGCCGTAGTTCTTTATTTATAGAGCCCTGATCAGAAGACTTCTGGACAAACATGAGGAACTGCCGCCAAAACTGAATATGTGACGTGGATCATAAATATATCAACAATTAAACCACATCTTACATTTCTTTTCACAAAATACATCTCCATGCAGTATCAATAGTAATTCGGCTGACTTTTATATTTGATCCAATTGGTAGATAGGCTGTATTTACACCATAACGGTGCACAGCTGATAGAAAAGGACTTGTAGTTTTTAAAGATATTACTGATTTTCTTTGAATATAAGAATGTAAATACTGAGTTGAGAGAATAGTCAGGGGATTTGGGTGATGGGAGACACATCTATGGAATCACAATTTTAATAGCTTACCATTAAATGACGGTTATACCTTTCTGTCTGTGATGTTTTACAAATCAGATATTAATGTGTAGAAGTAAAACATGAGAAATAGTATAGCAATATCCTGTAAAAACATGTAAAAACATGAATAAAACTACACAACTTCAGATGTTATACATACATAAGTGTCTAATAATACAAAGTTATTATTAGTATGCTGTGTGTACCTTGTATGCACCGCCTAGTGGTTAAAGCACGTTATTGAATTATTTTTGTTGAATAATGTTATTTTGTTGAATAATGTTATTTGATGGAAAAAATATTAAGAGTACATACTTTCATAGGGGGAAAGTAGAAGGTCAATGATAGAAATATAGAATATAAAAAATCAAGAAAATACTGTAAGTGATCTCTACAATAAAACAGTTTAGTGCAGGATGTACAAAGATATTAATATGAGGATGTGCAAAACAGAAAAACGAATTAACCTTTATTAACACATTAAAGAATACTTCTTCTTGATTCTGGCGCATTGCTTATCGTTTTATAGATCTATTCTCACCCACCATCGTTGTTTGTGACTTAAAGAGTGTAATGGTGCGTTCACACCGGACGTGATGCGATGTTTGGGGGCGGCGCGATTACATGTAAAGTCAATGCAGAGACGCGGACAGACGCACTGACGGCGAGCATGAAGCGGTGGACGCGGCGCGAATCACGCGATTGAGGCGATTGAACGGTCCCGCTTCAAACGCGAGAGTTACATTTTTTCAACTCGAGCGTGACGCGTTCTCGCGGAAGCCAATCAGCGGTGAGGATCTCAGCCTGCCGTCACTGACGTTCAACCAGAAAACATCAGCCGTTAGCTGTTAGCAGTTAGCACACAGAGCTCACAGCTCCTCATATCTGTTCAGAAACTAGACAAAAGTTAAACAAGTACAAACCACAGACTGTCTGTGTCATGGCGAATACAGTCACTGGTTTATCTATGTCTGTAGGCCATTGTTATGAGTGTGGAGTGAGCATATACAACGTTAGCTTAGCCTGGTCGACCCGATCTTCATTCAGAAAACAAGCATTTTAAAAGGTTTTTCGCCTGCCGTCTTGTCTGCAGACAGTCAAGCATTAATTCATGTTTTTTACTAACCGGTATTAGTATGTTGTTACTTCGGCATCATTTAGAAACGTGTATTACAATTTAATCACGGTAAAATATGTTCATTTTGTTAAAGTTGTAGCTCCCTAGCCAGCGCGTCTTGTTTGAATGATGCGAGTAAACACAGCTGGCAGCTGCGGTGAAACTTGAGCGTTTAGAGCGATGCGATAGGAGCGAAGCGAATATTCGCATCGCGTCCGGTGTGAACGCAGCATAAGAGTCACGTTTCTGAATCGGACACTCTGAGTGGATGCAGTCACAGCCAATCGGAGTCTGATTCAGAGGGTTGAAATAACTTTCTAATATCCATAACTTTCTAGGCTATTAGCTTAAAACTCGTCAGGCACTAGGAAGGATCACTTCTTCTTCAGGGCAGGGAAGGCTACGCAGTACGCAGGCTACTGTCCAACAGCGGCTGCCTCTCTGGTGGACTCCGGTACTGCACATTACTCCCGATAGGTTTTCGAATTTTTTTCTTCAAGTGAAAACATCCGGGGGCTTTTCCGAAAACATCCGGGGCTTGAGCCCAAGTAGCCACCCCCTAGCGCCGCCACTGGTGAACACCAACACAGGTTCTCTGAAGTATTTCCTGAGCCAAGATTAATCCCGAAGCACCACTTCTTGGAACACCATCCTGCTTTAATAAAAGCTTTTGGACCAGTGTTAGCTGTCTGGACAATGAGATTCAAGGCCAAACACAGCTACTTCAAACAAATGTGAGGCATACTGGCAACTTCAAGAACATAACTCTATCCTTGGCTACAAAGTATCAGCTCATGATTGCCCACCACCTGCATTCCACAACAGGAGTGGCTGCCTTGAGTGTTGTAAGAGTTACATTGATGCCCTTAGATGTTCTGCATGCAAATCTTCAGGAGTCTATCAGGCCTCTATCTCCTTTTCAATCTCATGTTCAACTGGCCAACACAGTCACCTTCCAGGGAACAAGGTACTCAAAAGGCATGGTTGTACTGCTGGTCTTCCTGATTTTGCAGAGATTGTGCAGATTGCTTTACTTGGAGAAAGTGTATCTTTCATTGTGAAAACACAGATGTTCTGGTATGATGAACACTATCAGGATTTCATCTAGAGAACACAGATCATGTAGCTATTATCACACAACAAAACCTTGTTGATATTTGTCCTATATCTGTCTATACTGTGGCAGGAAAGCGCATGGTGACATTAAAACGTTACATCTGCCTCAAATGCTAAATTTCCATTCTTGTGTTCCAGACATGGAAAAAACAAACGTGCGATCACGCATCCACATTGACCATGAAGTTAGGAAACTGACCCTCTATGATGGCATACCTTCAACCGTGGAGGAGTTGATTTGTGCAGTTAAGGATGCCTATTCCATAACAACGGATCTAAGTCTTCAGTATAAAGAGAAGGACTTTGATGACTTCTTCACCCTAAGTTGTGAACTTAAGTGTACCAGACACTATTATGCTGACTCTTGTCCCTCAAGAGGGCACCCCTGATACCTCTAATCTGTCATCTGTTTGTGATAGCCACTCTGTGAGTTCAGTAGACACTGGTATTCTGAGTCCTTCACCCTCAGAAAGGCGACTTCCATGGCCTACTGTATTTTCAATACCGACTTTCTCACACAACACTGAGCTGACCCTGAGACAAGGCAATGAAATGTATTCATGAGAAGGTACACCATTGACGTCCCCAAATGTGAAACACGACATTTTGGAGCACTTGGCAGAGGCAATGTTCACCTACACTGCTTATCCCAATGACGCACAGAGGTCTGCTGTAGCCCAAGCCTTGATCGCAAAACATCCATGAGCCCGATAGCCCCGGCTCATGGGGGCTACAGGTTTTTTTCACGAAACTGTGTCTCAGGGCTTCTTAACATTTAACAACCTATTAATGTGTCATACCCACTTAATGGAAAGAAACTCAGCTAGCTGACGATATGAACCATTTTTACCAAAACAAAACACAACTCTAACGCCAAGCGTCTGAATTAGCACTAAGCTAAAGAGTGCTAATGCACGGTAGAAATATTTTACACTTCATCGGATCTGCAGAAACAAGATATCATATGAAAACTGAGATTACACAGATTCCAATGGTATATGTATCATCACTCCACGACCAAAACTCACGGCAGCGAAGGCGAAACCATACAACACACAACTTAGCTTTACAGGGCCAAAACGTCAAATACGTCTTACCTTTGCGGTTTTCTGATCAAAAGTTGTGTTCAATGGCATTAAAACGCAGCTGAAGGTTAATCCAATGTCTCTGTGTCACTTTGAAATGATTACTGATAATCCATCATAACATTTATGTCAATAAGAGTATTTTTCATATATAGCTGCTATGAGAGCTTCCAGTTTTGGGCATGCTGGCTGCGCATCACTCTCATTCACCAATGGTAACGTGTAGATGGATTGTAGGAACTTCCCCTCGATTCTATTGGCTCTAACGGTTCAAAAGAGGTGTCAATCACCAAAATCGCCGATGGGTTCCAGAGATATGGCAAATACACCCAAATGACCCCAGAGGTGTTTTTTTTCTTTCTAAATCTCTCTAAAAAGTTCAAATTGTACTTGTTTTGCATCAATCTTGATACAGGGTACTTATTATATGTTATAGTTTGGATTCCTAAAGCTTTTTGTCTACTATCCCATCATTCAAGGGTGGTTTTCACTACAAGTAATTGTTTATTTTGGACGGAAACTATTAATTTGTTTTATTATGTTCAATCTGAATTTACTTTAAAAAAAAAAAACGCTATATTGATTCTGACTTTTCTACATCCAACTCACAGGTGTATCATTGCTTTGAGAAAAAAGATTATTAATTTACCCCTTTCAGAAGTGAAGATATAGTCATTTGTTCTGGGCATGTCATGTTCGAGCCTGAGACCTGAAAAACAGGCTCGGGGCTTAACAGGTTAACATATGTATTTAATTGATCCGAACATATTAAATATTATTTCCTTTTAATTTAAGAAAATTACAATACAGGCCTTTGTCATATGGTATTACGCTGTCACATTTTTCATCTGAGCACAGCTGGCCAATCACAGCATGAATAGGGAGTGCAGGTATCGGAAGGTTACAGAAATTGTTTAATGCAGCCCCGGATAGTTTCCATAGCTCTTCATTTGACAAGCACTTCCTGTGAAGCATACCGACAGCTTTACTTTCAGCACACAACACCAAGGACACAAAGTTCATATTTTGGTACTTCAATTAGGTACTGGAAATAAATCCAGAGGTACAGATCCTTTTCAGTTTTTGACATCATTCTTAGTTCCCAGTATTGGCACAAAGCAAAACATTGTTTTTTGTGTGTGCTGGAGAACGAACACTATGATGAACTGAATATATATATATATATATATATTGAGAACAGTTCATTAAAGCACCTGATCATTATTTTACTGCACAATCATTACGTTTCTTAGGCAGCTCGTTGTTTTCAAGGACATTCTGGGCAATTATATGACTTTTCGGGACTGACTGGTAAACTGCATCAGAGCTAATTCTCCTTTCTCCTCTCCCTCAAACCATATTTTGGATTATTTTTCTGTAGGACATGGTTGTCATTGGAGATTAAAAATGCTCCTGCCCCTACAGAAACAAATGGAGGGAGAAAACAAGTCTGACTAGAAACTAAGTAGTTAATGTTTTTGAGAGCAATAGCATTGGTTTTTGGATTTAAGGCACAAGCTGTTGCATGAGGATAAAGATGATCCTCTGCTGGGATCTGTAGACAGGAAACGTTAGTGCCTTCTTTGTGCAACATTCGGCATTAAGCGCTGACAGTGATGTAACTGCATATTCAAAAGTATAGAACTTATCACAGAAATCATTTTTTTAAATATAATTGTATGCTATTAACCGTATGCTTTCAGGTGTGTTTTGTTACTGAACATGCAAAGATTTCCTGCTGTTTGACATTGAAAGCTTTCCATTGGCAAACCAGTGGGAGGCGTTTATAGAGAGGCATCTATAGGAAATGTAATATTGTCATCACTTTGTTAGCTGGAGTAGTTCTGAGCAGAAACAGCCAGAAGAGATGTTGGATGAAAGCTGCAGAGAGACATAATTTGCTGCAAACCAGCACACCTCTGACACCTGAGCCAGGGAGAGAGCATCACTTACTGTGCTTTACAGCGACACAACACACTGTTCCAGCACGGCCTGAGTGCTTTGCAGTTGGATCAGCTGGGTTCAAGTACCCCCACCACTAGAAAAAAACATCCCAATTATAAAGGAGCCAAAGGACACAAGGATCCAGCCACTGTAGCTTACAGGTCCCCTGCTGGCAACGGATTTCTGCTGAATACTGGTCACCCCCTCAATGAATTTTTAATGGGAACTCCTATCACATCACTGTCATCAGTGAACAAATGTAACTGGCGAGAACTCCAAATATGTCTTATTTACACACTGTAAGCTGTAAACTGTATAGCTCAAACATTGACATCTCAATGCAGGCCGTATATGCCTCCACTTGGATTCAATAATTATAATTTATTTTAATTTTAAAAGTATCCTTCACACTCTACCAGGGGTCTGTGGTCATTGAAAGGTAGGTGTTTATTAGGCTGGTAAATAAATAGGTACATTTTTTGAATTCATTTATGTTAAGCTCCAACCATCAGAATTCGTTATACTAGTCAAGAAAACTCTCCTGGTGAATTGTATTCAAATTCCAACAACATTTACCCCTCCCTCATCAACCTTGAAGTTTAACCTCACGTAGGGTGGTCCTTAAAATTGAAAGTCGGAAAGTCGTACCCCCTGATCCCACCGGGAGCGTCTACGCCGCGTTACGTCTGCGCCGCGTTACGTCTGCGCCGCGGGGTTTTTAGCGATCGCGGCTACTCTAGTCAATGGGTGCTATTCCACCAGACCCGCTACGCCGCGACTCGAAGCGTCCCAGAAGCTCCTCGCCGCAAGGAATTTCTAAAATATAGGATGAATCCTATTTTTGACGCGGCGCAGCCGTAAGGTAATGTCGGGCAGGCAGGAAGTGGAACGTTCAGACCATATATAGCATATATACACACACACACACACACACTTTTGCAGCCCCTATCCCTCCAGTCTTTCAAGTAGGAGGAGAAATGCCAGCGTTCTCCTCCGGTTTACAGGCACTGTGTAAATTATATATATAGAATAATTATGATGATGAATGCATTTTTTTACCACTAAAATACAGCAACATATCTTTGATTCATGTCGTTTATAACTGGGATATTACAATTATTCTTAACTTTGTCTGTAGTCTACAACACAACAACATAGGAAATAACAACAATAAACACGATTTAAACAGACACAAACATAAACCATTTAACTACGTAGCCTACTTACTTGTAGAAGTACAAATGTCCAGGAAATATTCCAAAATCAACAACAACTGCGAGGCTGCACATATGACGCTCCGCTTCCGCAACGTTTTGAAACGGGCCTGGTGGGTTACGACGCAGGAGGAGGTCGCAGCAGGGCGCAGCAGGGCGCAGCCACAACGTAACGCAGCGCAGACGCTCCCAGTGGGATCAGGGGGTAAGGGTGCATTCACACCTAATAGTCGCTTCTCAGGTGCGTACCAGACCACAGTTTGTTACATTGTTTCATTTTTCAGAAGGTTCGGTTTGCGTTCACACGGGCAAAACTCAAACGGACTATAAACTTTAAACACAAGTCATGTGCACGGAAATGCTGTTCAACCATTGGTCAGACATTAAGGGGGTAAAAACGCAAATCCCGGCAATTTCTACCGGAGCCTCCGCCATGGAGCATCGGCACTTTGGGCAGGTTATTCTCATGCTGCTGTTAATCTGGAGATCAGCAGACTCTAGTGGCCCGCATATGATTATATAATCAGACAACGTCCGTTAAAAAACATTATAACACATATAATGAGAGACGTTCTGCAGTCAGGAGGGGCGTTTCACCGACGACAGGTGTTCTTAATTTTATGTAGCCTAGTTGACGGAGCATTTTTACTTTACACGACACTGTTCAACATTTAATTCAAAGTGACACAGAGACATTGGATTAACCTTCAGCTGCGTTTTAATGCCATTGAACACAACTTTTGATCAGAAAACCGCAAAGGTAAGACGTATTTGCCGTGAACTAAAGTCCGGTTGTTTAGTTCACTTAAGAGGTCACGGACTGTGTTCACACCGACCCAAATGAACCGCACCAAGCGGCTAAACGCACCAGGGTTCGATTCAACCGGACTATAGAAGGCTGGTGTGAACGCAGCCTAAGCTCCAACCCCCAGAATTCATTCTATTCGTCAAGAAAACTCTCCTGGTGAGTTTTTTCCTCAATCTGACAACATTTACCGGTACCACTTTACAATAAGACTACCCTTATAAAGGATTCATAAAGGGTTTATAATTAGGTTATTAATTAGGTTGTAAACACTTTATTAATCATCAAGAACCATTTATAAACCAGTTCTAACATAGTTTTCATACATCAACACAGGCTCACTATTTGGCAAGATGACTAAGCCTTATATTGGCTACCTAGCTTACTTTGTCTTCTTCATCAGCCAGCATCCTTGGTACTGAGTTTCCAAGATGGCGCCTGTGTCGGCTCGCCGCTCCCTCAGCTCTCTGCCTTTAGCGATCCTACTTTTGCTTTATGTCAGAATGTCTCTGCTCTGCTACGATCGCCAAGCCCTCCTCCACCTCAGACCCTCATTGGAGTGTATACTGCTGCTATAGCACCTGGGTTCAGTTTTTAGCTATGGTATGAACATAAAGCTTAAAACAGTATAGATCTAATTAAATGTAAACTGAGGGATTCATTCAGGGAGATAGACATGTGACATGTTGTGTGGGGTGCTACAGGGTCAAAGGTGTGTGTGCTCATTGAAGCAGCTATATGCTGGATGATTGATTGCTACTGTTTGGCTGTGGTTGTGGGTGATGTGGCTTCTCAATCATTGTTTGATTGTTGTACAACGAAATAATAACTGATCAAGTATATCTGTGAGGTGCAAGATATAGTGAAAACATCTGTTATAGAAATTGTGAGATCAAATGTATTTAACATTGTTGGCTCTAAACTGTATTCTGAAAATGCCATGTCATGTCATGTGGTTTGATTGATTGGGTTAAATCCCCTGGAAGTGGCAGCAGATGTTTTGCAAGGGAGTCTTATGACACTACAGGAAGGAAGTGTTAGATAAGGTATTGACCTGTTGTTTTGGGGTAGGAATTTTACAGGGCAAAGTGGGGTCTCAGCTAATCTAATCAACTGTTTTAATGTAATTAAGTTTTGATGAGAGAGACTGTTTTACTCAGGAACAGGACGTGAACTTTGGGAGAGACGTCACACTGACACACACACACTGTAAAGAAAGAAGGGAGGAGCATCCTCCCTGCATATGTATAAATACTGGGGACATTTCAATGTTAAGTCACTCTTGTTCTGACATGCTGTAGTGATACGTATGGCGGTAGAGCAGGAGTCCGGAGTACTTTGTGCTCTGTATTTTGTATGTATTTCTGTATTGTTGTTTTTACCAGTAAACTCAGCTTGTTGCTTATCCCAGACCCCGGTGTTCGAGTTCTTTCCTTCAAAAGGCTACCCATCAAACGATCGGCGCGGAGCAGATTCAAAACCTTCAACCATCCACTAGGTGGTGCTCCAACACTGCCCAAACCTACATCTGGCAACCATAACTCGTCCCCCCGCCCTCTACTGTCGGAGATTCCAAACTACCTGTGCCGGTTCCCCTGCATCCTACCTCGCCGAAAGCGCTTTAGACGTCGGGGAAAGCGTGGTGGTGCACTGGTTCATCTTAAGGCATACCCGACTGCTTGTTCTGGGACTTATCCACGCCTCGGATGTCATGGCCCTCCCGCTGCACGCCAGGTGAGGGATCGATGGATTTGCCCAGTCTTTCCGGAGCTGCGTCCTCTGCTGGGCCCGCTGCCAGCTCCTCCTGTCCGTCCGACTGCTCCCAGCCCGCGCGGCATTCAACACGCACATCTTCGTCCGATGACACGCACTACACCTTCGGCCGGCCCGGAGCAAAAACTTTGCATTGCTCTGCTAAATGCTAGGTCGATAGCAAACAAAACATTCCTGCTAAATGACTTATTCACCTCTCGTGATCTGGATTTTATGTTTCTGACGGAGACCTGGGTCCATGCTGGCGAGTATACACCGTTCTCTGAACTTCTTCCTCCTGACTGTACATTCTTCAGCTCCCCCCGCACCACTGGCCATGGTGGGGGAATAGCATCAGTGTTTAGAGCTAGCCTCCAATGCCGATTGCTTCACCCTGTAACTAGCTATGCTAGCTTTGAGTTGCAGCTTTTTGAACTTAACCCGGCCTCGCCTATACTCTGCGCAGTCGTGTATCGTCCGCCAAAGTGCAATAAGGATTTCATAAATGACTTTGCTGACTTTTTGTCCGAGATCATGGTGAAATATGATCGTGTTTTGATTTGCGGAGACTTCAATGTCCATGTGTGTTGCGAGTCCAAACCTCTGGTTAGGGATTTTTTGTAATCTCCTCGATTCATTCGGTCTCATTCAGTCCGTAGCTGGCCCAACACACGAAAAAGGACACACTTTAGATTTAGTATTATCGTTTGGACTGTCTGTATATGTGGATGAAATCTGTGTAACGATTCTGGGCCCCATCCTATTTCTACTTTACATACTGCCCCTGGGTTCAATCCTTACAAAACACAATGTCCCCTTCCATTGTTATGCAGATGATGTACAAATCTATCTGCCTCTCAATTCCAATGCAAACTCTTTACAGCTATTGATGGACTGCTTGACAGAGGTCAAATCCTGGCTGAGCCAACATTTCCTCAACCTAACCTAAGAGTAAGACTGAGGTCATCTTTTTTGGACCCCAACCTCCAGCCTCCCCAGTTGATACTCTGGGCTCCCTAAAAAAAAACATCCTCCCCTCTAGTGTTGCACGGTGTACCGTTAAAAACGTTACGATTCCTCCGTTTCATTAGTATCGGTACTTGAATGACGGGAAAAGTACTCCGGTGAGAAAGCGCTGTTTTAATAAGAGCCGTGTGTGTTCAGCGCTCTTCTTCCACTCCCTGCACTGCAGCCGTGCTTGCAGTCCCTCCCCTCTCAAGCACGTTCTAAGTCCCTCCCCTCTCTCGTGCACGCGCTAGCTGCCAGAGCATGTGAGAAAACGAGAAGCATGGCTGCAAGTCGGAGTGCAACTGCTGCTGCGCCTCCGCTTGTTGACAAAAAAGACGCCAGAAGCGAAATTTGGTAGTATTTTAGCGATATCTCTAACAGTGAGGGCAAGCCTACGGACACCACGAGGCCTGTCTGTAAGACATGTTTTAGATCCCTGCAAACCAAGGGAGCCAACACATCAAACTTGGCTAAGCACCTCGCCGACCGGCATCCAGAGCTGTTTAAAGAATGTAAAGACAGACAGGTTAGCGAATGTGATAGATAACATAATTACATCATGCTCAAGCCCATGCCCTCAAATCTAAGTCAAACAAGTGTAATTTATTTTGTGACAAACGAACATTTTCGTAGTTTGACGAGGCAACTTACCAATGTGGCCATCATCTGCAATGTACATTTTGTCAATAATTATTTATATTACTGTACTATTACATGTTAATAAAATATAAAAACAATTATATTTTATAAAACGGTTTATAAAACAAAAAAGTTGTTTGAGATAATGCTTAATTTGATTTAATACGAATTCTTGTCATTTATTTGATTTATTGTTCTCATTGTTTAAAAGTTTGTGTTATGGTTATGGTTCTGGTGTGAAATAAAGCACAATAATTACATTTAAGACTGTTTCCCTTTTAAGAAAAGTATCGAAAAAGAATCGGAAACGCAATTCTTGACTTAGTATCGGTATCGAAACCAAAATGTTGGTTTCGTGACAACACTACTCCCCTCTGTCAAGAACCTTGGAGTGACCTTCGATAGCACTTTTACATTTGATAAGCAGGTCAGCAGCGTAGTTAAAACCTGCTTTTTTAAAATACGACTATTGGCTAAGACCAAGTCGTATTTATCTTTTAAAGACTTGGAAAGTGTTATTAACGATTTTGTAACCACAAAGTTGGATTACTGCAACGGTCTGTATGTGGGTATGGACCAGGCCTCAATTAGACGCCTGCAGCTAGTTCAGAATGCAGCTGCACGTCTTCTTACTGGCCACAAAAAGCGTGACTACATTACCCCAATTCTGGCCTCACTGCACTGGCTTCCAGTTCGGTTCAGAATAGATTTTAAACTCCTTTTATTTATTTTTAAAGCACTAAATGGGCTGGCTCCGGCGTATATAGCTGAACTCCTCCAGCGCTACACCCCAGCCAGAGCTTTAAGGTCTGCTGACCAGCTGCTGCTGGTAGTGCCTAAGACCAGGCTCAAAACCCGAGGGCACCGAGCCTTCGCAGCTGCTGGCCCCAGGCTCTGGAACACGCTGCCCCTCCATGTGAGGTCGGCCCAGACCCTGGGGTTTTTAAATCAACACTAAAAACTCACTTCTTCTCTCTGGCCTTCTAGTCAGAGCGGAGCACGACTCCTGACATTTCCCTGTGTGCTATTTTGTATTTGTGCTGTTGTATTTGTTGTAAAGTGTTTTTATTGTAAAGCATTTTTATTGTATGTACAGCACTTTGGCTCGACCAAAAATCGTTTTAAAAATGTGCTTTATAAATAAAACCTGATTTGATTTGTTGTTCACTGAGTTGATTCCCCCCCATCCATTTTGATGTTTCTTGGCATCTCTTTATGACCATTTATTTACGAGTTACTAACATGTATAGTTGTATAGTATATATACTTTTATATAGAATATAGTCACCACAGAAATGACTCCGCATAAGCTGCAGATAGAGCCATAAGAAATGAATGCAACTGATTTCATCCGCGCGGTTTGGCTTTATGAAGCAGGCACGCAAATGGTAACATCATGACGCAAACGATGACGCAATGACGCATTACCAGTGGACTCTGGGCTGTGTGAAAAGAGCCAGAGCTAAACCGAAGAACCGGTTCTGAACCTGAAAAGCTCTAACACGGAGCTTGAACCGGAGTTGCGTTGGTGTGAATGAGGTATAATAGAATGAATTCTATTAAGGACCACCCTAGTGTTTATATTGCAGATGTTCCATGGAAGATTTGTATTTTAATTTTTATTAGGATTTTTGATTGAGTGAAATGTGAATATTGAGAGGCTATATTGAATTCCTCATTAAACTCAGACAGACCATGAACATACATGTCAGCAGCAACCCTTATCTCCCTTACACACACACACTGTCATGTGCACAAGCCATAACAAAAAATACATATTAACAAAAATTATGCCCTGGGTTTTATTAAAATGATTCAATTAAAATAGGCCTAAACAGCACCCGGGGTAGTGGGGGGGTCTGGTGCCTTGCTCAATGGCACCTGAGCAGTGCCCAGGAGGTGAACTGGCAGCTCTCAAAGTACCAGTCCACACTGGGCTTGGTCTGTCTAGGGGACTTGAACTGGCAATCCAGTTTCCAAGCCAATTGTTATTTGGGTAAAAGATGATAAACCACTCCAACAGAAATGAGAGAGCAGAGCTCTGGCTGAGTATCTTTACCTGTAAGGAGGACAGTGCTGCTGCTGAAGGAAGGAATCTCTGCTCTCTCGGCCTGTGGGAGAAGAAAGCAGGATGGATGTGATTTTTGATGTAAATGTGAGATCCACTAAGGGGGGAGGTGGAGCATTGATATTCAGCTTGAGGTCCGGCAGAGCCCTGTTCTCCACACCTCAACGTTGACCTTCTGACCTCACAGTGAAAATAATTGGGCAGCTCCTCTGACCTCTGGTAGTTTGCACCTAGACACACACTGACAGCTGAATTACAACCGAGGAATCTTCACCCAAAGTGGCCACTCTCCAACTATCTACTACTTAAATTTCCATACAGTGTCACGGACTAGAGAAAGGCCAGAAGAGCTCGGACAACATATAGGTTGAAATGTGTATTCATTTCTCTGAGCCCGACACTATCTACAGTACCAGATATGAAGAAAAACACTGACACAGCACAATGTGCCATCGGCTTCAAGTTAGACCAGTTCACTCGGCTAGTTTAGTTCAGCACCTCAGGGGATATAACGTGAACATTAGCTGGTGACAGCACTGTGCACGAAGCCTCTGTAGCTGTGCCGTGTGAACTTTAGCAATAGCCATGGATTACATTTAACAGTCAACTAATGTCTGTCATATTGAAATAAAATGATCAAGCTAAATTATTTAAAACATTTATAGAAGTGTGTACTTGAAACACATTTATTTTTAAATTAATTTTAAATGCTTTTAAAACAGCTAGACATCTACCTTTGTGTAAATCATATGTTGCTAGTAAATCCAAATCATATTTATCCAAATTATATTTATATTAGTATTTGTGTTCATATTCTCAGTCCCACACCAGTTAACAGTTTGCGAAGATTAATATTTTAACACTACCACTGAGTAGTTTAGTTGTTTTATTCTATATACATTTGAGTTAAATGGAAAACATCAGCTGATCTAATTTCTTAACATGTGTATTGGAAACATACTTTTTTCTTCATCTGGCCAATGAAGTCAACTATGAAGCACTGTTTGGTGAGGATAACATTTGAAATATTCACACAGATCTAAATATTGAATTAACTGGCTCAGTTCTCTTTTGCAAAGCAGTCACTGAAGTGAGTCGGATAGATCCAAAGAGTAATCTGTATAAAAGTGAGAGAGTGTAATATGTTGGGCTGGCTCTGAAGACACACACAGTGCATGCCGCTCCAAACGTCTAACTGGAGAACTTATGTTACAGGGACAGAAATGACGCACAACAAACACAATATGTCCGCATATGTCAAACGTGGCGGGAAAATACAGAGCTTTGAGTAAATGGACGCAGCTCGGTTGAATTATAGATGGAGCTGGAGGAACCAAATCCACTGTGCAAGGCATTGTTGTGGCATGAATAAATGTTGCATAATTCAAATAGGCTCTCTTATATTGTGCATCCCTGTTAGCAAATCTCCACGTGGAGTTATGATGCAAAGCAGGTCAGCCGATGTGAGGGAAACAGTGTCACTGATCTAATGATGCACTGCTAATGCTTTATGTAAACACACACCGCTGCTCCACCACATATTAGCACTGGTACACACTACACTACAAGGACAGATGGCTTTTTCTTTAAAATCAAACATTTAGCAGCAATCGTAAGAATGTTG
Organism: Gobionotothen gibberifrons; assembly: GCA_943591055.1. NCBI lineage: Eukaryota > Metazoa > Chordata > Actinopteri > Perciformes > Nototheniidae > Gobionotothen > Gobionotothen gibberifrons. Next base: position 245,392 of record CALSBZ010000084.1, read on the forward strand.
CACCAACACTCGGCTTCTGCAGCTCACTGACATCTCAGAGGAGGAGCTGCTTTCCTCACGGACAGATGGCTGTCATTACAGGGGGGGGAGGTCATTTGAACTTCCTTAACAGCATCAATGAAAACAGGCGAAGAAATTATTCAGAAAATTCATAAAAATCCAGCTGGTCACTCCGACCACCTGACAGTTCCCTGCAGCTCTGCCTCTCAACTCACAGAGTGGAGCTGAACCAGTCTCTCTGAAAAATCAACCCGATCTCACCAGAATGCGTACAAATGACACGACTTTGCAAAGTCGTGCAATAGATACGCAGAAGTCCGTTTTTGCGTGCATATGATACGCTGATATTGCACCTCAAACATTAAAACAAAGAGCTCTGTGGCTTCAGGCTTTTTTTTAACATTTATATTTTATTAAACATTTAAAACAATTTAAAAAACACACGGACAAGGACATGGCTCATACACATCACAAGTAGGACAGGACATAACATGAAGGGTGGGAGGTAAGGGGGGTTACAGTGTCAGTTACATTTGATGTATGCATATGGCGTTATACATGATTTGCTTCATAATATACAGTAGGTGTACGTCATTGTTTAATAGGTAGATAAATAGTCAAATAAATACATATATATATATATATATATATGCACACATATGTACATATAAACACACACACAGTGTGCGAAATACGGGGGGGTCCGGGGGAGCTCGACCCCCCTGATTAACACCTGAGATCCCCTGAAAGCCTCAACAGCTACATTTGAGGGGGGGTCTCAAATTATAATATTTATTTGTCACTTGCAATGGTCACTAACATGTTTTTAAGCTTACTATGTCCAGTATTCACAATTCAAAACATGTATTCACAAATATCTTCTATTTTGGCTGGCAAATCGAAAACAGACGGCTCTTTAACGGTCGCGTATTCATTCATTCATATGAACGTCAGAATATAGAATTATTTGACGGCACCCCTGAAGACGCCAGACGGCGCCCCGGTTGAGAAACGCTGCTATAGTATAGACTATTGATTGTCTTGGCTTGCATCCATGGAATATTGTATACAGATGAAGCACTTAATTTCGGACAGTTTGAAACGCAAGGGCAGTGATTGGTAAGTGGTCTGCCCTCACTCAAGAGAAAGCCTCCAGCTGACTTGAGACCGCCCCCGTTATAAATAAATGTAATTATAATTAAGCCAGCTGCAATGGATCATTGAACACCTGAAATTGAAATTCTGGCAACGCCCTCTTGGAAAATAGTGGGTGGGCTTGGCCTTCCTCGAAACTGGTCGGAGGCAGGAACAGGTAAACTGGAGTCCGAAATTAAGTGCTTCATCTGTAGGAGGCCTACTGCATATTGAGAAATCTTCGACCGGTATATTGCGCAATAAACGGGAGATGGGGACCCCCCCGATTATTGACGGGTATTTCGCACACTGCACACACATCTCTTCCTTTTATGACTAATTCACCTATTCATCCATTTCCCATTTAATTTCACTTCTTTCATTATTATTACCGTTATTTTTCTGTTTCTTCATAGCTTATTTCTCTTTATTTATTAATATTATTTATTAATATTATTATATTTATTGTTGTCAGTGGAGATAGTTTGAGTCCAGGGGGGTATGCCACGAAGCAGGATTTTCGCTTAGCCGGCTACATTCAGGGAAAACTCCGGCTTTCCGGTTCTATAAAGCTGGTTCTCTT
>CALSBZ010000084.1:257108-298525 GCA_943591055.1 Gobionotothen gibberifrons
CCGCCTGTGCTTATATAACTAGGGTTACAATACGTAACCCCCTGTTTCATGTGCCCGCACGGGGCTTAACAGGTTATTGAGTGGCTTAACGGCTACCTTGGTGGCAGAGCGTGAAGCCTATCAGTGCCAAATCCTGCAGTTTGTTGTGTGGCTACTTGAGGCCAGCATTAAAAAGTCAACCTCCAAAGACCTCCATGGTAAACCTCCACGGTACAGTATACTACGAAGCAAGCTCAACAGATCCAGATTTTCTTTGCTTAAGTCGGCTCGGTAAAACCTAACCCAGATCAGAGAGAACAGGTGGAACGAATCCTCGCCTGTCTCGGTTAACGCAGGATTTCCTTCTCATGCACTGTCACAAAAAGGGAGTGTTTTGAACGTTGTTTGTCTCATGTACCGCACAAAAGGTTTGATCACCACCAATTCCGCCTCATAAGAATATTTTTAGAAGATTGATGGCATAAGGCAACCTGTTGCTGCAAATAAGAGAGGAATGCTGGAAGAAAGGTACTAGTTGTTTAGATTCACAAGTATTATATTAATGTATCACTATATGCCAGCAACGCCTCCCATTTATAGCGACTGCTTTCTCTACAACCCTTACATTTTAAACTAGATGTAGAAGGTTTAAACTATACTGGAGAACTGGCTTTAGGTCTGACACTGTTCCCTCATGAAGGATATGTGGAGTTCGATTTTTTATACCGCATTCAATACACAATTAATCTGATGAATAATATAGTAAACAATGGATTTGCATGCAATACAATGATATTAAACGGTATTCTTTTTATGAATATGAATTCTGCATCACTGGTTTGGGAATATATAATGCACAGTGTTTCCCTATACAAATAGTGCTGCTAGGGGGCGCCAGCCAGGTACCAAAAAATGCAATAAAATACAAATTTCTTTTTTTATTAAAATAATATTAAGTGGCGCCCCCTAGCGCTTGCGGCAACTTTGCACGCCACCGATACGCGGGAAAGCTCTCAATTTCAGAGCTGAAGGAAAGGTGACAGACAATAGCAAGTTGAAGCAGACAGATAACTTTATTTGGATCACATAGAGCAGGGGTACTCAAATACAAATCTTAAAGGTCCAAAGAAATGTTTCAATAAGACAAATGTCCGTTTATTACGGTCATTCAAACTTTTAAACAATTGCAACAAGATTTATGGTTGAGGTTGCAAAAACAAAAATAATCTGTATGCAGCAGTTTTCATTGTTATTTAGTGGGAATGCTGTTAACAGCATTCCAACTATCTGTTCTTCTACGGACGAAAAGTTTATTATTCCGCCGGAACTTTGGCCCTCTTCTCCTCCTGCATTGAACATCGCAGAAACTCCGTTCAAACATCAAAACGTTCAGCTCGGTCGGGAATCGATGGCTATTACTTTTCTCATTCATAACTTTCATAATTCCAGAGATACATCCCATAATTCATCAATTTTTTAACATTGAAGTCAATGGAGGAATATTCAGACTTCAACAAATCTTCATGCGACTTCAACTGCTAACTGTTCGTTCATACTTTCACTCCGAAACCTCATACCAGCTTTAAAATGTTACACATCTTTCTGACATTATTTGTGTAAAACAACTCTTAAATCTGATTCTTACTTTTAGAGATATTAAACATTGTTCAGACCTTGTTTAAGAGGTTTTCTTCACATTTTAACATTAACTAGAGTGCGTGATGTCACAGCTAGAGTGGAGGAAATCTTGAAATATGCCTTCATATTTTTTTTTTAAACTGCCATAATTCTCAAACCCTACATTCCTGAGACATAATTTCTCATGACAAATGTAGGAAAACATCTCGGAGCTTGAAAAATGACAAATAATTAAGCAAAAATAATTACACTTGAGGGCATGAAGTGACAAAAACATTCAACATGCCTCCATTAAAGCCCATTGTAATTTCAGGCTGATATTTCCTCACAGCAGCAGCCGCACACCTTTAGTTAAACTGCCAAAAAGGCCACATTATTAACCCGAAACTACACAAAAATTACACTTCAGATACTCAACTTCCACGGTTCTTCCACAAAACGTTCACATGTAAGAGGTTCATCTCTCATCCAGAACAATGGAACCCTTTGATCGCTGGACGCCTCGTTAGCTCAAATACATACATAACACCTGTGTAATGGAACACGATGATGTCATCGCTCCAACTGACATGCTCAGAGCAGCAGACTTCAGATAATGGTTAATGGTGCTGCCCTCAACAGCTCTACTCAATTATGGGGTGTCATCATCATATGCCGAAGAGAGAGAGGGCGATCAAGAGAAGAGAGAGAGAAGAGAGAGGGCGATCAAGAGAAGAGAGAGAGTAGTGTAACCTCCTAATGCTATAACTCCTATGAAAATGTTCAAAAAGTGCTCAAACTTCACATGTGTGCTAACAGTCCAGACATCTGCGGGACAGTTTTGAGATTTCTTCAAATGCCGTTGCCATGGCAACACATTGCTCGCCTTCAAACACGGTTTTCTCATAACTTCAGTGAATATACTCCAAACAGCCCAGAACTTCACAGGTTTGGTAACGATGCAGCCATCAACGCATCCAAGTGTAGTGGGGTGTCATCAAATGCCGTTGCCATGGCGACGGATCATTCGCCATGAAACATGATGTCGCTGTAAGTCCCATCAACACGGTCCAATCGTCCCCCTATCTTCACTTGTATATCACCGGTCCATGCCTCAACAGCTCTACGCCAAATCTGAGATCTCAGACCATATGCCGTTTCCATTGAAACGCATCCCTCGCCATAACACATGATGTCGCTATAACTCCTATGAAAATGTTCAAAAAGTGCTCAAACTTCACATGTGTTCCAACAGTCCAGCCGTGAAGACATCTACGGGACAGTTTTGAGATTTCTTCAAATGCCGTTGCCATGGCAACACAATGCTCGCCATGACACACGGCTTTCTCATAACTTCAGTGAAACTGCTCCAAACGCCCCAAAACTTCACAGGTTTGGTAACGATGCAGCCATCAACGCATCTAAGCGTATTATGGGGTGTCATCAAATGCCATTGCCATGGCGACAGATCATTCGCCATCAAGTTTGCAGTTCAAATATTCTGCTGCTATTCCAAGCCTTTTTACTTTCTTTTCTTCTCTCATCACACATTCAAGCCCCCAGTGTTCATGTATCATTTCAATCTAAATTTTTCACTTTCTTCTTACACATTACATTTCAGCATAGCAGTTTAGCGTCGGCTTTTCAGCATAAAGCATTCCCACTAGCAATTTCTTCAGGAATTGCATTCTCTAGTTGTGTCTGTGCTTGATCCCTCAGAGTTGCAGTGTAAGAGCTGCACAGTTATGAATAAAGGCAGCTGCACCCTCTTTCATTCAGCATTCCCATTATTGCTTTATAAATGTCTTGCCCCTTCTGTGTCCACTGAGGTTCGTCAGGCCCAACACATCTTCAACAAACTCCCCCTTTGCCTCATCATAAAAACTCACAAACACCAGCAACTGAGCATTGTCAGTGGTGTCAGTGGACTCATCCACAGCTAAGGAAATGCACTGTGCATGTTTTATTCCATCACAAAGCTGATGAATCAAATCACCAGCCAGTATTTCTGTTCTTCTGGTTGCTGTGGAATCTGAGAGGGGGATTTGCTTGGTTTGAGCTGTTATTTCCTCTTTTTGTTTGCCTTCAAACATGGTCTCCATCACTTCAGTCATGCATTCTTTTATACTTCAGTTATTATCCAGTGGAAAGCCCTTACCTACTGGCCTACTTTTTTTTGGCTGGGCAGTGTAGTTTTACACCGTCTTATTTGACTTTCTCAGGACTTAAAACTGTTTTTTGGGGGCAGACCCCCACAAAGAAAAATATATATTTACACACGTAAGGTCATCATCTTAACAGTGTTGTATGCTCATCCGTGAGCAGAGCATCAAGTTGACATGTCTATTACAGCTGAATGCGCCGATTACCATGTTGTTCAGCAAAACGCCTCACAAACTTATTAAGATCAACAGCTTTAGTGCGTTTTGATTCAATGCTGAGTACAGCCACACTGACAGGCTCTTCTCTGTCATTGTAGACCGCAAATACCTCATTCCTTCAGTACTTGGGTCCGAATGCTTCTCGTTTTGCATCATATTTCCACACTCGCGCCAGGGCCGGGGGAGGGGTTACAAGACGTGCGTCTTGTGCTGCATTCACTTGCACTCGGACATTAGAGACTTTCTCTCATCCGATGAGCCACAACTTTTCTTTCAAAACAAAGCTGCCAACTGGGGTGGCAAGGCCTATTTTTAGGGTTGGCAGTTGCCACATTAACATTTTTAGTTAAACTCTCACTCTGACTCAAGACAGGTTGAAAGAGATGAGACACGCATTTTTCCCACCCGCATTCCGCGAAGACCCGCCCTACTGTGCCTCTGATTCGCAGACTGTTGGTGGGGGAAAAAAACGCTGACAGGATGCTGAATGTGATTGGACCAAAGCGTTGACAGACACACACAGACAGTGGAACAGTCCGACATGCAGAGCGCTGTTTGCAGTGGACATAGCGGAGAATGTTGACTCGTTGTGTTGTGGCGATGTCTCACAGATAACACAGATGATACAGATAATACATATGAAAAGTATAATTTGCTCAGAGTCCAGAGACAGTTGTGGTTTGGTCCGGATCCGGACCGGAGTCCGGACTTTGAGGATGCCTGCCATAGAGCGTTCAATTATCCTGCGCGTGTGTATTCCCCTGTAACAGCAGCTAATAAATGACCACATCCACCAAAAAAACCTAAAAAACTAAGGAAGGAAGTAAAGAGGTGGGAGGGAGGAGAGGTGGAGGAGTGGAAGAGGGAGGGAGGTGGAGAGGGGGAGAGGGGGGAAATGCATGGCTTGGAGGCACAGACCCTTTTTGATTGTTTGTTATATGGATTTGTAGTATTTGTGTTACTGTATGTTCAATAAAGGTGTATTTTGCTAAATCTTGAGACATTGCCACTGTAAGTACTAGGCCTCAAGAGCCTCTCTTGTGCTGGCAGACACATAGAAACATATTGGCGGGGCGCACTTGGCACGTGCACACACTAAAAAATTCGAAGCGCTCCACGCTCACATTTTACTGGGCCCGCGTGCCTTAGCACCGCTGCTATGACTCCATCCTAGGGCAAACACTGATGCATACATATGTGCTACTGTAACTTGACAGCTTTGACCGAGGGCATTAATGTAACGTTACGGCTCAACAAGTTTACATATAGGTTTTCCCTCATATGACAATCTGTACCTCTCATGGATTGAGTGTTGACTCTAAGTTAACACTATTGTCAAAGGAACTAGTGAATCAATGGCCCTTTTAAGATTTTTCAAAAGCGGATTTCATTTATTTTTGGCTGAACAGAGATCTTAGAAAATAAGTTGCCAAGGTGTCATGGTAGCTCAATCCTGGACATTCTCACTATTAAGAATTGGAGCTACTTGCTGGAACCAGTCAACATACTAATGAAAGCTTCATTTGTATGCAGCACTTTAAGACATGGCTGTCTTAGCCTGTCAGCTCTGGTTAGCAAGCATGGGATTCCAGTGAATAGCTAGTAGCAATGATAGTAATTAAACAGGATATACACAATGTGGCTCTTTTGTAGAGAGGAATGAAATGAAGCTCAGCGTAAGTTCAACCAGGAAGACCTTCTTTACTCATTCATTCACTATGTCCATGTTACTACTCTCTCTCCTCTCAATAAGTGATCGGGGGCGTCACTACCCTGCTTAACCAATCACTTCGCACTATTCTCACAAGCCTATCATAGCGCTCTGCTAAACCTTTTAAATCTGCTCTCCCCCTCTGACAGCTGTCATTTCAGGTGACTCGACGCAACACTCCTCCACCCCTTTTCACCTCCTGTCCCTCTGAATCCAGGGTCAAGCTAAACCACTCCCCTTCAGACCAAACCCAACTATCCATTCACCACCACCAGTGTCTAGACCCCGGGGGGTTTCATCGGATCGGTTCTCCCCTCCCGAATGATACTCCCGTACAACGGGGCCTAATCGCCAAAACTCCATTACCGTACTTTCCGGACTATAAGCCGCTACTTTTTTCCCACGCTTTGAACATCGCGGCTTACACTACAGCTTCAAAAAAAGCTTGGAGCTGGGCGTGTCTGAAGCTTGGGGATTTTATTCGAGCCCCGCAACCAACAACCAATCACATGAATGTCCCGCCCCGTTTACGTAGTGTTAACATAGCTAGCAATCTATGCTTGGATATACTGGATATAAAATCCCCAAACAGGCGAAAGCCTACCAGTTTCACCCACTGTCTCTGCCACCTCCCCCCATGCCTGGTTCCTCCGGTTGTATCCCGGTAAGTTAATAGGGACTGGTCATACAAAACCGGGTGATTTGCTACGGCGATAATTAGTTTATCCTCCATCTCTTTTTGAAATATAGAAATGAACGGCGGGATATCTCTCCCAGCTTAGACGCGGTTTGATTGGCTAGGACTTGAGCTGTCAGATTTTCAGAAACGGGATTTGATTGGCTGGCGCTGGCTTCTCCGGAGAAGCTCAGCCACGCTACCCACAATTGGTGACCGACCAGTGGGTGCGGCTTATATTCAGGTGCGCTTAATAGTCCGGAATTTACGGTACATTCATTTGTGCATTCCTGGCAATAAATATGTATTCTTACATCAAAACCGTCTCTCCGGATTGAATTATCATCAGTGCATAGACTTTAGTGAGCATACATAAATCCCAGCAATGCTTCTGCTAAACTGAGTGAAACAGAAAACTCCTGCGTGGTGGTGCAGCGCTCAGGCAAATAAAACAATGTATCATTCACATTACACAACTGCATCACAAGTAAGTAAGTTGGGTTCTTTTAATAGTTAGGAGAGAGCTCAAACCTGACTTCAGATGCTCTTACTGCACCCAAATCCTGTTCAAGAAACAACTCAAACACAAGGCTAACTACTCCCGAAACTTTGTCTCACTTTTAGATTCATTATTCCTACATCATTTATAATCCTACAGCACTCCACATCATGACTCAGTCGCAACTCAAGTGCCAACTTGTCTGCCTTATCCTCCCCTAAGCTAACACAACTACCACAAATAAAGTTTTTAGATGGTGAAATATATAAATAAATAACTGACTTTCCCAAATCACTAAAAACAATGCATAATCCAACTTGTAATGCAGTGGCCATGGGCCTCCATCCATCAAGATAAACATGGAGTCCTTCTCTCACTGCCAGTAAAGCAGGCAGTGTAAATCACTGCAATGTTTGAATTAAATTGCCTCCAACTTAGAAATTATCACATTCAGTTGCTCTCACAATTCATGTTTATGGTGTAAAGTGATGGGACAGCTTATTCTCAAACTGCTGGAACATGCACTCACTAGAGGGTGAGTATAGCTTTAGCACTCTGTACATAAAGAGCTGATTCAAAAACAAGTTTGAGTAGGTTTTAAGACTTATACATTTTAGAAGGTTAACAATGTCTTCTGGTAACATTTCAAATTTGTAAAAAGTCTGGAAAAACTACTTTTTCATAGTTCTTGTTAACAGGAAATAATATGTATGCAATACATAAACAGAGAGCAAAGATTAAAGTAAAGTGATACATGGTCTATTGTTCATGTACATAACGTTAGATTCTGTGGAAATGTACTGTACAAACATGCATATTTTGTATCAATAAGCAGATACAGGCGTACCCTACAGTATACGTACAAAACACCTTCATCCGTGTACGTATAAACATGTATACATGCTTACAAGTGTTGCGCAAACTACACTGAGAGCAGTATCCTCGTGTTTACTGAGACGTGGCTAACGGAGCTAACCCCGGACACTAACGCATCACTGGACGGTTTTCATCTGCTGAGGGCGGACAGGACGAGAGAGAGCGGTAAGAGGAAAGGAGGAGGGCTGGCTGTGTTTGTGAATGATAGATGGTGTAATCCAGGGCACACCACTATTAAAGAACGAATCTGCAACAGGGTCATAGAGCTGTTAGCCGTTAGCATGAGGCCCCACTATTTGCCTAGGGAATTCACGCATGTTATCGTGATAGCTGCATATATTCCCCCCTCTGCAAACACTGAGGAGGCATGTGACGTCATCAGCTCTACTGTAAGCAGACTGCAAACACAGCACCCAAATGCTCTTCTCCTGATCTCTGGAGACTTCAATCATGCCTCTCTCTCAAAAACTCTGCCCACTTTCAAACAATATGTCACCTGCACCACCAGAGACAATAAAACACTGGACTTACTGTATGCCAACACCAAGGATGCATACAGCTCATCCCCCCTTCCTCCCCTGGGCAGATCTGATCACAACCTGGTTCACCTCCAGCCTGTGTACCAACCTCTGGTCCACAGACAGCCGGTGCCCACACGCACCGTGAAGAGGTGGTCTGAGGAGTCTGAGGAGGCTCTGAAAGACTGTTTCGACACTACTGCGTGGGATGTGTTCACTGACTCTCATGGGGAGGACATCAATGGCCTTACAGATTGCATCACGGACTATATTAACTTCTGTGAGGAAAACGTCATACCCACCAGGATTGTACGGTGTTTTCCCAACAACAAACCCTGGATTACCCCTGGTATAAAGGCTCTCCTGAAGGACAAAAAGAGGGCCTTCAGATCTGGCAACAGAGAGGAGCTGAAGACTGTACAGAGGGAGCTGAGGTGGAAAATCAGAGAGGGGAAAAACAGCTACAGGAAGAGGATGGAGGAACAGCTGCTGCAGAGGAACGTCAGTGGAGTCTGGAGAGGCCTGAAAACCATCTCTGGCTACAAAGAGCCAGACTCCCAGGTCCGGGGGGACCGCCAGTGGGCAAACGACCTGAATATCTTCTTCAACAGATTTGATCAGTCATGCGCCTCCCCCCCCCCCGACCCATTCCCCCCTGCTGCACCCCCCATTGTCCCCGCTGCCTGGAAATGGCCCTGTTACCTCTCACACCTCTACTCAGCCCCTGGCCATCAGCTCACAGACACTTCTCACATCAACCCCCGGTTCTTCTCCACCCGCTGACGACACCTTGTCCTTCACAACCTACCAGGTGAGGAGGGAGCTGCAGAAGTGTAAGGCAAGGAAGGCGGCGGGTCCAGATGGCATCAGCTCGAGGCTCCTCAAATCCTGTGCAGATGAGCTGTGTGGGATTGTGGAGCTTCTGTTCAACCTGAGCCTGAAGCAAGGGAGGGTACCACAACTGTGGAAGACGTCCTGTGTGGTACCTGTGCCAAAGACCCCTCACCCCAAGGAATTCAACAGCTACCGACCGGTGGCGCTGACATCACAGCTGATGAAGACCCTGGAGAGGCTGGTCCTTGGACACCTCCGGCCCCTTGTGGGACCATCAATGGACCCGCTGCAGTTCGCCTACCAGCCTGCCATCGGGGTGGATGACGCCGTCATCTACCTGCTGCAGAGGTCCCTCTCCCACCTGGAGAAGGCTGGGGGCACTGTGAGGATCATGTTCTTTGATTTCTCCAGTGCCTTCAACACCATCCAGCCCCCGCTCCTGGGGGACAAGCTGCAGCTCTCGGGGGTGGATCACCACCTCACCTCCTGGATCCTGGACTACCTCACCAACCGCCCACAGTACGTGAGGACCAGGAAGTGTCAATCAGACACCATCATCAGCAGTACGGGGGCCCCCCAGGGGACAGTGCTGGCACCGTTTCTCTTCACCCTCTACACTGCTGACTTCACCCACAACACTGCAACCTGTCACCTGCAGAAGTTCTCTGACGACTCTGCCATCGTTGGCCTCATCTCCAACGAGGACGACAGGGAGTACAGGGAGCTGACGCAGGACTTCACCTTCTGGTGCCAGAGGAACCACCTCCAGCTGAACGCAGCGAAGACCAAGGAGCTGGTGGTGGATTTCAGAACACGCCAACACTCCCCCCCGACACCAGTGAACATCCAGGGAGCGGACATTGAGATTGTGAAATCTTACAAATACCTGGGTGTTCATCTGAACAATAAACTGGACTGGACTGACAATTCTGCTGCTCTGTACAAGAAGGGACAGAGCAGACTCTTTCTGCTGAGGAGACTGAGGTCTTTCGGGGTGCAGGGGGCACTCCTTCAGACCTTCTTTGACTCTGTTGTGGCATCAGCCATTTTCTATGGTGTGGCCTGCTGGGGCAGCAGCATCTCGGCTGCTGACAGGAAGAGACTGAACAGACTGGTAAGGAAGGCCAGCTCTGTCCTGGGGAGTCCACTGGACACTGTGGAGGTGGTGGGAGACAGGAGAATGGCAGCCAAGATGTCCTCCCTGCTGGACAATATGTCTCACCCCCTCCAGGACACCCTGTCCTCACTGTACAGCTCCTTCAGCGACAGGCTGCTGCACCCCGTCTGTCGCACGGAGAGATACCGCACGTCCTTCCTTCCTGCAGCGGTCAGACTTTACAACCAGCACAGCCCCTAGTAGACCCTCCTACACACACCACAACACAGACTATAACACCCCTTGCTGCTAAATACAAATATAAACCAACTTTGTGCACTATGTGCTATATGTGCAATATATATATGCCATTAATAACTGTGTCATTTATACCTGGCTGCTAAACCCTTGTTGTTATTTTGTAAATTGTGTAACTTGCTGCTGTTAAATACCGTAAAACTATGTGCAATATGTGCTTTATGTGCAATATATACTTTATATACATATGCCATCTTTAATAACTGTAACACACACCGGGCTGCTAAATCCGAACTGCTACAGGATTTGATTTGTAGATTTGATTTGATCTGTATTTTTGAAAATTATGTAACTTTTTATTTTATTTTATTTTTTATCTTTCTTTAGCATATTGTTTATTATATTATAACGTAGTACTTTTTTTTAACGCATTTAAGATATGCAACACTAAGCTGTCTGTGGCTCTTTCCTGCTGTAACGCTGCAAATTTCCCCTCTGTGGGACTAATAAAGGTATTCTGATTCTGATTCTGATTCTGATTCTGAAACATTGCAAGCTCACACTACCATCACACTGCACTACAGCAAAGCTACCCATCCATTTTGGTTGACTAAAGCTATAATCTATACAAAGTTTAATTTGTAATAAAAAATTAATAAATTGACAATGTCTACATTATATGAAATGTGAACATAATTTGCAGCAGATTTACTCTCAGCTCACAAATAAAATGCAAGTTTTGTGGGTGGAGCAAGTCCATGACATGTCAGATCCTTCCTCAAGTTCCAGTAGTTACATTTAAAACTACATCAAAATAAACTACTTAGATTACTTTGCAAATATTAACAAAGTTGAACTAGTTTCTCTGGATCTACATGGGTGTAAAATGAACATTTGTTTCTCCAGCAGGACACTGCTCCATGCCACACAGCCAGGTCATTGGAGTGAGAGAGAACCAGCAGATCATCACCCTGTGGACTGAGCACAACCTCCAGAACTGAACCACTTTAAAGACCTCAAGAGTCCACAAGATGGATGGTTACAAGCTACTTGAAGTGTTGCTTAAGGAGTGTATGAAGTCAGACAACATGTGCAGAGTGCTGGAGAGGAGGACAACACATGATAGCTTCAAGATTTGTCTTGGCAGATGAGAAGCGCTATATAAATTGAATTTATTATTATTATTAGCTGTGATTGTAAACCAGAGTTATTCCGCCAAAAAACATGGAATGGCATTTTTGTATTTTAATAAATGTTGTTTATTTCCTTCACGGCCAAAGTGCAAAAAGCAAACCGACAGATACTATTATATAACACACATGAGTTTCATGAATATCCTGACCTGGTGAAACCTTTGTGTATCACTGGTGTTTAGACAATTGGATCGTTTACTAAAATAACTCAGTTTACGTTCATAAAGCATAAAGCAACAGCATCAGAGCACGGTGTAGAGTCTCTAGATGGGTTTACAGTAGTCCCTCGTTCTTATTAAACATCCATGTTGTAGTCCGCTGTATAGAAAACTGTAGTTTCCATGGTTTCCCCACAGCAGCAGACACACATTCATAACGTCCGCTGGCGCATCATAAACACGTCGGATAGTGAAAGTGCAGTCGGATTCTCTAAAGTACTGCAGTCTCTTCTCCTAAATCCTTTTGAATTCTCCTATGCACTATCCCTTAACCCCGTGACGTTTCACACAGCATGTGGGATAGACGAGAGCAGGCCGGTTATATCGAGTAGGAGATACACGGGGCCAGTGATAATTGCGAGAAGACACATGAACAGGATTGGAGAAAATACACATGATTATAGCATGAGGGGCTAAAAAAACTAAATAAAATAAAATACTAGTGATACTTAGCTCAATCAAAGTGGGATTTGCCTCCCTCGTCAGTCTTCATCTGGCTGACGCTGAAGCTGACGCTCCAGGAAAGAGCTACCTAAAATGGACACCTGATTGCTGAGTTCTCACAGCTGTGGACAAATGCATAATGCTGCTGCGCTATACTTTACGGCCTCACCCGGTTGCATAGCGAAGCTTATTGTTTAGGTGTCTTTTAATAAGCAGGTAGTCCTATCATTAGCTAGAACTAGCTGGATCTGATCGATATGGACATAAACGCGAGTGAAGTCTAATCTGGCGGGAGAGAGAGATCAGCTGCTGCTGACGAGTCGACACGCAGCTCTGCATAATCACATGCAGCGGTGAGCGGAACAACACACACACTTCAGGTTAGAATATCACACTTAGCTATTTTAATTACCTCTCAAACTAAACTAAACTAGTTATAGATATGTTTAGTTTTACTGTCGGGTCACTCATTACTGATCCGCGAGCTGCATGATACTGACGGGCTGTCAGGAGAGGGAGAGAGCGCTCCGTTTGTTATTCCTGTGTTATTGTAAGTTACTGTACACTTTTGAATAATGTAGTTAATCTACTATAATTAGTTTGTTTAATATCGAATCATATCAATTAGTTTTAAAGCTCAATAAATAACAAAGAAGACCTTTGACTGGCACTTTTCAAATTTTGTCTGGAAGATTTAAACTTTAACGGAGATGTTGACGAATGTTGGCGAAAAAATATTCTAACGGGAACTCTGAGCCACACGTGTGGCTAAGCTCCATCCACAAGCAAGAGGAATTTTCCAAGACGTTGAAAAACTCATAAAACTTTGCCTCTGTATGCCAATCTCGGTTGCTTCATCCGAACGGTCTTTCTCCACCCTACGCCGTCTGAAAACATGGTTACGGAGTAATATGACACAGAAGAGACTGACACATCTGACTTTGATGCATGTCCATAACATTTTGGACAATGTGGATGTATCTGCTCTAATGAGGGTCTTCATTAGAGGAAGGCTACATTTGGAGTTTTGTGAAGCCCCAACAAGGTAAGACGATATTTTCCTTTAATGCTGCTGCCGTAGTGATGGGAATTATGGCTCTTTGAAGGGAGCCGGATCTTATGGCTTTGTTCCTTTCAAAGAGCCGTTCAAAAGAGCCGTTTTTTTAAAGGGGGCGGGGTTACTAGGTTTATCTGCGAAATAATCACCAGGATAATGATTGACTGTATTGCCAGACCTAATGTCAATAATCGGCATTGTAAACATGACACAAGGTGGCGCCATATCCATGTCATTCATGTCAGTGAATGTACTTTGAATTTACCCTCTGTATGTGTTAAGTAAATAAAATTGCCTTGAATAAAATTCATGCAACTCTTAATATTAGATACTGTGTTTTTAAGTGGAGATGGAGATTATTTGTTGACCCTGCTTTAAAGGATATTTTGCCTTTACAAATGGTGTGCTTTATCACTGCCTGGGTTTTGGTTGAAGTGCATCCAAATGCTGCTGCGTTTTCGCGTTTGGCTCATTTTCCATCCGAAAAACACGTCGTCTACCTGTCCTGTACCACTTATTATGACTTCGCTCTCTCGCGTATTCCGTTAAGACCCACCCCATCTCACTCCTCGTGCTGAAACTTACCAAGTAGGGGCGGGTCTTCACAGAATACGTTTGGGGAACAAAATCAAGCTTTTTAAAAGGCGAGTGGATTTTGGCAGGCAGTGAGTGCGGACCAACGATTGAACGATAAAAATAACGGCTCTCACCAAGTACGACTCGGTTCCCCTCGTTCGTACCAAAGAGCCGTTAAAAAGAATCGGCTCGTTCGCGACCGACACATCACTATGCTGCCGCTGTGCAGTGTTTTGTCAATCAGTTAACATTGAATTCATAGTTTTATTAATATTTTAAATAATATTTTCGTCTGATTATTTGTAATGTTATGTAGGTTTGTAAGACCCATAGTTAGCATGTGGGCATGTGCAGCTGTTGCTAAGTGATGTAACCAAGGTCTATAATGGTTTATTAAGCCTAACAGTTAAAAGAAACAATTTATGCGGCTCGTATCGCTGATGGCCGGGCCCGGCCAGGCACCGCCTTTTATTTAATTTTATTAAATGCCCACGGGCGGCCCCCCTCCCCACTTTTTGGCAGCACCCCCTGAGCAATATGAACAGTGATTCTCCCCCAGGAGATTTTTAGAAATACTAACATATAAACTATGCATTCTGGTACACTCTGAGAAGAAAATAAATACATCTATTACTACCCGACATATTAATAATATCTTATGCCATTGTTTGTTTTTCACTTTGTTCTGACAGCTGAACTTGCTGCTCCTCACAGAGAGAAGAGTAAAGAGGAGAGAGTCTGTGTGAATTACTTTAAATTGTGGGTAAGGGTAGATAGCCCCCATTGTCCTGTGACCTGTCAATCATCAAACCCGGGGTCGTATTTCATTGTGTTCATTTTTATCTGAAATTGTACCCATGGATGTATAAACAATAGTTCTGCAAAGTTATTCTCCGTGGGGACTTCCGGCAACAATCTTGATTCTGATTGGCCAGAAGACTCGAAAAAACATCAGCAAAGATGTTTTATTGAGAAGATGATCAATATGTGACAGAAGTTTTCAAACCGTTTATGGTCTCCAGTACTTACAGTCCAACGCCTAGATTTTCAAAAAAATATACATTACAGTGACATCTGGCGTCGTTTTTGTAAGACATTTTTAGTTCCGCATAAAAAAAGACCACCCGCGTGTGACGTCACATGAGGGAGAGCGGCCGGTCTAACGTATTAATAAACATGGTTCACAATGCTAGTTTTGACACAGAAGAGGTTGATAATGTATGTTCGTATGGACATGACGGACCACACCCTTATAATTATGAGCCTGCTAGGCGTCCAAGAGACCAGGAGCAGCCAAGGATAAGAAGAAATAACGGCCATTGGAGAGAAATTGAGTTGTGGTGTGAGGAGAACCAGTGGAGAACAGGGCAGCTGAAAGGCCAAATAAGGCGTGTCACGGCCGACGGTGCGGGACACACCAAATTGAGTTTGGGCGACAGGGCACGCTTCGTCGTCCGACTAACGAAAACGGCCGATTTCGGCCTGGTGTGTCAGGGCCTTTACGGTGCTGTGTACCGGAGAGGAGAGAGAGAGAGGAGTGAAGGGGGGGAGAGAGAGAGGAACGAATGGGGGAGAGAGAGAGAGCAGTGAAGGGGGGAGAGAGAGATGTAATACGGTTTCCTGATAAACGTTTTGTTTGATAGGCTTCAGCTGTGGAGAGTATGTGCTGCACTTTTAGTAGCTGTTACGGTCTCCGCCTTCTATCTGCTCAGTAATCTGTCTGTGAGTGTTTTCAGCTGTGTGTGTGACATGTAAATGAGCTGTGCAGTAACCCTGACGTCATTGGCTGCCCATCCTCTGGTCCGCCCCCGAAGATTGTGATTGGAGCACGCCGGGCCCGACGCACTCCAATCCCTGCGCACTTCCAGCACACACCTTCGACGAGACGACTACAAAGCCGGTCGACTGTGATCATTCGGGAGGCTCTGTTGTGGGAACAGACGCCTCTCGCTACATGCTCTTTGTTTGTGTACTAAATCTGTTACCCGTGGTTAACTCGTGTAGTATTAGATTTGTCTTGGTTAGCTAAGCATCATTTTGGACTGTTGTTGGGTAGTATCGCTGTGTTTGCTCAGTTCCTTTATTAGTTGGTACCACTGTGATAGTGAGGATTATTTAGTTTATTATGTTTATTTTAGGGCCGGGACTCGATAAAACATTTTTATCTAATTAATTAGAGGCTTTGTAATTAATTAATGGAAATTAATCGCATTTTTAATCACATATAAATAAAGCTGCTGGATTCTTTTTGTCACTTTTTGGGCGATTCTTTCGGTTTTAACAATTAATTTGCATTTTTACTTTCCTACGGTTTGTGAAATGGCTGAACCGAAAAATCGCGATTTAAAAACATTTCTAGACTCCGCAGATTTGTTTTGCTTTAAGGGACTCCGTAGCTTACTCTCTCACAGTTCGTTCATGTCGCTGCAGCTGCTCCCCCGTGCTCCCCGCATCCATTTCCGGGTTCTTCACAGCGCCTCTCATTTTCTCTTCAGACATCATAGAAGCCGTTTTTGTTCTTGTTCCTTCTGTGGAACCTCCCGCCACCTCTTTGTCTTTACCATCCATCTTCTTTACAGCTTTTCCTGCCGTTTCTCCGTTTTTTCCCGCTGCTCTCAGCTCCTCCGTTTCCACTTCCTCATTCTTCTCCGTCTCAAACATTCCTGACATTCCAGAACGCACGTTTTTATTCTCCGTGTTTTACACCAAACTGTCCATCCAAAGATTGTCTGAAGTCATGCACGTTAGTTGGTGCTCCAGTATAATCGGTACGCCTGAAACTCATCCAGTGAGAAACGTTCAGCTATGCAAAAATAAGTGCGATTAAAATGCGTTAATGTTTTTCTTAATTAACGCGTTAAAGTCCCGGCCCTAGTTTATTTCTTTGTCGTTTGAATAGGCTCATTTTGTTAGAGTCCTCCTTCTGTTTGCTCCTTAGTTTAGCCTGCGCCCTTTTGGCCCTTTTGTTTGTTCAGGCTGCGTGCCTTCCATTTTGTTCACCCTGTTATATAATAAAACTACTTATAATTATTACCAATTCCAATCTGGTGTATGTTGTTTTCCTCTACCCTAGAGGGGGACAGGTCAGGCAAGGTTAAGCATAGATCTAGTTAAAAAAAAACCTGCAAGTTGCTCTTTAAGTTAATATTTCACTGTTTTGAACATTATGCTAATGTTAAATATGTCAATTTGAGATAAGGAGTGTTGTCTCATAGCTATAACAGCAGTGTGTTATATGTTTCTTCCTGGCTCTCAGGTATTTCTCCTGCTATCCTTGTGATGTATGGGCTTTTAAGAGAGGGGGCAGCTATAGGGTAAGGGTCTCACCTGACCACAACAGTAGAGCTGATTCCCTTTTTACCCACTGCGTGCCCATTGTCACAGACTTAATGTTGTTTTGTACATTATATCTATGTCAAATCATGGGTGATGAGCTTTTTTTTTTTCAACCCTTAAGTTTCCAAACGATTATCATCTGGATTTTGAGAAAACATTTATAAAGGTTTGTTCAATGTATATTTTTTAGTAGTGTGCTGAGTACTCAAAGAACTGATGCAATGCAGCCATCAAATCGGTGTGTATTTCTAACATATATTTAATAGAACATTTTAAATTTAAGTGTGCTTTTTATTCATGAAATGTATCTTAAAATGATCTCTGCAAGTCCATGACTGCAGATCCAAGGATTCATGTGTTTTTAGGAACTGAATGCTATCGTGTTTTAGACTGTTAAAAGCAGTGCAGTAAACACAGTTCCTGCTGTGAGAGGGGACAACCTCGATGCTCGCTGTGTCGATTTAGCCTTAGCACAACCTTTTTATTAAAGCAACAGACATCAGCCCACATTACTGTTTTTATTCACTGCACAAGGTCACAAACGGGTATACCACACAATACCAAGCATCATTAACAGTACAGGAAGTGATGCAGAGTCTGTCCATTGGAGCCAATCAGTGGGCTGAAGCAGAGCATCATGGTCTCAGTTTGGGCACGGGGTCTGTCAGCAGCCTGGCAGAGCAGCACTGAGACCCTGGCTAATCAACAGAGACAGCAACAGAGCAGTCCAGCAGGGCCAGACCCCGGGACCACCTTGCTGCTCTCAGCTGCCAATCAAAAAGCCTGTCATTGAGGGAGCAGGCAGTGTTGGAGTCACTCTCAGCTGCAGGGTGGAACAGAGAGCAGAACAACATGTTGTGAGAGGCTCTTCTGGAAGCAGGTTTCCCTCATTCAGTTTTTATTTAACAACAAGTATTAGCAACAAGTCACAAATATTAGTTTTATTCCTGCATGGACACTGCAGCTTATTCCTCAAAAAACACTTTTATGTGTTGGTCACAAAGTAACAGGCACTATGTTTGTTTTGTATTATGTCTCACACAGGATATATTTAATTGTTCATTTCAATCTAGTGTTCACATTTGTTTTTATAAAGTAAACTGTGTTTATATGTTTAGTAGACTGGAATATTAGACAGCATCATCAGTTATCCTGTATAGTTTAGATACTCCTCTAAATATATATATTGTTTACTGAGAATATGTCAGCCTGTCCTCCTCCAAAAAACGACCAAATAGGTTGATTGTTCAGCAGCTTATTACGACCTATAGTCACGTTTTAAAGTTTAGCACCTCTAGTGGTTGTGTAAGAAACAACAATTTGCGGCATTTGGGCTGATGCTCCCGTTGATTACAAACACTCCGGAGGGTCGTATATTCACAATTATAAAACGGACAAGTCAAATCAAGCAATCTGATTGGTTCTTAGCCGTGATATACTGAGCGTATACCACGGGTAGAATTGTAAGTTACTTTTCGCAACAAGTCAGTATCCCTCCGCGTCTGAGAAAAACAGTATACAGGTGGGCTGAAAAGCAAACTGCTTGCAGTTTGCTTTTCAAACTGGAACAAGAAAACAGCGGAGAAGTAACAGGGCAGAAACCCTCCTTTTTACGCAGCGGTCCAGACATAGACATCAAACGGGGGGGTCTTACTATGGAGGAGTGGATTGAGGAGTGCCTATCTCCAGAAGAAATGCACCTAAACGACAACATGCAGAGCTACGTGAAGAGCAGGTAGACCAACTGGAGAAGTACCACCATTCAAAAGTTTTCTGATGCGGGTTTTGAAACAAAGCAGAGACATTAGCCGCGTTCACACTGAGTACTTTTCACCCGTACTTTTCGCGTTTAGTTCCGTTAGTACCCCTGATGTTGCGTTCACACCAAAAAAATAACTAAGTGCCGGGAACTTTTCACCCCATTTTTAGCGCCTGCTGAGAGCAGGCACTTTCCTGTGGAAAAAAAGTACCCCAGTGCTGATTGGCTGGGCGATTGCAAACCACGCCCCGTAAAAGTCTGAAATGTTTTGGAGAGCCGCCATTGTATTATCCTCACATTAGCATTATTAGCATTAGCATTAGCCCCGCGCAGAAACGCAGAGAGACTAACTTATGACAACACAAAATAAAACATGGGAGCGGTGGAGATGAGGAGGTGTCGGCGTTCTGGCCGTTTACTCGGAAGGCTTCAGTAGAAGCTGCTGGGAGTCCCAGCAGATTCTACTGAAGCCAGTCCCCAACTCCGGGGACTTCCGGCCGGGGATTTTCGGCGGCAGTATACGCCGTGAAGTTGTTTGCGGCCTGCCAGTAAACCCAAAGCAGAAGAAGAAGAAGTGACGTCCCCCAGGGACTTATTTCCGGTGTGAACGCTATCTGTATTTAGTGCCCTGGGGTATTAAGTGCCGCGGCACTGAGTTCCGGGAACTAAGTACAGCAAAGTACTCGGTGTGAACGCGGCTATTATGACCGTTAGTGGCCACAGGTGCGAAAGCTCTCTCCAGAGCTACTGGAAGCCGAATCTCGGGGACCGGAGAAAGTGGAGCAATATTCTCGCCACGCCAAGCAACAGCCTAGAACTACCTCAACCTATACAAGTAACCACGTAAGCCATGCTACTGATGCTGGACAGGTTTTCAGTGGGTGCACAATAAACGGCAACATACAAATGAATGTAAATAAATAGCCAAATAATGGATCAACGATCTCTGTCTAATATGTTCGCTAGCTGTTAGTGTTGTTGCATAGCAACCACCGGCACCTCGCACTACGTTTCGTGCAGAAGGCAACGGAGGGACTATTTTATTTTGAAAATCATTATTTACTAATAAAAACTATTTAAATTAGAGTGTGTATTTTTCTTTCATATTGCCACACTTGGTAACCGTTTTATAAAAGCAATAGCTCACTTCAGGCCGTGATATATGCTCATTATATCACAGCTAAGGGGTGTGGTTCGGCCCGACGCGAAGCCTGTCACGGCCTGTCGTGAGCTATTGCTTAAATAACCCTCTCTGGAAAATCCTAAATTGTAGAATAGTTTGGCCATTAAAATGCTTTTTGATTTGATTTCTAGCGAGAAGCGCATATTGTAGTCTTAGAATCCACGTCCAGTGGATGTGTAGGATCTATTGTTTGATAGATATTACGAAGATGATTTGAGGTCTCGCCAGGAGAACGTGTATATACTACGTATTTCCCCCTATTCATTTCTATTGACGGCAGCGTCCATGTACAGTTGGTGTCAACCCTCACAGGGTGAAAACAGTATTTCCGGTCTTGAAGTTTTCATAATAAAACCGGAAGTATTCCCCTCACTGTCAAATGATTACACAGTGATACTCATCCACTAAAAAACATCAGTGTATCCTTGTTAATTACACAACATTGATTGGTTTAAATGGGGTACAATGCTTTTGTATTTTTCCCCTTCGATTCGGCGAAACAAATAGTTTTTTCGAAGTTTAGGATGGCCGAAGACACTACACTAACCATAATCCTCAGCTATCGTTTGGGACTACAACATCCGATTTGCTTGACAAACCCTGTGATTAGTCCTCAAGCTCTGTGATTGGATGTTGGAGTGGCAGTGCGCCAAGGTTACGGCAAGCTTCAAACAGCTCTTTGAAATGGAATGAAACCACGGCAGACTATCCAAAACTGCATTCTAACGGGTCTTATGTCTGTGACCCCGCCTGTTGTTAATTGATACGCCTGAAACATGCACCTTTTGGCATGGAAACTGGCAGTAGCCATCGATCATCTAAAGATAAGATAATACTTTATTGATCCCAAGTTGGGAAATGTTTTTGTTACAGCAGCATGTACAACATGAAATGTATTGTTACTTTGTAATTCTACTCCACTGCAATTCAGAGGTTAACCTGGTATTTTTACTCCATTACATTTATTTTAGTTACTTTTCAGATTCTGATTAATGATGTGAAATATATACAACCCTTAAGGCGATGTTTTTAACTTAAAGATATCAGCTAGAAATGTCTCCAGTTAATTACTTACATTAAGACAATTGTTTTTTGTATTACAAGTTTTATCAAATCAAGTTTTATTTATGTAGCACATTTATAAACGATTTTTGGTCGAGCCAAAGTGCTGTACATATAATACAAATAGCCTACAGTAGAGACACTTTACAGCAAATACAACAGCACAGATTGTTCAGAATATCAGTATGAGAAAAACGACACCCTCTGTCCTTAGACCCTCACATCGTACAAGGAAAAACCTCTGGGCAAAACCCACAGTTTAAAGGGGAACATGGGAGAAACCTCAGGGAGAGCAACAGAGGAGGGATCCCTCTCCCAGGACGGACAGACGTGCAATAGATGCCGTGTGTACATCGAAGAGATAATACATTTTACAGCATATAGACCGAATGTTTGGAAATGCATGTGTCTATAATAAGAAGATGAATCCACGAAGATGTCAGCTACAATCCTGTGGGAGCCATCAGGGAAGCAGCATGACGAGACCCAGGCAGGACCGCAGAGACAGGTTTAGCCACGACCCGAAGTCCACGACTTAATCCAGAGCTCAGGATAGAGGATCCAGGACACAGGACTACTGCAAGAGGATCAGCCTCGACTCCGGATCCCGGCGTAGATATAGATACAAAACAAGAAAAAAGATTTGGCTGGGTTAATCGGAACAAGAGAATACACAGACACAGACAGAGAGGGAAAAGGTCTTGGATAAAAGTTATTCTTGATAAGAGAAGCCTAAAAGGCCAGAGAGAAAAAGTGAGTTTTAAGTGTTGATTAAAAAAAAAACAGGTTCTGGGCCGACCTCACATGGAGGGGCAAAGTATTCCAGAGCCTAGGGCCAGCCGCTGCGAAAGCTCGATGCCCTCTGGTTTTAAGCCTGGTCTTAGGCACTATCAACAGCAGCTGATCAGCCGACCTTAAGGCTCTGCCTGGGGTGTAGCGATGGAGAAGTTCGGCTATATAGGCAGGAGCCAGCCCATTTAGGGCTTTGAAAACGAATAAAAGGAGTTTAAAATCTATTCTGAACCGAACTGGAAGCCAGTGCAATGAAGCCAGAATTGGGGTGATATGGTCACGCTTTTTATGGCCAGTGAGAAGACGTGCAGCTGCATTCTGAACTAGCTGGAGGCGTCTAATTGAGGCCTGGTCCATACCCACATACAGAGCATTGCAGTAATCCAGTCTCGAGGTAACAAAGGCGTTAATAACCCTTTCCAAGTCTTTAAAAGATAAAAACGACTTGGTCTTAGCCAATAGTCGTATTTTTAAAAAGCAGGTCTTGATTACGGTGCTGACCTGCTTATCAAATTTAAAAGCGCTGTTGAAGGTCACTCCAAGGTTCATGACAGAGGGGAGGATGTTTTTATTGAGGGAGCCCAGAATATCAACCGGGGAGACTGTTGGTTGGGGTCGAAAAAAGATGACCTCGGTCTTGCTCTCATTGAGGGTGAGGAAGTTTTGGCTCAGCCAGGATTTAATCTCTGTTAGGCAGTCCATCAATTGCTGTAGTGAGTTGGCATTTTGATTGAGAGGCAGATAGATCTGTACATCATCAGCGTAACAATGGAAGGGGATATTATGTTTTGTGAGAATTTAACCTGTACAATAGAAAAAGGATTGGGCCCAGAATCGAGCCTTGGGGAACCCCACAGGTAAGAGGGGCTTTAGCAGAGGAGAAGGCACCTAGCTGCACTGAGAAGCTACGGTCTGTCAGGTAAGACCTGAACCATGCAAGGGCAGAGCCTGTGATGCCTGCGGACTGTTCAAGCCGTGACAACAGGATGCTATGGTCCACAGTGTCAAAGGCAGCAGTTAAGTCTAACAGCACCAAGACAGCTGGGCTGCCTGAGTCGGCGGCTAAGAGCACATCATTACACATTCTTAAAAGGGCTGTTTCAGTGCTATGCATAGGTTTAAAGCCAGACTGAAACTTTTTAGGAATTAGCATGTTTAAATAAGCCATCATCTGATTAAATATGCGCACATTTTAACACATTTCAGGAACACAAATCTGAACATTGAATAAAGCCAGGTTCAAAATTCTTGTTTCATTTTGTAGTCATATTAGAATCTAACGTTTTTACAGAAGGGATTTGGATATCTCTTTTTATCACTCCATAAATCAGAAAATACTGTCAACAGCCCTAAAATATCAATTGTTGCCATGTTTTTAGGTATAACATGTTATATAATTCAGGTTATGAATGATATATGAACAAACCCTTCAGTAAAAACCTTGAGATTATTGATAGGAATACAACTGGAAGGTTTGGTGTATAGTGCTACTGAAATGGAAATGTCTCACTCAAAATAGGAGAAAAAAACGCTGGGTTACGTATTGTAACCCTTGTTATATTAACACAGGCGGAGCCCTCTACTGTACTCTATGGGTACTACCTTATCATGCAAGCATTCACCTACTGAGATTTCTATAGACGTAGCCGGCCCCGGGGCGGGCCTACCTGAATGCGTGCGCATCTCACTTCCGTATAAAAATGAGGCCCCGCCTCCTGACCATCATCCTACACCACTCTTCAGCGAGCGGTATAGGACAGACAGTGCCCCAGGGTTAGGGTTGGGTATCGTTTGAATTTCCACGATTCTGACTCCGATTCTACTTTTCGATTCCGGTTCTCAATTCCGATTCTTTGAGGGGCAGGGTAAAAAAATGATATATGCTTCTTCCACCAAAAGAATTACATTTATTCGAGAAACTTTTATACACGTTAGTTTACAGTAATATTCACTGCTATGTAACTGTAACCTGAGAACCACTGAAGCTACAACAGTGCAACAGTCCAACTTTTAAAGGAACCACCCCCCCCCCATTTAAAAACAGTTCTTGTTGAGAAAAACAAGCATATCTGCCTTCTCAGGCATACCGGGAAGAAATGTTTGAAATTAAAATGCGCTTTGATGTCATTTGATGCGAGAAATATGAGTTGTTATTTCAGATTATGTGTGCAGTGGATGTACATGATCTTTAGTTTGCTAGTTATTACGAAGATTACTTCAGGAAATTGTGTCTATACAACGTTTTCATTGTTACCAAGGTGGTTGCTAGGGACGCTGCTATCGATATTATTTCTGTTATGTTGTGTAACTGTTTAATGGTGTTATCTTTATTGCTACCCCCTTCCCCGTCAATGTATAGTGTTGGTCCACAGCGCAAACGTATAAGTTTAACAAAATCTGCATCTAAAATGGTGGCATAGATACGTTATTTTCCCCTGTGCAATTCCAGACTCACATCTCACATCACATCGTCATAAACAAATACCGGAAACAGACCGAAAACACTTTATTCTGAGTGTGCTTGCTTTTCTATTTGGAGGTCATCACATAACAGGATTGTAATACACGGTTTGGCTGCATTAAATATTACATATCTGCCGTAGTTCTCTATTTATAGAGCCCTGATGAGAAGACTTCTAGACAAACATGAGGAACTGCCGCCAACACTGAAAACGTGACGTGGATCATAAATATATCAACAATTAAACAACATCTTACATTTCTTTTCACACAATACGTCTCCTTGCAGTATCAATACTAATTCGGCTGACTTTTATATTTGATCCAATTGGTAGATAGGCTGTATTTACATCATAAACGTGCACAGCTTATATAAAAGGGACACCTAGTGGTTAAAGCATGTTATTGAATTTCATTATTTGATATTAATAGGATCCCTATAAAGTATATTCATTACTCGTTATTCTCTACTAATAGTTAATTAAAGACTGTATATGATGACTATTTTGCACATCCCTTTCAAGATTTCAAGATTTTCTAAGGTTTATTGACATATCATATACACAAACGGTGTCGTTATGCAATGAATGAAAAACTTGGGTCGCAAGTTCCTCAACAGTGCATTTGTGTATACCTCCAATAAAGAACACAGAATTATTAAATATAAAACACAGAATTTGTGTGATTATACTAAATGATTTACAAATAAACACCACTGCATATTTACAACTATTACACATGCTGATGTAACGCAAATGTTTCCAACTTTTAAAGTATATCTTATCTTAAGATAATCGATGGCTACTGCCATATTTGCAAAAGTTGCCTCTGAACCTTGACAAGTGCATGTTTCAGGCTTATCAATGAACAACAGGAGGGGTCACAGACATAAGACAGCTATTAAATAAAGCTATTCTGACCTTAGCTGTAATGTGGGTATATATTAATGCTGCCCATTATGGGCACAAGCAATTTTCACTCATTTATTAATTATATGTTTTACATTTCAGTGTTTCCTATCCCCTAAACCTCCAGGGATGTACACAGTTTAATACTGGCAACTTCTTATTATGGGAAATACGAAAACGTCTTTTAAAACTACAACTCCCTGTAGAGACGTGCCATAGAATAGAGAGGCGAAGTCCCTCCCCCTCCGGTTGAGCCCATGGGACCCCGGAAGCGGAAAAATATACATTGAAGTCAATGGAGAGATAAACGTTATCTTTTGATCCCGTTTGAATTGTGCCACGAATTACATATATGATGTTTGTCAATGTAAAAGAACATTTTGCAAGTCAAAAAAAAGAAAAAGGGGCGTAAAACTGTGAAGTTACACATTTTTTTGTGTGAAACTGCTCAGTGAACTACATCTCCGTCTAGCACACGTCACCAAGATGGCCGTCACTACTGTCTTGTCAACAAAAGGATTGACTACCCTCACTATCACCACAATGAAACACGTCCAGAAGAATGTCATGCAAAGCTCCCTGCCTGCCTGCCTTCCTTCCTCTGATTCTCTCTGAACTGCCTGGTATTTTTCATGTTTAATGTCAACCATTTGTGCAGATAGCGTGAAGTAGAAAAGATCGTAGACGCTATAGCTAGCGTTAGCATTTCTCCCCCGGGCTTAAGTGTGTATTATCTTGATCACAGAGGTGTGACAGTACTCTTCAAAGTACACGAAATATGACTACTACTCTTACTGTTTAACATGTTGTGTTACTTATTGTTAAGGCTAATAAAAATGACAAGGCTGTAATGCTAACTAACGTGCTAGCTACTAGCTAGGTAGCTAACTTGATCCAGCCACTCCTGTTCCTTTCATCAGACGGGAAGCGAAAGAACGAGCAAGACCCATTGCTGGTATGATAACAGACTGGTACTAAGCACACAGGCATCTTGTTAAAGTTATCTTATCTTAGCCAGCGCCATATAGATAGATATCTATATCGCGCTGATATTAGCTATCTCTTAGTGGAGGAAAACAATGGTGACATCACTTACGCGACTCTGGGATTTGTAGTCTTTCTAGTTGCGTATTTTTCATAGTCTTATATTTCAACAGTTTTACGACAAACGGTGACTTTTTTGACATGGAAATGATTGTTTAAGATTGACAAACATCATATGTGTCATTCGTGGCACAATTCAAACGGGATCAAAAGATAACGTTTATCTCTCCATTGACTTCAATGTATATTTTTCCGCTTCCGGGGTCCCATGAGCTCAACCGGAGGGGGAGGAACTTCGCCTCTCTATAGAACATGTTGCGAAACACACAATAGCCAGCATGTGTAGTTCTGGGGACGGGGTGGGGGGGGACGGGGACGGGGTGGACCCGTTCAAATCCAGTTTTGGACAGTCTGTCGTGGTTCCATCCCATTTCAAGTGCTGTTAAACGCTCGGCGTAACCCTCGGAGCACACTCTCCAATCACAGAGCTTGAGGACTATCACGGGGTTTGCCAAGCGAAGCGGAGAGAATACTTACTTCCGGGTGTAATATTCTGTAAAGCAAATGAGCTGCTCCGACCCTCGGTCCTGACGGACTCCAACTTGTGTTTATTAATCAAACAAATAAATAAACACAAGGATAATGATGTGTTATTGTTGACGTGGAAGGGGGTAGCAATACAGATAACACCATTAAACAGTTACACAATGTTAGTAATTAAATCAATGTTGTAATGGCATAATTTAGTTTAAATGTTGATTTTATTGAAAAAACAGAAGTATTCACGCAAAATGTATGTTAAGCTTTTATTTTGAAAAGACTTCCGCCAGAATCAGGAATACAAGTTTATTTAGAAAATCTATTCCGGAAGTTATCTCTGAAATACTGACGGAAGCTTGAACTCAATGCTAAACCGAACGTAAATATTATCAGCTGTTGTAATAAGAAAAAACTGATGCAGGCGAGTGTGTAGAACCAAGGCGTGTTTAGTCATGTGTTGAATGTGCAATGAAAGATCCTCTGTTTAGTGTGACGGACATTGGTGAAACCACAGCGGAAGTGAACAGCAACAAAGCCAAACTGAGAACTGATTATACAAGAGATGAACGTGATGTGCCCTGCCTCTTTTCTTCACCCACTTCGGAGGAACAAACAGCTGTGTTCCTCCTCTCCTCTGAACGATCCTGTTTGATTCATTACCGCGCCACATTTGAATTAAAGTACCATTTGAAACTTAAGACAGAGACTCCATTGGTCTCATTTATCCTAAACTTCTCTCCTGGAACGCTTTAATAACGAATAAGCTAATAACAACATAACATAAATAATATCGATAGCAGCGTCCCTAGCAACCACCTTGGTAACAATGAAAACGATGTATAGACACAATTTCCTGAAGTAATCTTCGTAATAACTAGCAAATTAAAGATCATGTACATCCACTGCACACATAATCTGAAATAACAACTCATATTTCTCGCATCAAATGACATCAAAACTCATTTTAATGGCCAAACTAACTTTAAAATAGGCATTTTACACTGAAAATAAAACGAAGTTCGGCCATGTTTTTTTTTTCTGCAGGGAGAAATGTGAAGATCACGTGACATAGACGCCAGCCATTGGAATGAATGGTGAAAAAAACGTAGGGATCTTACAATTTCAGAGGCGTTTTTGTAGAAATACTACGTCCTACGTTGTGGACCAACGTAGTTATTACACGTTTTTTTGTGAGACTGGGTTGACATATCCAGTAACCTACCATAGCCAATAACAAATAAATGTAACGTATTTTATTTTTGTTGTTCATTCATATCTTATTTAACTTTTTTATTTATGCATATTTTTGTATCTCTCCAGTTTAAAACGATATATCTGGTTTACTGTCCTATAGTATACATTGGAATGATTTCAAACCTGTTTTATCCCAATAATTATGAAGGAGTGCCTTGGAAATATGTGTTTACATAAATTGTGACCCGCTCTATCGAAATCAGTCGGAAGTCGCAACTCGTCGGCTCAAAATAAACATGGATTTGCATTAAAAAATAGTTTTTCAGGGTTCGGGTGTTTTGTTTGATTTTAAATAAACAAAGTCTTGGCTTTCAGAATATGAAACTTTAATTTTCCAAAATCACACGATAAATACCTTTTTGAAGCTTGTAAAGGGAAGATGACAGCCCTCAAATCGCCACTCCGCTGTTCCGCAGCGCAGCTTCCCCTCCCTCTGGCTGAAATTATGAATGTAAGGCGTATAGTAATCATAGATAACACGGCAGGGTCCGTTAAAGTTTGTTTTCATCTGATTTCTAATAAACAAAGTCTTGGCTTTCAATATTAAACTTGTTTCGGCAAATTCAGATGTAACAAATTGAAGCTTGTTACAGCATAATTACAAGCGGAGAACGGAGTAACTTGACGTCACAGCAGGCAAAACAACAGCCGGTGTTTCTCGTGAGTTTTTTCCCTGGGAAACAAACACAATACGCACAAACGCAAAATTACACAACCACACACACGTATACACACACACATTCGCGAGCTTCCCCCAGACCAGTAACCCAAACGAAAATATCTTCCCTCTGTAGTATTTTGATCATTTGCTCCGCTAATAATCAATCAGATCGATGGATTCCAGAGAAGAGGAAACTTTGAAGGCCTTTTTCTCAAAATGATGACTCAGTGACAGTCCTTATATAATGTGACATATTTTGCTTAATATTTGGAGTACAAAAACAATCCTGATATCATTAGAAAGCTCGGAATCTCCTCTTTCCAACAGTGTATACAACTCAAAATGTGTCTTCGGGTCAATGCGACTGATTTAGATGGAGCAGGTCACAATTGTGATCAAAACGTTTGAGACCCACTGAGATAACTTGGACTAAAGTGAACTATCTAAACACTCAGAGTCCTTTACCTCACTGAGCTGTTATCAGCCTCTCAGTCTGACTGGAGAGGACTCTCCCTCCACATTATTGTAGAAACATCTTCTTCTAATATCCGTTAGAGCAGCTAGCACCAGATGCTAATAACAACAGCGCTGGTACCGGTGCACCCTCCCTCTCTCCCTCGCTCGCTCCCACACTCTCACTTTGGCTGTGAGCTGCGGGTGCCAGATAAGCCAACATCCCCCATTTTCATCACTTAGAGCGCCCATCGTACAGGGCAAATGAAAAGTGTAACCGGGATGAAAAGGGTGTTACATTTATTTAATTATGAATGTTGTTACATCAAGGCCGAAAATTAGGATGAGCCCCAACGGTCAAAAATGTGTTTTTCCCTCCCAGAGCTGTCAGTGCAGCACCCCCCAGAACTGGCGCCCCAGGCGAACATCTATAACGCCAGTGCGACGGACCGGCCCTGGTCTCAGGGTACGCTGTAGGAAGTGTAGGTACAACGCTACATTTCCCGCCCCGCCGCAGTCATACAGTAGGCTACGGAGAGCGCCGAGAAACATTTCCTCAGGCATCGAAAAGGGGAACCGAAATTCACATTTCTAAATGATGCCGTTGGAATCAAAATGTTGGAACCGGTTCCGAACCGGAACCGGTTCTCGGTACCCAACCCTACCCACGGTAGAGGGCTCCGCCTGTGCTAATATAACAAGGGTTACAATACGTATATCTCTCACAGGCGATGTATGCACGCACTGTCGTCCAGCACACTGTTCCACCTCACTGTCCCTGACCGGCTTTAGCAGCCGCTGCGCCTCACTCACCTCTCCCTCGGTTGTAACCGTGGAGAAGTCCGGGCTGCGGCCGAGCACACCCTGACGCGCTTGCCTCGCAAAAAAGTGTGGTTGAAAACAGTGCTGAGTGCTCCCCTGCGTCCGCCTATAGGCGGACATATTCAAAAAACTGAATAAATAAAGAAGATTGTTCCCCAATGAAGAAACGCCTCCATTGTTGTTGTTGTTGTTGTTGTTGCTGGCGAACAGATCCACTTCCGCTCTCCCGAACTGGGCCCAGATCTGCTACACCACCTCTGGGTGAAGCACCCACTCGTCTGGCAGGGGGCCGCCTCTCAACATGAGGTCGGCCCCCCTGTTCTCCAGTCCCGGGATATGGAGGGCTCTCAGAGATAAAACCACCTCTGAAGCCCATAACCACAGCCTCTCCGCTGTGGCCAACAAGGCGGCGGAGAGGACTCCGCCCTGCCTGTTGATATAAGCCACTGTGGTGCTGTTGTCGCTCCTGACCATTACATGTCTCCCTTGAATTAGGGGCATGAAATGCTGGAGGACTAACACTACCGCCCGTAGCTCTAGGAGGTTGCTGTGTCGAGACTCTGTTAGAGCCCAGCGCCCACCTATAGCCCTCTTCAGGCAGGTCCCTCCACATCCTGTTCTGGATCCATGAACACTGTGATGTAGGAGGTCATCCGTCCCAGTGGAGACTCCCTCCGGAGGTGCCCGGGAGACCCCAGAACCGGAGGTTGCCCTACACTTAGGGGGGGATGGTCACCAGCCGCCGTTTGTGCCTCTTGGGATCCAAACGCAGGCGGCGCATATGCAGTAACCCCAGCGGGACCACAATGTGAGCAGCCGCCATGAGACTCAAAGTCTGCATGACAGTTAAAGCTGTCACTGACGCCCCCTGTCGCAGCCTGTGAACCGCCCGGAGAAGGGACACACTTCTGCTCTCTGACAGGGTGGCGCGTAGCGCGCCTGCATCGAGCACCACTCCCAAATACAACGCCTGTTGGTGAGGTATGGGGGTGCTCTTTTTCCAATTGAACGCAAAGCCTAATTTGGTTAAGTGTGTGATCAATTGTGCTGTGCAAAACATTGCCTGTTCCCTGGACCCAGCCATGACTATGAGGTCGTCTAGTAAAAGAAAAACTCTCATGCCGTGGGCGCGCAGCGGTTGAAGCGCAGTGGCCACACATTTACTGAACGTGCGTGGAGATAGAGAATAGCCGAACGGTACTCTGTTTTACTCGTAGGCTATCCCCTGGAAGGCAAAACGCAGACACTTTCTGTGCTCTGGAGCAATTTCCACATGAAAGTATGCGTCTTTCAGGTCGATGGTGGTGAACCAATCGCCTGGCTGCACAAGCCCCATTAACGGTTTCATAGTTAACATGCAGAATGTTCTGCAGGCAATGTAACGATTCAGGCTGCTGAGATCTAGAATAGATCTGAATTCCCCTGTCTTCCTGAGAACCAGGAAGTACATGGAATAAAGACAATTTTCTCTGCGCTGAGGGTGCACAACAGACACAGCCTGTTTCTGCCCCAGAGCCTGAATCCCTGCTGAGAGGAAAACAATCTCCTCCTGGGAAGACAGATGTCCTCTCGTATGCCCATAAAAGGAGGTGGGACGCTGTAAAACTGGAGTGAATAGCCCCGTTTCAGCGTCCTGTCCCTCCACCTTGTTAGCACACAGCTGAGTTTCCATTCCCCAGAACATTGTGTTAATGGACAAGCACCGTGGGGCCGCAGCTATGAAGCTGTGATACTCTCTGGTGACCCGTTCCACCGCAAAACTCCCCGTGAAGGGAAGATTCGCCCATGGAGGGTCGACACAGAAAGGGCCGATTATTTACTGAGGTCCCTGAACGCACCGCCACGCGCTCTTGTGTGAGTGCGAGCTCCGCCATAATGCAGCCCTTACCACCACTTCGGTAAACTGCATTAATTGGAGTCTTTGCTCTAGGCGTAGCGTGTTCTCTGACAGTAATACGCCGGCCATAATGTCCCTGTACCCGCATAGCGCTTTCCTTTAGACAGCACTACCTGCGGTTCATCCCTCTCATCCCCCTCTACCGGGTCAATGTCGCCATCCCCCATCCTTTGGGCGTGGTCCTGTTGCCAAGCTCCGCTGCTTCCAGCTAGGTGAGTATTTGGTTTCTTCATGACATGGTTGGTATAAGTCATCCAGTGCTAAAGCACCGCCTCTGGCGGTCAGTAGGGACGACATAGAACGATAGTTACGTCTGTAACTCCGGTTCTATGAGTCCCGGATGACCGCCAGAGTTTCCTGTCACTCAGAATTAGTGTGTGCTTGTGAGAAGATTCTGGGAACAGATCCTCTGATGACACTGGCTGATATAGCCGGTGTCGCGTAGGTCACAGGTGACTTTGTTGTTATTGGTACTCGTACGGCGCATGCGCGCGATGGACATATCCAGTGCTAAAGCACCGCCTCTGACGGTCATCCGGGACTCATAGAACCGTAGTTACAGACGTAACTATCGTTATTTATATATGAATGACATATTTGGCAGGAAGACGTTCCATTATAAGCTGTTCAAAATAAGGTCTGTGGAATATCTAGAACAACAGAGACACTGTGTATGGATTTTTGATGCTAGAACCCAATACAATTCCATAAAGCTATTTGTTTAGAGAAATACATTTCACAGATTTTTTAAAAGAAGAAAAAAAAGAAAGATATATGAGAAATGAATAAATGCTAAAATGTGTATATTTTTTTAATGTAACAAAACCTATTTTACACATTCTGACCTGATGCTAGTGGCACAATACAAATAGTTAATAGGTCACTGGAAAGAGTCGGAATATACAAGGACTACAAATATCTATACCATGTCAATCTGGACATTATTGTCAAGTTCTTGGCCAAGTGTCAGACTAACATTGCCGTGGGTATGCCTCACTGCTAGCACGGTCTCAAAGTTATACCTGAAACTGAAAACTGAAAATATAGTGTGTTCAATAGGTTTTTGTGCATGTCAATGGCTAAAATCCCGGTGTTCCCTCCAGAGGGAGTTTTTTTCCCACACACTCCCCCACCTAAAACACCTCCATTGGACTCCTTTCTTTACTTCTGTGACATCATGACATCACTAAGTAACACTTCCCAACATATTGTACGTGATAGACTAAGGGGTGGGACTAAGCAGTTGACCAATCACAACAGAGCCAGCCAGCTAACCAATCAGAGCAGACTAGGCTCTGGTTTCAGACAGAGGGTGAAAAGAGGTGCTGCAGCAGTATGAGAAAAATAAAGACCTTTTTGAACATTAAAGTATAGAGACATGTAGGAAGGAAATACAAATATCAACCTGAATATGAGGGGCCCTGTTGAAGTTTTTATTAAATATTGTGTTATATCCAGCCCACTCTCTTCAGTCTGCGTACAAATGACACGACTTTGCAAAGTTGTGCAATAGATACGCAGAAGTCCGTTTTTGCGTGCATATGATACGCCCTCGTTACGGTTTTTTTCTACAATTTTCTCCCACGTTACGTTTGTTGTGAACGTATCTTAAATGCCTTTATTTTCTACATATCTTTGCCATTTATTTAACCCTAACCCTAACCATAACCCAATAAGCTGCTGTGTCGTTTATTGGACCGCAAACATAAAAACTGTCATTGGAACGGCGATCAAGCCTGAAGCCACAGAGCTCTTTGTTTTAATGTTTGAGGTGCAATATCAGCGTATCATATGCACGCAAAAACGGACTTCTGCGTATCTATTGCACGACTTTGCAAAGTCGTGTCATTTGTACGCATTCTGGTGAGATCAGGTTGGTTATATCAGAATGATGGTCCTCCTTTAGAGTGGGCGCTTTGACTGGAAGGACCATGATTCTTTCAGTAGGGAGATATTTTAACTGTGTGTGTCTGTTGTAGCACAGATGCTGGATCATTCCTGGCTGTACTCATCCTCTCACATCTGGATGACAATTCATCAATACATCTATCTTCTGCTCTCAAGCTCTCATGCTGAGGCTGACAAACTGTAACTTTTATAGGATAGAAGTCTCGTATTGGGGGTTGTCTTACAATGAAAGGCTCTTTTTCACTTTTATGGCAATTCATTTACAACTGATATAAAAAGCTTCATAAACTTTGCAGCTGTTCATGTATAGTGCTATATTTCACTCACCCAGTCAGTTCCACATTCAGCCTTATCTCCAATCCAATCCAATCCAATCCAACTTTATTTATATAGCACTTTAGAACCTTCAGACCAAAGTGCTGTACAGAGAGATAAGCTCACAAAACATAAAATAAATACATTTAAAATAAAAGATACAAACACAAAACAAACCAGAATAAACGTAATAATAAAAAAAACAGCCATATAATAAAAACAATAGACCACTGAAAGCAAATAAAAGCAACAATCTACTTGTTTACGAATGCTAAGGAGAAGAGGTGGGTTTTAAGACGGGATTTAAAAACAGACAGTGTGGGAGCTATTAGCTTATTCGTTATTAACGCGTTCCAGGAGAGAAGTTTAGGATAAATGAGAACAATGAGTCTCGACTATAAGTTTCAAATAGGTTACTTTAATGTAGTAAAAGGCACGGTAATGTAACAAACAGGGATCGTTCGAAAGAGGAGGAACACAACTGCAGCTGCGACTCCTCCGGGGGGAAGGTGAAGAAAGGGGCAGAATGGAACTTCTCCCGTCCTTTTATAAGTCAGGTAGACTCCCCCTCTGTTTTCAGCTGGTCACTTCCGCTTGTTTCTTCAATGTCCGACGTCACACTAAACAGAGGATCTTTGCATTGCACATTCAACACATGACTCAAAACACCTCTTCTCTACATATTCTCCTTCGTGTCTTTTCATTTGGTCAATTCAACGGCTTGTGGTTACGCTACGTTACGTCTCTGAAGTCAAGTTGCTGTTAGTATTTCGGACATTACTTCCGGAAAGCTTTTCAAAATAAACACAGACTGGAGTCAAACCGGAAGTACCTTCACAATAAAAGCTTGACCTCAGAGATTGTGCGAAACTTCTGTTTTTTCAGTATAAGTCAGCATTTTAACTGATGGCATGTTTTAACTAAATTATGCCATAAAACATTGATTAAAATTACTAACAGAGCCTGTCTGATTAACAAGGGCAGGTCGTTCCACAGTTTAGGGGCGGCAGCAGAGAAAGCACGGTCCCCTCTGCGCTTATACTTTGTTTTTGGCACCCTCAGGAGCAACTGATCAGCTGACCTGTGTTGGTAATTAAATCAATGTTGTAATGGCATAATTTAGCTTAAATGTTGATTTTATTGAAAAAACAGAAGTATTCACGCAAAATGTATGTTAAGCTTTTATTTTGAAATGACTTCCGCCAGAATCAGGAATACAAGTTTATTTTGAAAATCTATTCCGGAAGTTCTCTGAAATACTGACGGAAGCTTGAACTCAATGTTAAAACTGAACGTAAACAATACCAGCCGTTGTGATAAGATAAAAAGTGATGCAGGCGAGTGTGTAGAGAAAAGGCGTTTAGTCATGTGTTGAATGTGCAATGCAAAGATCCTCTGTTTAATGTGACTTTGGGCATTGAAGAGCCAAGCGGAAGTGACCAGCTGAAGACGGAGGGGGAGTCTACCTGAGTTATAAAACGACGAGAGAAGTGCTGCTCTGCCTTCTTTTTCATCCCAACCCCGGAGGAGACAACTGCAGTTGCGTTCCTCCTCTTTCAACTCCCGCCTGCCTGTGACATTACCGTGCCTTTTATTATATTAAAGTACCACATTTGAAACTTATAGTCGAGACTCATTGTTCTCCTTATTTTAAAACTTTCTCTCCTGGACGCGAGAAAAACGAACATATCAACACCTGAGAGTGCGAGTTGGCGTGTAGCTGTGTAACAGCTCAGAGAGGTAGGGCGGGGCCAGGACATTGAGGGCTTTAAAAGTAAATAAAAGAGTTTTAAAATGAATCCTCGAATGAACGGGCAGCCAGTGGAGTGAAGATAAAATGGGGGAAATATGCTTGTGTTTGCGTGTGCCAGTTAGGAGCCGTGCTGCTGCATGTTTCACCATCTGCAGGCGAGCAAGGATGCACTTATCCCCATATATACTGCATTACAATAATCGAAGCGGGAGGTGACGAAGGCATGGATTACCATTTCAAAGAGGTCACTATTTAAAAAAGGCTTTATTTTGGCTAGCTGCCTGAGGTGGAAGAAGCTGTTTTTAACAACTGCCTTGATCTGGCTGTCCAGCATGAGTTCAGGGTCCATCTTTATCCCAAGATTTGTGATGGTAGGCCTGGTGGAGTGGCCCAAGGATCCTAGGTCTATAGGAGTGGTCCGAGGGGCACCAAAAACCATCACTTCGGTTTTGTCATCATTTAATGAAAAAAAGTTGCATGACTTAATGTCTTCAAGGCAGTTTGACAGTGGTTTAATTGAATATGAGTCGTTCTTTTTAAGTGGCACATATATTTGGCAATCGTCTGCATAGCAATGGAAAGCGATGCCGTGCTTCCTAAGAATGGACCCAAGAGGGAGCAAATACAGGGAGAATAACAGGGGCCTAACACTGAGCCCTGTGGAACCCCACAAAGGAGAGGAGCAGACAAGGACTCAGAGTCCCCAAGGCTGACGCAGAAAGTCCTACCAGTCAGATACGACCTAAACCATTCGAGGGCTTTGCCCCTAATGCCCACCCACTGCTCCAAACGAGCTATCAGGATCTCATGGTCCACTGTATCAAAAGCGGCTGTTAGATCAAGGAGTAAAAGGATAATGCATTCACCTGTGTCTGTTGCTAAAAGGATATCATTAAACACTCTTAAAAGAGCTGATTCCGTGCTGTGCAAGGTTTTAAAACCAGATTGGAAGACCTCGAGTACTATTGATATGTCCGTTATTCTTGAGTCCAGGAGAGAAGTTTAGGATAAATGAGACCAATGGAGTCTCTGTCTTAAGTTTCAAATGGTACTTTAATTCAAATGTGGCGCGGTGATGTCACAAGCAGACGGGAGTTGAAAGAGGAGGAACACAACTGCAGTTGTCTCCTCCGGGGGTGGGATGAAAGAAGGGCCGGGCACATCACGTTCATCTCTTATATAATCAGTTCTCGCTCCTCCCCCGCTGCCAGCTGGCTTTGTTGCTGTTCACTTCCGCTGTGGTTTCACCAATGTCCTCCTATTTCCGCACACACTTTTTCAAAGGATATTTACATCGTACATTTAACACATGACTAAACACGCCTTGGTTCTACACAC
Organism: Gobionotothen gibberifrons; assembly: GCA_943591055.1. Lineage (NCBI taxonomy): Eukaryota > Metazoa > Chordata > Actinopteri > Perciformes > Nototheniidae > Gobionotothen > Gobionotothen gibberifrons. Next base: position 294,527 of record CALSBZ010000084.1, read on the forward strand.
TCGCCTGCATCCGTTTTTTCTTATTACAACAGCTGATAATATTTACGTTCGGTTTAACATTGAGTTCAAGCTTCCGTCAGTATTTCAGAGATAACTTCCGGAATAGATTTTCAAAATAAACTTGTATTCCTGATTCTGGCGGAAGTCTTTTCAAAATAAAAGCTTAACATACATTTTGCGTGAATACTTCTGTTCAATAAAATCAACATTTAAGCTAAATTATGCCATTACAACATTGATTTAATTACCAACAGTACCTTGTGCTCTTCCAGAAAAGCGAGAAGTTGACTGAATACAATCTTCTCTAGGATTTTGGACATAAAAGGCAATTTGGAAAGGGGCCTAAAGTTTGCAAGAACTGTGGGATCCAGACTAGGTTTCTTAATAAGTGGTTGTACAACTGCATGTTTCCAATTTTCCGGAACAACCCCTGTGAGCAGACTGCTGTTAAAAACGTCAAGAACAAAAGGTCCTAAAGTGGGGAATACCTCTTTAAAAAATCGAGGAGGGACAGGGTAGATTGGAGAACCAGAGGGCTTTATTTTGGAGACAATCTCCTGCACAGAGGACAGAGTCATAGGCTCAAAACGGTCAAAAACAGCAAAGCAGGGGGCAGAGACAGAGGTGTCGTTTGAGGGAGCAGTGATTTATCTGCTTTTTAAAAGAATTAATAGTGCTGTTAATGCGGACCTCAGGCCAGAATCGAACCTGGGTCCTCGCGGGCGGTAGTGGATTGTTAGAGCCGGAGACTCGCAACCGCGGTGGACTTTTACAGCGCCGCTGCACCGTCCACGGCCCATCTATGCCAGAGCCAGCGGCCCACCAACGCCAGCAGCCCACCAACGGCAGCAGCCCACTGGGAAAAGTCCCGAATCTCCCGATGGCCAATCCGAGCCTGCTCACACACACACAACTGAAACCAAAATCATTTATAGACATATGTAAAAATCTCTCATACACACATGTGAAACTCTCTCACACACACAACAGCGTTGCAGTCGAGAAGAAAAGCAATGTGGAGCGGCACCTCACATAAGGAGTTTAACCGTGACACTTTTCGAAATCACGTTTGTGTCCCCCCACTTTACAAATAAATGGTAAATGGACTGTACTTATATAGCGCTTTATCCAGTCTTTAAGACCCCTCAAAGCGCTTTACATACTACATGTCGTTCACCCATTCACACCCATTCACACAGAGCAGTGTATGTTACTCTAGGACCTAACATTCACACACATTCACACACTGTTGGCCATGCCATCGGGAGCAACTCAGGGTTAAGTATCTTGCCCAAGGATACATCGACATGTTGACTGCATGGGCTGGGATCGAACCCACAACCTTCTGGGTGAAAGACGACCGCACTCCCTCGCAGCCACAGTCGCCCTGTATATATATATATAAATAGGCCTATGTTTATTTTAATTTTTTAACGCAAGCCGTCATCGCCACGGAGGAGCACACAAAATTACATTTTTTTTGTTTTTCAACACCAAACTTCGTATACAGCATCGGTGGAGGGTCACACACATTACCCAATCAAAAAAGCTGCTCACTAGCGCCCCCTATTGTGTGGTAGTCACATATAGTTTCTCATAAGTTCACGAATTTTGGCACAGACAGTCCTGCGGACATATTTCTAATTTGCTTCCATTAGCCCCGCCCCCCAGGAAGTCGGCCATTTTGAAAAAATGTGCGTTTTTCATGCATTTTAATCACATTCTTGCGAACTCCTCCTAGGGGAATGATCGGAAAAATTCCAATCCGGCACAAGTTCAGCCCCTATCCAATGTGATGCTAAATTGCGAAGGAATAATTGATCGCTCAAACGATGACCTCGTAAGCGAACGGAGAATTTTCCATTTTTGACGATTTACATGTCGCAAATTACTCCAAACTACTCGGATATAGTTTTCCCGATATTTACGAAACGCTGTATACACATTGCTCTTATCATTGCGGACATATTCCAAATTTGCTTTTATTAGCCCCGCCCTCCAGAAAGTCGGCCATTTAGAAAAATGTGCGTTTTTCATGCATTTTAAGCACATTTCTGCAAACTCCTCCCAGGGGAATGATCGGAAAAATTCCAATCCAGGACAAGTTCATCCCATATCCAATGTGATGCTACATTGCGAAGGGATAGTTGATCGCTTGAACATGGAGCTCGTAAGCTAACGGAGAATGTACCATTTTTCACCAATTACATGTCAGATAAGCTACAGTACTGAGACCTGCCTGTCTGCCTGGCACATCAACTCTCACACACATACACACAAACACTCACCTACTGTTAGTCTAACAACGCCCTTTGCTGGCGGCATATTCATTACAACAGACACCTATACATTCCCTAACCCTAACCCTACTGTTTATTTGTAGATATCTCCTAAAGCCTACAAATAAAGTGTGAAATGTAGGCCTGTTACATATATTATTGAGGGATATATAGTATACACACTGTTCTGCTTTCTGCACTGACCTCAGCAGCTGTTCTCACTGTAAACATCGCCTCACAATGAAAGCAGTTGTATTAAAAATAAATAGCCTAACATCCAGGGAACATGTGATTAGTGAGTAAACAAACAGTAAAGGGCAGAAAGTCTGATGCACATTTGATCATCTCAAATAACTTATAATCACAACGGGAACAGTTTGCAGAGCTGTGCTTCGTTGACATAAGTCCAGCCATGCGTCACGCCTCTTTCAAACATCACTGTTGGCTGAAATCGTCTCCGGAGAATACTTCAGTGTACCCTCGGTTATAGCTCCTCCAGAGAGACTCCTCTCTCCTCTCTCCTCTACATTAGTGTACCCTCGGTTATAGCTCCTCCAAAGAGACTCCTCTCTCCTCTAAATCAGTGTATCCTCGGTTAAGGCTCCTCCAGACAGCCTCCTCGATAATCGATCCTCGACGAGCCTTTAGAGAAATTTGCTGTCCTTCGACACGGCGCGCCGACATCCGTTTCCAGGTCGCTGCCGGAGGTCCTGGGAGTCTGGGACGCGAAGATTAGACAAATGACAAACGGCTAATTTCCAAGGACTCGCGAGCGTCTGCTTGACGCCGGGACGACCGGCTGCCCTCCCCGACAGTTTAAATTATTATTATCATCCAGTGTTTCCCACATAATTAGATTCTACTTGTAGGGGCACCGCAGAGAACCGCAGTGACGCGTCCTAAAACCCGGAAGTAAGTTAGCATTTTTACCACTTCCGGTTCCTTCGTCAAAAAGCAATGCATATTCTCCATAGGGTTTTGGAAAATAGCTCGAAATAAGGTCGGTGGTTGACACCAATTTAAGAGATAAACCACGTTTTGTTCTACGACATTAAATACATCAGCAGTGACCCCGCTGGTGATTTTTGAAGTGTTTACGTTTCTGAAAAATGATGGTTGTTAACAAGTGGCTGAATAGGACTACAGAAGTTGTCGAGGCCGTTGTACGTCATTACGCCGAACACGTAAACACTCCCGCTAAGTTTGTTTTCCCCCGTGTTCTGCTTGAAAGCAAGTACCTGCCTATCTTTAGTATCTTTAGTATCTGTATATCTATATCTGACCATTAGAATCTGAAATTGTCGTTTTTAACACCGTAGTTTTACAAATTATAGAATAATTAATTACCAGTGTTTTCCAATTTTACTCGGCAGTTAGCGTTTGTCATTTCTCAAATTTTCGCGTCCCAGGTCCTCCGGCAGCGACCCGGAAACGGATGTCGGCGCGCCGTCTCGAAAGGCTCGTCGAGGATCGATTATCGAGGAGGCTGTCTGGAGGAGCCGTAAACAAGGATACACTGATTTAGAGGAGAAAGGAGAGAGGAGTCTCTCTGGAGGAGCTATAACCGAGGGTACACTGATGTGTTCTCCAGAGACGATTTCAGCCAACAGTGATGTTTAAAACAGGCGTGACGCATGGCTGGATTTATGTCAACGAAGCACAGCTCTGCAAACTCAATCAATCAATCAATGTTTATTTATATAGCCCAATATCACAAATG
>CALSBZ010000084.1:313525-335690 GCA_943591055.1 Gobionotothen gibberifrons
TCGAGTGAGGGAACAATGGAGCGTGAGATGGGCCGGAGAATCGGAGCCGCGGGAGCAGTACTGCAGTCGCTTTACCGCACCGTTGTGATGAGAAGAGAGCTGAGCCAGAAGGCAAAGCTCTCTATTGACCGGGCCATCTCCCTTCCTACCCTCACCTATGGTCATGAAGGATGGGTCATGACCGAAAGAACGAGATTGTGGATACAAGCGGCCGAGATGGGTTTTCTCCGCAGGGTGGCTGGCGTCTCCCTTAGGTATGAGGGGCCGTACAGGCCGTAATTCATACTGGTCCTCTCACGCACATACATTATCCTTTTACATACATATATTTTCACTCTTACACACATACATTCCCCTTTTACGTATATTTTCACTCTTACACACATATATTCTCCTTTTACATACATACATTTTCACTCTCACACACGTATATATTAACACTCACACATTCATACATTTTGCTCTCATATTATCATATTTCAATGCACACATTCATATTGATGAAGCCATATCTAGGAGCTTATATTATTTAATAGTTATCCTTTTATTTTATTGTTCTTTTTTGTTTATAGTAAATCTTCCTTTTAATTCTCATTTAAGTTTATCAGATAAGTTGTACTCTGCCTCTGTTTTCGTAAAGGCAGCCTTTGGGCACCGGGGGAGGGGAGACCTGCTCATTATAAATATGGGAAACAGGTGGTAGTGAGTGGCGCACCCGGTAGAGCTGATGGTTTTTTACCATCGGGTAAGAAGGAAGAACAAGGCTTGATATGTGGATAATAAATTGCACTAAAACGACTTTTGCTCTGACTTTTTACCCATGCGTACAGATGGAGCACTTATTTTCGGACAGTTTGAAACGCGAGGGCAGTGATTGGTAAGTGGTCTGCCCTCGCTCAAGGGAAAGCCTCCAGCTTGACTTGAGACCGCCCCCGTTTTAAATAAATGTAATTATAATGAAGCCAGCTGCAATGGATCATTGATCCACCAGGGGGTGCAGTGGGGTTCCACACTGGTGCTCATGTGAAATAAAGTCTGATAGTGTACAGTACGCTGGATGTACAGCGGTCAGCGGAACTTAATGTACTGTAGTCGAAAAAAACGAACGGGAGGAAATGCAGCCCGGCTCTCGATTTTTAATCCTAAATTAATCATCATCTTAAACTCAATATGAACGTCAGTAATTCACTACAAATATTTATATTTTAATGGAGCCTCGACGGTGTAGCGGAGGGATCTTGCTCAGCATGAAGGGTGTTCCCCATAAGGAACAAGTCGCTGCAAATTATCCCGTTTACTACATGGCCAAATTCTCAACAAAGTAACGACATGACTCCCAATATTAATTGACATGCATCCGCTAAGAAAAATAGTCCGACATGTTACATTAATTGCTTATATCCACACGCCTCTTCTCCTCATATTCACTACCTAAACTAGTTATAAATATGTTTATTTGTACTGTCGACCAGGTCACTCATTACTGGATCAGCTGCTGCATGAGACAGACACTGACGCTGCCCGAAGAGAGGGAGGAAAAAGAGAGGCTCCGTGTATTTTATATATTATAGGCCTATAGTCGTTATTCATTTGTTTTAAAGCTCAATAAATAACAAAGAAGACCTTTGACCGGCACTTTTATAATTTTGTCCGGAAGATTTCAACTTTAATACACGTTGACTGGCGAAAAACTCTGCCCGGTTCCCTCTGCCCCCAACGTGGAGAATAAACAGAAGGGCAACCATGACAACTATGCTTCTTCGCTGCTTTTGTGGAGGAAGTTACAGCGCCAGTTACAGGCCCGGCATATGTACTACAGCGTGAGAAAGACGTGAATCCAGGAATGTGGACAGCTGGAATGCGGAAATGGAGGCGTTCTAACAGATTTATGCATATTCGACTAATCACTCCCCTTTTAAACTGTGTTTTTTTATTTTTTTACTGACCTATTGGAATGATTTCTTAATTTAGGCTATTTTTTACAACGTGTGTTGGAAGGATTTATTAAATTACTATGAATATTTGGGCTTAAATTAATTGCCATCTTTTAAACTCAGACATTTATCCCTAACATTATCCCTGACTTTGTCATACCATTTTAACAGAGCCCCCCAATTACCCCCAATTACGCCCCAGATACCCCCAATTATTTAATATAATTTGCCCTTCACCTTAAATATCTAAAATAATGCATTAGAAGAATAAACCTGGCTTTATCCAAAGTTGAGATTTCGATTCCTGAAATGTGTTCAAATATGCACATATTTAATCAATTTAGCTGATACAATAATTGCATTAAAATCAGTAGCACGAGAACTTCTGTTTTCTCAGTATAAAACATTGATTTTAATTTCTAACAATACTGAAGAAATAAAAAGAGGAAACAATTGTAAATGTATACCCTTTATTTTTACGAGTGTAACATGTCACAGATATAAACTTATAATAATAGGCTACTTGCAAAGTATATACAGTCTAGGCCTATCTGCGGCCTATAGGCTATCTATATGCCTATCTGCGGCAGAAACCAGGGCGAGGTGTCTCTGGATCGGTCTTTCTTGGGCTCCTCAGTCTCTCGTTCACCCGGTTTCTAATTCTATGCCATTGATCCCTGGTCAGGCCTGGGAACCGACGGGAGACACTGGACTCAAGTGTCTGCCTTACATTTAGGGGAAGGGGCATTTTCCCTTTGCTCCCGCTCCAGTTTGTCACTTTTGCCATGTTCGCATAAGTCTCAAATGGCAACATAGCCATGAACATATCCCCCGCATATTTCTCATGGCGATGCTGTCCCTTCTGAAAGCAGTCCTCGAAGAAAATGCCGTTGCGTTCCGCGGAAACTGCCCTGGTGGCGGTGGGCACATCAGGTCTGTGCACATCAAGTCGTGGTGTTGCTGCCGACCCCGGAGTGACCGCTGGCACAGTCAGTATGGGAGCGGCCGGACTTGGCACATCTGGCTGCAGAGGCTGTGGGTCTGCGTCTCCGTCTCCCACATGGAACCCAAACAGTCGGCCAACATCAGGTCTGTGCACATCAGGTTGTGGTGTTGCTGCCGACCCCGGAGTGACCGCTGGATTGGCCGCTGGCACAGTCAGTATGGGAGCGGCCGGACTTGGCACATCTGGCTGCAGAGGCTGTGGGTCTTCGTCTCCGTCTCCCACATGGAACCCAAACAGTCGCCTGGGTTGGTAGGCGCTCGTGCTCAGCTGCCGCAGTTCCAACTTCATGGCAGCCAACTCCGACTCAGCAGTCTTCTGTACCAACATCAGGTCGGACACTTGTGCCTCCGTGGCGGTCAACCGGAGTTTAACTGCACGCATTTCTGCGTCACCCAAACTCGCCGTGCACGAAGCAGACTCCGGGAGCAGAGCAAGTGTGATGGCCTGATAGGAAACAGACACAAAATATGAATACCAGTGGTCACATGGAAATAAACAATATATTTTATTGTAAGTATTAATGATTGACAATGAGGGCCAATAGTACGTACCGCTTTCTTTTTAACAAGTCTGACTGTGCTTGTTTTTTTTGGCGCAGGAGGCGGCTTCACTTTTTTTGCAGCCACCTGCGGGGCGGACTATAGGAAATAGGAATAAAGAATATAACAAAATTAGACATAAGCACAAGTGAAATTAACAAATAATCACACATACAGTAGGTCTAAAGGGCAGAGTATAGGTTATTTACAATCTGTCAGCTCACCTGTGCAAGACGTTTTCTCTGGGTCTCGTAGAAATTGCTGGAATCCATTCTTCCAAAAAAGTTGTGTGCGTTCTTCCTTGATTTACAAAAAAGACGGTGTGCCAAAAGCAAGTAATGCACGCTATTTATCTGTGAATCGTACATGGTGTTCGATTCACCTGGATTGCTATTGGTCTATCGACGCACCAATAGAATAGCTGTACAGCTATACTGTACAGCCGCACCTACTTTTGTCGGCTAGTCATTTGCGTAACCGGCTTCAGGAATCCACTATTGCCTATTACAGCAAGGATGCGCATCAACAGAGAGAGGTCCCAGGAGGTTCGCCGCATGCGGGCAAATGGAAAATCAACAAGAGAAATCCAAGAACTGTTTGCAAGCCTTGGCATAGAAGTTTCACAAAGCACTCTGCGAAACCACTTTCAGGAGAAACCACCCCGCCGCTCACGTCCAAAAAAACTCCAACAGTAAGTAGCCTACCTTATTTAATAGTATAGCACGTATCGTAAACAGCTGATACTGTATGTGACAGTTCTGCATTTCCCTGATGGCTTTTGTCTTTTTCTTTTACAGCAATATCGTGACTGCGATCGAGAATGCGACAAAGGCTGACGACGAGCTCACGGCTCTTGGTGTAAAGCGGAAAATTCAGGGAGACTTTGGGGTTTCGCTAGGACTGACCAGCATACGCAAGGCCAGGAGAAAACTTGGCTGGAAATATGGCAGGACCCGTTTCACTCCAATGATCAGAGATCACAACAAAGAAGCAAGGCTGAGACAAGCCCTCCAGTGGATCGAGTCTGGGGAAACGTGGCATGATGTGCTTTTACGGATGAATCCACAATATCTCTGGAACACTTTGCAAGGTTCAGTTTCAACAAAAAGGACCATTCTGTTGCAAAGCCTCAACCGAAACATCCAATAAAGTTGCATGTCTGGGGATTGATTTCGCGCCACGGTCCAGGCCCTTTGGTTATCTTTGAAGGAATCATGGACAGAATCTACTTTGAAAACAGTATCATCAAGGAAGCTGCAGGTCCATACATCAGGGAACATTTTGGGTCGGATCACCGCTTCTTCCAAGACAATGACCCGAAGCACAGCGCGGCTGCAGCTGGAATTGCTGCGGAGGGAATCAACTGGGTTAAGACTCCACCAGAATCTCCGGATTTGAATCCTATCGAGCTAGTCTGGCACTTGATGAAAGACTACATTCGGAAAGAGGCTAAACCAGGCTCGAAACAGGAGCTGATGCAAGCGATACAGGACTTTTGGAAGACAAGACTGACCCAAGACACCTGTAGTCGACTGATTACAGGCCTCAATAAAGTTCTGCCATTGGTTGTGCAAAATAAAGGTGGACACAGTGGAAAGTGAAATTGTCATTGTTCAATAAAAATACAAAATAATGTATCTGTGTACGTGTTTTACTGTACTGTACTTATCTGCATGCACTAATCAAACATTTAATTAAAGAATGGTGATATACACAGTGATAGATGTTAAGGACTAACGTTTATAATAATAAATAGCGTATTTATTCATAATTACATTACAATACATTACCAACATTAATTATTGAGTATTTTAATCACAAATAATGCATGTTTCAATGTAATGCGTATTATTTACGTTAACGAGGTAAATAGGCTAAAAGAAAAACATGTTTTCCAAAAGAACTACGCATCTCTTGAATGACAATATGCCTGCACCTCCAATCTATGCCTGTGAGTGTGCTGACAAACACAATATAAACATCCGGGTCAAGAGGTCACATGATCTTCACAAGATGCTCCACATTCCTCATTGTCAAGTCACTTATGAAACTACGACTTTAATCTCGTAATTATGACTTTATTCTCGTAACATTACGACTTTAATCTCGTAATTATGACTTTATTCTCGTAACTGACTTTATTCTCGTATTATTACGACTTTATTCTCGAAATCTCTCAGTTTATTTTTTCTAAGTGTGGCCCTAATACTCCGTCGTACAGTATGAATGACACGGCAGCTCTCAGCTGTGTATTTACACAACTAATGGGCCGCAGCTCTCTCCTCCCCCTCACTTTCATGCCTCTGTGCAAGGCTTAGTCTTTCTGTCTGTATAGCCACCTTTACCAGCTTTGAGAACACTTTCATGATCAATCATAAACTAGTACTACTTGGGTAACATGTTGACTTACTTTTGACTTTACTTAAGTAGGCCTATTTCAATGTCTTTTACTGTAACAGAGTATTCCTACACTCTGATACTTCTACTTTTACTCAAGTACAAGATCTGAATACTTCTACTTTTACAAGATCTGACCCCCCTGATTTGCATCTGAGGGAATAAACTAATCTGCCAGAGCTCCCTCTACAGTATGCAAATCAAACTGGCCATTGGGGCCACACCAACATTAATGGCTGGTCTTCAGACAGCGCTAATCCCTCTATACAAACAAACTGTAAACTGTGGGAAAGCACCTACAGTATTGTTTTAAATAATGTTCGGAATGTGACCTGTGAGCCTTCTGAATTACCGTGGGACAGCACATTTTACATGTTCTCATTTACTCACCCAAATGTATATAAAAGTTACTTCAGATGCTGAATTATTTATATATATTTTTTTTAATTTTCCAAGTATAAACATAAACTGTGATACGACTTCTGTGGCTATCTACCAGCGATCATGTTTAATATTAAAGACTACACACATTGATTCCGTATCAAGATAAATTGTGACTGTTTACTCGTTTTGCAAAGATAGAAGCAGAAATGTCATTGCTATATTTGCAGGGATATTTAGAATTTAAAATGCTGCTTGATCGTTAATTTTGTTCTCGGCAAACAATATTATGAATCCTCTATTCTATTCTGTTCATGCTGGACTCAAACCCGAGTCCCAATAGCAAAAATCCCTCGTGCCATGCGCGTTTTGAGTGTGCCACGGATCATGCACATATGCAGTGGGAAAATGGTTTAATCTGTTGGAATAGGCTATTTGATATTTGATATTTATACTCTATCACTACTTTTCTTCTGCACCTTTACCAGCTTTGAGAACACTTTCATGATCAATCATTATAAAACATATCATATATATTATTCTGAAATGGACCAATCTGCACAATGACTACTTTTACTGTCGCTACTTTCACTATATTTTGATGAGAATACTTTTACTTGAGGAACATTTTGAATGCAGGACTTTTACTGTAACAGAGTATTCCTACACTCTGGTACTTCTACTTTTACTCAAGTACAAGATCAGAGTACTTCTACTTTTACTCAAGTACAAGATCTGAGTACTTCTACTTTTACAAGATCTGACAGGCCGACAGGCAGGAAGACTCGAGCATACAGCTCACGCTTCATATATTAAAAAATAAGCTCTCAGCTGTGTATTTGCCCATCAACCCATGAACTTGCACCCAAGATGAGATGCCAAGTATCTGCTTGAACTAGCATCACAGAGCAGCACACTGAGTTTAATGGATGTTTCCTTCTGCACTTTCTCTCTCATGACAACAGGGCATGTTTGGTTTTTCTTTGAGGGGAATAGTTTGAAGCTGTTGTTGGCCTGTGGGAAAATGTAATCATAAGAAATGACTCTGGAGAAGCTGCAGATAGAGCCATAAGAAATGAATGCACCTGATTATTTAATGTTTAATGTTGTTTTTATAGGCAATAATTTAAGCTTTGTTAGTTCCAGGTTTAACATGTGCAATAAGTTCATTTCAATAAGTTTTGCAATAAACATTGAACCAGTCCCGCCCTCGACTAGTACCCATTTTGTAATGTTGGCCCACTGTGTATTTGAGTTTGACACCCCTGCTCTACAGTATGCAAATCAAACTGGCCATTGTGGCCACAACCAACAGTAATGGCTGGTCATTCAGCTTTTGGCTGGTCATTCAGCCACAGCGCTAATCCCTCTATACAAATCAAACTGTAAACTGTGGGAAAGCACCTACAGTATTGTTTTAAATAATGTTCGGAATGTGACCTGTGAGCCTTCTGAATTACCGTGGGACAGCGCATTTTACATTTTCTCATTTACTCACCCAAATGTATATAAAAGTTACTTCAGATGCTGAAATATTTTTATTTTTCAAGTATAAACATACAGTATACAACAGACATACATGCATACAAATTATAACATCAAATGAAATGCAAGTTTCTTCGTGACACTTCCTTTTCCTCTTTGAAATCTGTCTGTAATAGAGAACACACATTTAGATACAGTACATTATGAAGCAGGCCTTAATAAAGTAATAAGAACTGAGAACATGACAAAGAATAAGAAAATGTCCCCATGCAAAGGTCCGGAACATCAAAATGTCTAAGTTGCTTCATGAATTAGTGTGATATTGAAGTAGCCTGTAGCTTTATCAACGTCTGCATGTAATCAACAACTGACTGCCAATCAAATAAAGAAAGTACAATTCATATGTATTGTCAATGAACATTGAACTATACAGATATCCTCTCCGCTTCTCTCTGCTGCGCTCTCATCTCTTCTTCTGTGTTTCTCTCCCTGTATCGCTCACTCGTCTCTTTCGCCCCCTGTCGGCCGGCGGTTAAAATATGGCTGAGATGAAGACAGTGCGCAAGTCACAGAACGAAATGCATTGTGGGACATGTAGTTGCTAACATGTAGTTGCTAATTTAGCTTCAATATTTACCCGTACAGCGAGCCGAGACACGGCTAATTACTGGCAGGAACACACACACAAACTCTCCGAAACGCACGCGCACATGTAGCTTTAATATTTGACCGAACAGAGAGCCAAGATACGACTAACACACACCACGTTGTTTACTCACAGTTTGAAAGCAGCGTGGAGAAGTCTTCAGCTGTTCCGCCCAGGAGCAGCGTGGAGAGCTGTGATAAACAGTGATCCGCTCAGATTAAACTGTGATACGACTTCTGTGGTGGCTATCTACCAGCGATTATGTTTAATATTAAAGACTACACACATTGATCCCTTATCAAGATCAAATGTGACTGTTTACTCGTTTTGCAAAGATAGAAGCAGAAATGTCATTGCTATATTTGCAGGGATATTTAGAATTTAAAATGCTGTACAATATTATGAATCCTCTATTCAAAAATATTATTCAGTGTCCATCGACATGAAAATAACTAACTAACTACTTTTCTTCTAAATGAAATGCTGACATTACAAAATGCATGGTTTAATGTAATGTAAACATTTACATTATTATTATGATTATTTAATATATAAAGACTATATGTTCAAATGCTCTTCATTCAAGCAGCTTTATCAGCACTTTATCCGCACTGTGTACGACACAGTACGACATCATTTCTGTATTTGTGAATGAAGCGCCATCTCCTGGTTAAAACCTGAAATTGAAAATCTGGCAACGCCCTCTTGGAAAATAGTGGGAGGGCTTGACCTTCCTCCAAACTGGGAGTTGGCAGGTCGTAGGCTGGAACAGCTAAGCTGGAGTCCGAAAATAAGTGCTCCATCTGTAAGATTCGCTGACGGGTGCCTCAGCGGCACTTTGCTTTGAGTTATATTTCTTTCATATATTTTTATAATTTTGGCCGCTTTACATATATTGTCACTCACACATTCATGCATTTTGTTCTCATAGTCATATATTTTAATGCTCATATTTATACATTTTGCTCTCATGCACATTCATTCAATGTTTACACTTAATATTATAAATAATATATGCATGTCTGAAGACAATATATGTATGCAAGAGAATAATGTATGTATGTCTGAAGACAATATATGTATGCAAGAGAAGAATGTATGTATGTATGAAGACAATATATGTATGCAAGAGAAGAATGCATGTACTGTATGTGTGAGAGAAAGTATAGTGGAAACGGAAGGCAGGTCATTATCGCGCTGTGATTGGCTCAGAAGGTCGAGCGGGGCGGGCTCATGTTCAGAACTTCGGATTCAAATCAACATGATGGAGGGAGATGAATCCATGTATCTACGGACCATTTGTTTTTCTTTATTAAAAAAGTAAACGGAAGAGCGTCTGGGACGCGTTTTTGCTTTTTGTTTTTTACCTTACTAAATGGTCTAATGGTCAGTGGAGCAAGGGGGGAGGGGGGGACCGCGAAACTCGCGGAAGTGATTTCAAAACAAAAAGCACTTGTTTGCTTGGAATGGTGATATTATAAACCAGGGGAATATAGCGATCACAAAGAGCCCATAAAATGAATGTTATTAAGGGCTGTAAATATAATAAGCCGATGTCTAAAATGGACAACATTGTTAGGAGATTTAAACTATACAGCAAATCATTTTATCTTTCATCAAAGAGGGCAGAACAGATGCATTATTGTACTCTGGAGGGGAGTTTGACAGAGTATTACTCAAATAGTACAAAGTACTTCATTGTATTTGTGGTAGTAGTCTAACAAGTACTGAGTCCAACAGTACCAATTTTATTAAGAATTTATGGCTTAAAATCATTTGATCCCTCGTCAAATATAGCATAAGCTCTTGTACTACCGTCAGCGCCGCTTCTCTGCGATTACCGTAAACGCTATTAATAGCACACTCAAAAATGAAGCGCTGCTCATTCAACCCAGTCTCATGGCATTTCGTGTTATAGTCACGACATTTAATCTATTGATTCGTGTTCACCAACACGATTATCCGCTTTTTAAAAAACTTTAGAGAGAAAGTATAGTGGAAACTCAGTTCCTGGCGCACGTCAAAAAAGCCCGAGATTATGGAAATAAACCAATAAATAAAAACAAGGATAATTGTTATTTTGAAAAGAATAACAAATTAGAAGGAAAAAAAAGATTTAAAAAATACAGATTTCAGTATCCTGAGGCTCTGAGCCCCATTTATTTTCCTCACAGACGGCAACAAAAGTCCGAAATTATACGATTTAAAATAAAAGCAATAATTGTGGCTTGATATTGAGTAAGAACATGTTTTTATGAACCACACAGCTTCCGGTCTTCCACGACCCGACCGGAGAAAAAGATGTGTTGCAGGCACGAAACACACTACCAGTAGAAATACATTGCTTTTAAAATCGTTCTGTGTGACACGAAGAAGAAAAAAATGGTACCACTTTACAATAAGACTACACTTATAAAGGATTCATAAAGGGTTTATAATTAGGTTATTAATTAGGTTGTAAACACTTTATTAATCATTAAGAACCATTTATAAACCAGTTCTAACATACATCAACACAGGCTCACTATTTGGCAAGATGACTAAGCCTTACATTGGCTACCTAGCTTACTTTGTCTTCTTCATCAGCCAGCATCCTTGGTATCTGTTGTTCACCGAGTTGAATCTCCCCCTTCCATCTTGATGTTTCTTGGCATCTCTTTATGACCATTTATTTATGAGTTACTAACATGTATAACTGCCAAAAGGGAGCCTTGTTGTAAAGTGTAAAACACATTCCCATTTATGAATGAGTTACTAACATTTCTAATAAGGCTTAGCAGTATAGATGAATGTGGGCTCACTATTTGGCAAGCAACCGGTCACAGTTGCCCAGTTTATCTCATGTCTTATAAAAGCTTATTAATGATTTATAAAGTGTTCACAATCTAATTAATAAATGAATTACAAACTATTGGTAAACCCTTTATAAGGGTAGTCTTATTGTAAAGTGGTACCAAAAATTCTCTTAGGCCCATTCCCAAACCACCCCCTACACCCTACCCCTACACCGTACCCCTACACCCTACACCCTACACCCTACCCCTCCGTTTGCGCGTTCACGCGGAGGGTCCGCCATATTGAGGGCTGTTCCAAAGCAACGAGTGTGGCGCGGTGTGGAGGGGGAGTGGGCTATCAAGCCCTCAAACAGCGAGTCTGCATCGCTGCTGACTTGAGACCGGTCTCTACCTGACCGGAGTCACGCTATGTGTGTCCGTCAGGAAACAAGCTGTTTACAAGTAGTTCCAGCAAACATCCACTGATAAATTGCGATGTTAACAACCTCATGATAGCCTCATATGTTTTAACTTAGGATCATACCTGTGTTTAGTCTAGAAAAAGGTAAATGTGTGCATTTTATTATAAAGTTGTGTATATTTACAGACTGTTGCAAAAACTAAGAAGCTTATAAAGATCAGGTTTAAAACTAAAAGAGCTTTGAAACACAATGAAAGATGCTTGGAATTTTATTTGAGTTATTAATTTAAACTTTTTGTCTAAGAGATGCTGATTTGAAACCGTTGTTACATACAGTTACAGCATTTCCTGTTTCTGCCGGAGAGAGGGCTTGCTGCTGTATTTACTCCCTCCATCTGACAGGAGGGAGCCTCGTTGAGCTGCGAGTGTGGCTACAGACGGAGTTCACTCCGTCACGGAGGGGTAGGGTCGAGGGAGTGGTTTGGGATTGGGCCTTATCTTCCCCTTGTTTACAGTGGCGTTTTTATATGGGCTGTGGTGGGGCACAACAAACGTAGATGTCTATAGGCTTCTGCAGTGACGTGCAGTGAGGTTCATGGCTGGTGAGGCACTGGCACTGACTCTTCAGGTTTTCAAATATTATATTTTGACCTAAATGAAAATATAATATTATTTTCAAAAGCTTTTTTGTCTGATGCTTCGATTAATTTTAAACAGACAGTTCAACAAAAGGATACCCAAAAAATGTAATTTTATCATTTAAATATGTAATTGTTCTCTCTTAGTAAGATCCCATTTTCAATAAAATGGTGGTCTTACCTTGACTTGAAGATGAAGTCCATTTGCCTCTCCTTCTGGACAAAAAGCTCTATTACTTTTTTGTAAAAGTCCTCCTTATCTTCTTGTAGTTTCAAAAGTCTATCATAAATCTAATCGATAGATTTATGATTAGAAAATGATAAAAGTAGGTTAGACATGTGGATATTATCCGGCTGAACAAAACGTGCATTCATCTAACAGGTACGTTTCCCACAGATCTTATTTCAAGCTATTTTCTAAAATCCTATGGAGAAATCTCATTGCTTTTTTGTCGAGGGAAACAATGCGCAGCTTACTTCCGGGTTTTAGGACGCGTCACTGTCTGCACCTCTCTAGTCTCCTCTTCACACACTACACTTTTCGCGGCACACCTACTTACAGCCAATCAGTTCTGAATGATGTGAGATGACGTATGGTGGGGATGGCAGCTCAGTGCCCCTATGGTCATTATTTGTTTGCCACACACATTAAATAGAAAAATACTCTGAGCATGCGCAGCGTAGTTTTTACAGTCACCATTGACTTAGACAGGGAGAGGGAGGGGCATGATCAGGTTTTGTCCCACATGGCTCAAAACGTCTCAATAAGCACACACTGTACCACTAATTAGAAGAACACAGACTAAAACAGCAATGTACAGACGAATCAGATGATTAAACATGATCTTAAAATATATTTTATATATTATTTTATTTATTTTTTTGTAATCATTATTTGTAATACTTTCTGCTGACACTAGGTGGGGCTGTGCCCCCCTCCCCCCTCGCTCCACTGACCATTAGACCATTTCGTAAGGTAAAAAGCAAAAGGGCAAAAACGCCTCTCAGACGCTCTTCCGTTTACTTGTTTAATAAAGAAAAACAAATGGTCCGTAGATACACGGAGTCATCTCCCTCCATCATGTTGATTTGAATCAGAAGTTCTGAACATGAGCCCGCCCCGCTCGGCCTTGTGAGCCAATCACAGCGCGAGAATTACCTGCCTTCCAACCATACTCCTTCCGTTTCCACTATACTTTCTCTCACACATACATGCATTCTTCTCTTGCATAAATATATTGTCTTCAGACATACATACATTCTTCTCTTGCATACATATATTGTCTTCAGACATGCATATATTATTTATAATATTAAGTGTAAACATTGAATGAATATGCATGAGAGCAAAATGTATAAATATGAGCATTAAAATATATGAATATGAGAACAAAATGCATGAATGTGTGAGTGACAATATATGAATGTGTGCATTGAAATATGATAATATGAGAGCAAAATGTATGAATGTGTGAGTGTAAATATATACGTGTGTGAGAGTGAAAATGTATGTTTGTAAAAGGAGAATATACGTGTGTAAGAGTGAAAATGTATGTATGTAAAAGGAGAATGTATGTGCGTAAGAGTGAAAATATATGTATGTATAAGGACAATGTATGTGCGTGAGAAGACCAGTATGAATTACGGCCTGTACGGCCCTTCATACTTATGGATAAGGTGAGAAGTTCAGTAATCCGGGAGGGACTCGGAGTTGAACCGCTCCTCCTTCGCGTCGAAAGGAGCCAGTTTAGGTGGTTCGGGCACCTAGTAAGGATGCCACCTG
This sequence comes from Gobionotothen gibberifrons, assembly GCA_943591055.1. Taxonomy (NCBI): domain Eukaryota; kingdom Metazoa; phylum Chordata; class Actinopteri; order Perciformes; family Nototheniidae; genus Gobionotothen; species Gobionotothen gibberifrons. Next base: position 327,530 of record CALSBZ010000084.1, read on the forward strand.
GGCGAAATACAAGTTTGAATCCTTCTGTGTGCATTTGTGTATTATGAGACTGTTCTCACTGTAAACATTGCGTCACAATGAAAGCAGTTGTATTAAAAATAAATAGCCTAACATCCAGGGGAGATGTGATTAGTGAGTAAACAAACGGTAAAGGGCAGAAAGTCTGATGCACATTTGATCATCTCAAATAACTTATAATCACAACGGGAACAGTTTGCAGAGCTGTGCTTCGTTGACATAAGTCCAGCCATGCGATACATCAGTGGACCCTCGGTTATAGCTCCTCCAGAGAGACTCCTCTCTCCTCTCGGTTACGGCTCCTCCAGAGAGCCTCCTTGATAATCGATCCTCGGTGAGCCTTTAGAGAAATGTGTTTTCCTTCGAGAAGGCGTGCCGACATCCGTTTCCGGGTCACTGCCCTCCGAGGACCGAGGAGTCGAGGACGCGAAAATTAGAGAAATGACAAACGGCTCATTTCGGAGGACTCGTGTGCGTCAACCTGACGCCGGGACGACCGGCGACCCTCCCCGACAGGCGCAAAGACGCGAGGGCCCGTCCACAACTGTCCACGCACATCTGTGACCGCAGTTTTAATTATCCTTGAATCCGTACCTTCTCTGTCCTGTGTTTAGCTCTCATCATTGTTGTTGCTGCTAACACACCTGAATGGATCATATTCTATTAACCTTATCTTACAGAACACATCATCAAACATAAATATTAATACAAAGATGTAGAGCAAGAATCATACATCATCCAGAGCAAATTATAATCATAGCAACAGTAATGATTTATATTGTTGCACAAAAGAATCAAGCAACGACAGTACAACCTGCAGTATGTATTGATACCTACGGCAGGAAAACCACACAAACAAAAGAAAGATTGTTAAAGGTGTGTGTGTGTGTGTGTGTGTGTGTGTGTGTGTGTGTGTGTGTGTGTGTGTGTGTGTGTCTGTACAACAGATGTTAAATATTGAATGACACAATTAAAATAAATTCCTTAAGATTTCTGTAAAGTAAAGAAAGATCTGTTGCACGTACTCTGAGTTTCTTTAAATGGTGTTCCCACTGTTGCCACTTAAAATAAAATGTTCAAGATCAGAATCTAAATGCCCTCAGCTGATGCCCCTGAGGTCTTTGTATAAAATGTATTTTCAGAAGATGCTGTTGATGTCCCCTCCCCCTTTTTTATTACATCTTTGATCTCAATGCATCTCAGTGAGGATAGATTGTTTTTGTATTGCATTAAAGCGCACAGCCACAGGGTTCTTTCTGTGTGTGTGTGCTCCTTATATACCGTGCAGTCAATCATCTCAAAGATACAGTTATATCAGGGGTATATTTTAAAGTACAAAGACGACATTACTTTTAGAAAATAGTCAACAAATGTTGATCATTTCTCTGTTCAAGAGTTAATCGAATAGAATAGAAAGCCTTTATTGGCAATGTACAACAAATTATACAACGCCATTTTTATCGTGCAACCCTGTCCCAGTGACGAAAATAGACAAACAATAAAAAGCACCCCAGCAGGGTAGACTGCAATCAATCACAGGGGGTAATAAATAATTAAGAGCAATGGCGTTAAAAGCTATAAAGTGCGTTACAAAGTTCTAAAGTGCATAACATATAGGTATTTAAAAGAGTATTGCACTTTTTGTTTAGCAGCCCAGCGGTGGAACCTGCTTCACTCTGTCCGTGTTTTTTATTTCATGTGTCTGACTGCTGGTTTCTGGAATTATCGTGTATTTTGTGTAAAGTAACTGGTGCAGTTTGATGTTTTTCTTTCATGAAGTCAAGTTGTTTTGGAGAAGGTCTCCACTCTTAAAATAACAGGATGAAGTGCTGTATGTCCCCGGTGTCGGATGAAGGTCCAGCAGCTCAGAGGTCCTGCAGAGCTAATGTGAAAGGCCTGCATGTTGACATCAGGCCAAGTGTTTCCTGATGTGTGTCATCCCAACAAAACAACGGTGTGTACTTACAAACATTAAACAGTGGTTACCGACAGCGACAGTAGATGACTCTCACAGGCGATACACAGAGGAAGGGCGAGGAGGACGGCCTGGGTCAAGTTCTGATCAGGAGCTAAATCATTTTTAAGTGACCCTGCACGATAACCAGTGGTGTCTATTAACTAAGTAGATTTACTCAATTACTGTACTTAAGAAAAATGTTGATGGACTTGTACTTTACTTGAGTATTTGAGTATATATCATTTGCTACCTTATGACCTCACCACAATTCAGAGGTAAATGGTGTACTTTTCCACTACATCTATTTTATACCTTTTAGTTACTTTCTAGATTTGGATTAATGCTGTGAACTATAATCAACTCTTAAATCAGACTTTAATTAATGCATCAATAATTATAATCAAAACATATCATATATATTATTCTGAAATGGACCAATCTGCACAATGACTACTTTTACTGTCGCTACTTTAACTAAATGGGCTTTCTGTATCTGACCGAAACATGGCAAAAATCCCTGGACTATTTTTCTTTAAATCAAATCACCCCAGCAGGATTCACATACATTGACAAACCTCGCCCACAAGGGCGGGGTGGTGGTATAGCTGCTATTATCAGAAAGGAAATAAAAGCTACCATAATCCCCATCCCTGATGTTTCTTCATTTGAACACCTGATCTTTAAACTCTCTGGTCCCACTCCCCTGGTCACAGCCATCATCTACCGTCCCCCGAAGCCAAACCCCTCCTTTCTCTCCGACCTCTCTGACATTCTCACTCAGCTTTCTGCCATATCCCCATCTGTTCTCCTCTTAGGTGATTTTAACATTCATGTTGACGACCCGACCTGCAAATATGCCTCTGAATTCAAGGAAACCCTTCACTGCTGCAACTTCTCTCAGCACATCAACTTCCCAACACACAGCCGTGGTCACATCCTGGACTTGGTCTGCTCCACTGGTCTCACCATCCATCATCTGTCCAGCCTCAATCTCCACATCTCTGATCACCTGGCCATCATCATGGACATCAACATCCCCATCCCCGCCCAAAAGCAAAAACGCACAATAACCTACAGAAATCTCAAATCCATCTCACCCTCAGCAATCACTGCCTCCATTACCTGCAAGATGTCTGTCTGCCCCCCCCCACTTTCTGAAAACCCATCTGAACTTGTGGACTATTATAACATCACCCTCTCCTTCTGTCTCAATGAACTGGCCCCCCCAAAAACAAAAAATGTCTCTTTCATACACTCCTCCCCCTGGTATACCCCCGAACTCCGCCAAATGAAATCAAGGAAACGTCAACTTAAACGCCAACACAAGAAAACCACACTAACAGTCCATCTTCAAATCTACAAAGACTATCTCCAGCAGTACAGTAACGCACTCAAAGCAGCCCGGTCTAATTACTACTCACACCTCATTCAGTCTGGCTCCAGCAACCCCAAGCGTCTGTTCTCCACCATCAGCAAACTTCTCAAACCCTGTGACAACGCCACCTCGTCCTTCACCACCGAATAGTGCAACTCCTTCCTCTCGTTTTTCCAAACCAAAATCAGCAACATTTACAGCAATCTGACACCCTCATCAGCACCCCCCACCTCCCCTCCTGGCTTCCCCCCCTTCACCTCACAGCCCCTGTCCCACTTCTCCCCTGTGACCCCATGCAACTGTCCGACTTCATGACTGGAATTAACTCCACCTGCACACTTGACCCAATGCCCTCCAAATGTGTTAAAGAGAGCCTCCCTGCCATCTCCCAACTCATCGCCACCATCATTAACTCCTCCCTCAGATCTGGATCAGTTCCCCCCTCTCTCAAACTGGCTGCTGTCACACCCATTCTCAAAAGACCTGGACTCACACCTGACATCATGTCCAACTTCCGGCCCATCTCAAATCTCCCCTTTCTGTCAAAAATACTTGAACGTCTCATTGCCTCGCAACTAAAATCCCACCTCAGCTCCAATGACCTCTTTGAGCCATTTCAATCCGGTTTCCGATCAAAACACAGCACAGAAACAGCTCTTCTGAAAATCACAAACGACCTCCTCCTCTCCTCTGACTCCGGCAACCTGAACATCCTCATCCTCCTCGACCTCACCGCAGCATTCAACACCATCAACCACGCCATCCTGCTGTCCCTCCTCGAATCATCCCTCAACATCACCGACACTGCACTCTCCTGGCTGAAATCCTACCTCACCGACAGACATCAGTTTATTAACATCAACAACTGCACCTCCTCCACTGCTCCTCTGTCCCAAGGCGTCCCCCAGGGTTCGGTGCTTGGCCCCCTCCTCTTCATCCTCTACATGCTCCCCCTTGGCAAAATAATTTGTCGCCACAACCTTCAATTTCACTGCTACGCCGATGACATCCAACTTTATATCTCAACAAAAACCATCACCCCCACAACACACTCCACTCTCACCAACTGTCTCTCAGAAATAAAAGCATGGATGCAAACAAACTATCTCCAACTGAACAGTGCCAAATCAGACATCATCATCATCGGCCCCCCATCCCGTATCAAAGACATCCAGAACTTCAACTTCACCATTGACAGCCACCCTCTATCTCCCCCCCTCACATCCGCAACCTCGGAGTCATTTTCGACAGTCAGCTCAAATTCAACCACCATCAATCACATCACCAGGACCGCCTTTTTCCACCTCAAAAACATTGCCCGTCTCCGCCCATCACTCTCCTCCTCCTCTGCTGCTGAAACCCTGATTCATGCATTCATCACTTCACGACTCGACTACTGCAATAGCATCCTCTACGGCATACCATCCAACCTCCTCAATAAACTCCAACGTATCCAGAGCTCTGCTGCCCGCCTCCTCACCAACACCCGCTCCCGAGACCACATCACTCCCGTCCTCCAGAACCTCCACTGGCTCCCCGTCCGTCAAAGAATCAACTTCAAAGTCCTCCTGATTACTCACAAAGCCCTCAACAATCAGGCCCCCCCCTACCTCACAGACCTGCTGCACCACCACACCCCTTCCCGCTGCCTCCGCTCATCAGAAGCCAGCCTCCTATCCATCCCCACCCGCATCAATCACCGGACCTGGGGGGACAGAGCCTTCTCCGTCGCTGCCCCCTCCCTCTGGAACTCACTCCCACAACCCATCAGAGACTGCACTGACCTCACCACCTTCAAAAAACTTACAAAAACTCACCTCTTCAATCTGGCTTTTAATGTGTGATTGTTTTTGTATTATTTGACTTTAACTTTAACTATATATGTATGTGTTTTTCCTTTCTTTTCTTTTCTCTTCACTATATCTGTAAAGCGTCTTTGAGCACCTGTAAAAGCGCTAACAAAATAAATCTATTATTATTTATTATTATTAAATGTCGATGCTGATTTGCTATTATATAATAGTTTTACTTTTTTTTTAATTGCAGGACTTCCTGTGTATTCCCACACTCTGGTACTTCTACCTATACTTAAGTACAAGATACTTCTCCCACCTCCGGGTATAACAGACCATAGACATGTTGCTTGCATTCAGTGATAGTAATACAACATCTCACCATTCATTAGTTAACATTTAGTGGAGACTACCTCACCTTGCATTGCATTCATTGATGCATTATCTAAGGACACAGTCCTTCCACGCGGGATCCCCTAAGGTCACATATTCTGGGATAGAGAAACGGGGATGCTTTAGTGTAATGCGGATCTATTTTGGAGTCATTAACACGAACAAAATGATGGATGATCCCTGGGGAGAACATGTCTGACATATAACCTATTATTATGGGACATGTGCATGTTATATACTGGGAGCCTGCGCTCTGGAGCCGGCGCTAGGATCCGGAGGAGTGCCTCTCTCTCTCTCTCCACCCTCTCTCTCTCTCATCCTCTCTCTCCCATCAAGACTGTTTTAAAGTCTCTGCCAGACTTGGGCTCACGCGCTATTTCCTGGATGGTCTGAGGAATGGAAAGCTTCCAGCACCACTCCATCACCAACACCGACTCTCCCTCTCTGCGTGCCCGCCGAACGCTGCCTCGACCGCCGCCTCTTTCAGAGCGGCAGCGCGCTGCTAGTCTCCTGTGAGCCGCATGCACACGCTCCTCCGTAACCACCGGTACCAGAGTGATATGTTCAGATCCGGGGATATCGGGGGGATTTTGGGACGGAAAGACTCTTCCCTGGACCTCTAAACATCTCTTCGCCCTCCACCTTCACCGCTGTGCGCTGCGTCCCCGGCGCTGTTTTTACGCAGCGGAGGCGTCGCTGATTTACCCGCAAAAGGGAGAAACTCAACAGTTGTTGCTGCTTATTGTTTGCATGTCGACGGGCACCTTACTACAATGTGGAGGCTACTGCAATCGTGTTGTTGCTGCTGGTGGATTTTCTCTCTCATCCTGCCTGCCTGCGTGCTGCTCTGGGCCGACTGTCATCCCGGTAAGTTTTTCATACACTGCTGTTTCTGTGGCTCCCGTCTATGAAGGAATGTGGCAGCGTCCGGACGACACGCATCTATTCTAGGCTGTTAGAATAAAGTCAAGTGGCTTCAATGGATGTACTCTAACGGGTCACCGGCTGGGAATATGCCCTGCCTTTTGGCTTCACGCGCTTCGCCGGCACCGGCACGTCGATGGAAACAGTCAGAGACGCAGATCGACAGTTAGTGGAAGGATCTGTGTGCAGCTGATTGACCTGTGTGAACCTCCTCATGTCGGTACCACAAGTAACGATAAGCGTATTTTCTCCTGTTTGGTGGAAGTCCTCTCTCCCGTTCCACCTTTTATTTTATTTATTTTATTTTCAACCTGAAAAAAGAATTAAAAAAAGAAATAGTATACAATGGGGTTGACACCGTTAGAGGAGCAGTATGGGAAGGTTGGTAGTTGGGTCAGTTGTATGCATGGATAAAAACGCGAGGATCTGTTATGTGTCAGCCGGCGGCGCGTTATCTCCGTGCCTGAAGCAGACAGCTGGGCTGTGAAGCTCCACACACTCACTACACATACCCCCAAACTTCAGCTGAGGCTAAATCTGTGCTGAGGGGACAGCAGACCTCATGTCTGAGTCTGGTTGTCATGTAGACCCTCACAGGAGATCCACTAACAATAAGATCTGAGTGACACAAAATGTCTCTAATTGGGCTAATCTCCTGCTATTATAATACATTTGAACTATTTCAAATGAATTTTGCAAATGGGGACCCTCTGCTAAATCAAAGACTCCTTGGCCCTCCTGGGGCCTTCGGAGCCCACTCTGTGAGGTCCGAAGTCCTTCAGGAGCGAGAACCAGAAGAGGAACAAAACCTTATCCGTGCCTTTTCTCTCAGATTGAAAGGATGAGGAACACGTATCAAACTGGAAAATAAATCCATTACAACTAATTTGACCTTGACCAGAGGGTCTGTATATTCCCCCAGCTGTGAAAGATCCACCATATACATATCTCACACACTCACTGGCCGTCCGCTCCAACACATCTATTCTGATGTTCTCATGTTCATTATACAAGCAGCCTGTATTCATTGATCATACATCATACTCTACAGAGGAACTCTGTGAGCCTCTTCTGTCCAATATGTATCAATATGTTCAGATATAGAGTTCTAACAATATGGACAATATGGAGAACAAAAAGGTTAATATCCAAATATCTCAAACCTAATACTCGATATCTTTATCACAGGGCATGATTTCAGGCTCAAACTAAATCAACGCACAGGAAAAGAAAAAGAGAACGGTGCATCTGTTATGTGTGTGCGGAGCAGCAGAGGAGATCAGAACTGTTTGCTTGTAAAATGATTACATTACACATTTAAAATGAACATTAACAGAAAGTCCTTGACAGTGTATAAGAGTTGTGTGATGCCCTGAGTTTGAACCGATATCCATGACCCAGTACTGCTCTTAAAGTGGTGTGTACCAGAGTGATAATTCTTTTAAAAAACACAATACAAATAAAGACTTAAGATGTACATAAATGGACCCTCTATTGCATTGTGGACCCTTGTTGGCCCCCAAACCCTCTGTGAGTGTGTTGGAGCCGTCAGACACGACGCCTTATCGGAGCCGCTTAGTCCAAGTATTAGCCTAGTTTCACCTCGCCTAGATTAGCTCCCATATTTCTTATGAAGCTGAAGAGATGTCATGAAACACACACACACACACACACACACACACACACACACACACACACACA
>CALSBZ010000084.1:338263-350554 GCA_943591055.1 Gobionotothen gibberifrons
GAGGAGAGAGGAGGAGATGGAGGAGGACAGAGGAGGAGATGGAGGAGATGGAGGAGGAGATGGAAGAGGAGAGAGGAGGACAGAGGAGGAGGAGAGGGAGGAGGACAGAGGAGGAGAGGGAGGAGGAGAGGGAGGAGGAGAGGGAGGAGGCCGGCCTGTTTCTCTCACACTTAAAGGGTTAATGCTGAAAAGGAAGCACACTCTTCACCACCAGCCTCTCACTTCGTTCTCTTATCTCTCGGCCTCCATTCTTCCATTTCGTCGTCTTAATCAAGTCCGGATCCTTTGGAGGTCATAGTCGCTAACTGTGTCTGTTGTTTGGTGGGAGGCGGGTCTCGTCCCCTCCTGGGAACCCGGGGGAAAGGGTTTTATTTAGGGTTAAAAGAACATTTTGCAATTTAGACTTTTTAAAATGTTGAATGTTACAGCATGTCCACTGTAGAGGACGGAAAGACCATTTTAGTTTGAAAAGACAGCCAACATGAACAGATAAACTATGAAACGTATTGACACAAGAATACATTCACCTTTATTTCAAACGTGAAGAAGTAATTGATCTGAACATTAGTGTTCATTTGGTCAATAAAAAACTAGCTTGGTTTTCGGTGAATCTTTCCAGATCTTCAAAGACTTTGTAGTCGATGTCGTGGAAAAGTACCTCATTGACTCCAGTCGGCACGCGCTGTAGGGTCATCTTGACTAGTGTTATGGATGTGGTCTCCATTTGACCTGCTCATAGAAACAAAGCATTCCTGAGGCAATTCTCATTTTTCATGGCTCCACTTAAAATAAAAAAAATAAAAACAACAATAAGACATACGTGCTACTCTTGGCCCACAGAGGGCCATGGCCCCCGTCGGTTAAATTAAATCCTTGCTTCCCTCACTTGCGTCGTTTCCCTGAGGTTAGTCCCTCCCACCAGGGAAGCATGGAGGGACGCAAGGAAACCACGAGAAGCAGGGAAATGAGTTTTAAGAGCCATGGGACGTCCTTTCCTCCGGAGCGTCACGTGAAGCGTCGTCCGTTTGTGATGACGCTGCACAGCTGATCCTCTGACAGCAGCTCTGTCCCCGTTATTTCCACACACACCCCCGCCTCTGTTCGTACACATGTACTGACACAAACATTTGTATCATCTGTTGTAGACCCAAATACATTAAATAAAATAACAACTCATTCTCAAATAGAAATAAAATAATTCAGAGAAGAAAAAGAGATATGTTATCAATCAAAACCCAGTTAGATTAACATTCATTGGATTGCACACTTTCTTTGTTTGTGTGCATGTAGCACATTAACATTTTAATATCACTTAATGACTGACTGAATGGAAATGACAATAAATGAAAATGTAAAACGAAAAAAGCGATCATGAAAATGTTTCCAAAAAATGAATAAAATGATTTTTGTTCACTTTGTTGTTCAGATATATCACATATTTGTAACTAAATGATGCATTCATTGAAACAAAACACAGTATAGACTGAGGAGTGACTCCCGTGAGGTTCATGTGTTTTCTTCACTCCGCTGGGAAACTGCTCTCATGTCAAGAAGCATCAGATCAGTGCATGCACTGCATCGTCCAATCAGTGAGCGATACACAGTAAGGGGGCGGGCCGAGTGTCTGAGGATTTCATCGAAGGATGGTCTGGTGGTTCCTCGGTTATCGCTCCTCCATTATCGATCCTCGCTCCTCCGGCAGAAATAAGAGCCTTGGGACGGTACTCAAGATGGCGCAGACAAATCAACTTCCGGTGAGACCGAGGAGCGAGGAGCGAGGAAATGAAAATAGTCGACCTGAGACAGCAGCCCAAGTCTTTCCAGCTCGTCCCTATCTGTCTCTCTGTCTGTATCTGTGCGCTCATGGAGCCTCCTGCATCTTTCCCCCCCCTTCTTCTTGACCCTCTTCTATCCCAGGTGTGAAATCCTCATCTCTCTCATCATCTGAGAGCTCAACATCTGAATCTCCCTGAACTATCTGGTACAGAAAATGTCTGCTTCAGTTCTGTCTCCTGCAACAATATTGAGTCATAAAGTCCATGAAGATGGTCCTGACCTCCACTAGAATGGACATTTATAAAAGGGATGTTATTTCATAAACAACAACATATGATTTTCATGTTAAAAATAACAATTAATCAACAATATTGCACTTCTCCTCCTGCTTCTATTACATTTTGATTTGGTATGCCGGCCATTTTGGATGAAAAGAAAGAGGAATTTCCCAGCATGTAATTTTAACCAATGACATATGACTGGAAATGGGTACACAGGATGTCCTCTGTACGGTGCGGCAGAGACTGATAGAGTAGCTCAAAAGAGAATTTACTCACCAATAAGTTGTATTATTTGTACACAAAATCCATCCTTCTTTCTTTCCCCAAGAATATTTTAAATGATTCCATGAATCCACTCAAAGAGAAAAGCTATAAGATGAAGAGAATAGATTATTGGAAATAATTGAATACATAATGAAAAAATGTAGCGAGTGATTGTGATAGTGTTTAGGCCAGCAGAGAAGGCCTTGCCGGGCCTGACGTTCCTCCACTGGGTGGTGCAACCCTTTTTAACCTTCCAGTTTTAAATGTGATTGCTTCAAGGTCATGGTTATGATATCCTCCACAGTAGGCATTTGAACATATAAACAATTACAAATTTGTAAACACACGGTGTCCCGGTCAAAAATGACCCCCTTAGGAAATGAATGGGTAACCCTAGATCAGGGGTGAAAATTGCGAAATCTAGACCGCAAAAAAATTAAACAAGCGAGTGCCTGTTTTTCCTAGCCAAGGTCAGGGTCCTTGAACACAACACAAGCCTAACGTGTCATCACGTGGTATATGTCTGGTCTGATAGGGGTGCAGTTCTGACGGAGAGCACCAGAACGTGGCTCCGGCACTTTAAAAAATGTCAGTACCCATAAGGAGCCGTACACATACCACAGTTTTTGCGTGGCTGTGTCTTTAGTTGAAAGCCCAGAGGCGATCTTCTCATCTGTCATACTGATCATACAGTCAATAACTTTGTTGTTATTAGCATCTGGTTAGCTAGCTATGCTAACGAGTATAAGAAGCTTTTTCTACAACCAGTGAGGTGAAGGCACATCTTTATATGATCATTATAGTTATAAGAAAATAAGAGAATAAAGTAAACAGGTATAAAATACTATATGACAGTAAAAAACAGTTGTTATTAATAAACAAGGGGGAGCATGCCCCCCGGACCCCCCTAGAGGAGGTTAGGTCCCCCCCCCCAATTAAATCATGTCCACATGGATAGGAAACTAAATTGGACACATCTTGTGTCCATATCTTTATGTTGTGGTGGTCATGCCACAACCGTGCACGTGCATGCATGCGCGAGTCATGGTGAGATATCTGGATTCAGAGGTTGCTTTTTCTTTGCACAGCATGAAAGAAAGGCCAAATGAATGGGCTGTGATTTTAGTATTTTTAAGCAGAGGTCAATAATTTGTACGGCCCTCGGAGGATGTTGGAAAAATGTAAATGGCCCTTGAGAGGAAAAAGATCCCCCACCCCTGATCTAGATGATGTTCTTCCATCAGAGAGCACACACCTAAATCCAAAACCTTGTAGATTTTGGAATACATTTTCAGTGTCCATTCTTTGTATATTCCCTGCAGTTATTCATGACCAGTAGTCTGTAGCCTTAAATAATGTTTTTTGAGTTAATGTAGAGCAGGTAAAGCAGGTCAAATGTAACCTGGAACACTAAAGTAAGGTGGGAGAAACTACCACCACAGGAGGTTTGAATAACATGATCTAATTTGATCCAGGGTTGTTAACTCATATTTGTAAAAGTGAGATCTCAAAAACAAGTTTGATATTGGTAAACAAAAAAAATCAAGCATTACCAAGCCCTACAGACAACAGCAACGGCATTGAGTGGAAGTTCTTCCGGCAAAAAAGCCTGTCCACTTCTTTTGTCTCCAAACTTCTTGTACAGCAGTCACTGCTGCAGGACCCCCGGCAGGCTGGGGCTGCGTGAGGAAGCAACACAGAGAGGGGAAACAAAGAGAAAGACCCAGAGAGATGCTGATGAGAGTGGAGAGGTGTGCAAAGCCAAGCCCTTTTTTCCATTTTGCTAAGCGGGATGCCAGGGGAGTGTGTGTGTCACTGTGTGGCCGGGGTGTGTTAAAGGAGCTGAGACTGACAGGCTGTCGGCCTTCATGGAGTCTGACACCTAACAAACACCGGCAGGTGAGAGGAGGAAGAGATGGACAGGACACAAGCCAAAGAGAGGGTCGCTGCCCCCCCCCTGATTGAAACTTGTGACACCGGCAAATGGTTCTGGAAGCTGTAAGATGCTGTTTGATGGGATATTCCTGACAGAGAGGCGGCTGACAGTTGCCAGGTGGGGGTTCTTCTGGCCATGCCCCCCCCCCCCCCTCTCAGGACTTTCAGACACTTTGTGTTCTTTTGTCAGGCTCGATAGGTGGCCATTCACTCTGCGCTGTGACAGCTCTCCGATACACAGTGAAAGGTGTAGATGGTGTTCCTGCCATTTCCCACAACGCTTTCTCATTTTGAATGTTGAAATGCACTTCACTCGACTCCCATCAGTCATCCCGGCTGACGGTGGAATGGAAGCAGCTGCTTTCTCCATGAGAAAGGTGAGAGACATGTCACCATGTTTCTCAGTGTCAGAGAGACAGCAGCCACACATTTCAGAGAACTTAAGTCGGCTTTTTAATTAAGTTTATATTTTCTTCTTGGCCTCCTACTTCTCTTCTTAGTTCCTTTTTTTGCTGATTTCTTTATTTTCCTTGGTTAATTCATCCATTATTCCCACATTGTTTTTTCTCATTTTTCTGCCCTTTTCTTAAAAGAACGCGCTACATGTTTTATGTACATTTTTTATCTCTCCTTTTTCAATTTGTATTGCCTTTCATTGCCCTTATCCCTTTTCTCCTCTTTCCCCAGGGTTTTAGTTTGTTCATTCATTTGTTTAGGACTTCTACTCTTTCTACTCTTCAGTAGGTGGGACAGTGGGACATTGTACGAAAAGTCAGCACACTCAGCACGGATAGTGTGCGCAACATGATTGCAGCGTCCACGCAGCTCCCGTTCGAGCATAGCCTATGCCTTGAGTTAAACATAGCTCCAACGATCCATCACACACACACACACACACACACACAGGTTCCAGGTTGAATTGAGGCGAATATTTGTAATGTTTAGAGGTTGTTGTATTTAATATTCATGATATATTTAATATTGTTCAAATGATAATAAACAAACATATAAAGCATATTTGTCCACTCATATGTTGATAAGAGTATTCAAAACTTGAAAAATATCCCTCTAAGGAACATTTAGAACAGATAAAAAATGTGCGATTAATTTGCGATTAATCGCGATTAACTATTTTAATCGACTGACAGCCCTATTATAAACATAAACTAAAGGAACTAAAATGACGATATTCTATGCATTTACAAAAATAAGTCAAAATGCAAACTTAATGGTTTATGTAAAAGGTGTATTTATCAATCTACACATAAAGTCATAATACATTTGAACTGGGCTGTTCACAATTCTTAGCTGCTCTATTTTAACAACCCAATAAAAGGTGAATATTCATAATTCCCATTGTGCACAGTGGACTGGGCGCATGGAGAGTTGATAAAGTGTGTACCACTTAGTACAGACAGAGATGACTGATGGGCCGGCTGGTTTTAAGCCTGCATATCTGCTCCATCCCTCCAGAGCAGGCACTGGGAATAAAGGAAGTGAATAAAGAAAAGAAAAAGAGAGAGAATCACTACATGCCAAGAAGTGTTGTGTCACACCGAGCGCAGAACAGTGCACAGCCCTCCTCATTAAATTCTTGCAGTAGCGTTGGTTTTTCCACTTTAATGCTTCGGAGACACTGGTTTCCCTCCTAGGAGAGAGATAGGCACTTGGGGGCCACGGGACGAGAGCACAGCCCAATTTGTCCTGGTTCCAGGGGGAGGTGGTTGAAACAGCAATGATCTCTCGTCTTTCTTAATCTCTAGTGACCTCTCCCTCCCTCTACCCTACATCTCTGTTGAGCTTTACTCTTGGAGCTGTCGGATCTGAACGTGTGTGTTGTGTTTGTCTCTCAATTTCCAAGCCAATTCTCCAGAGGACTTGCCACACTACAAGTCAGTTGACTTTCTTTTTTATATTACTTTAGTTCCAGGCTCAAGTAAGCATGAAAACATTTGCAAACAGTGGACTTAATTATGGAAGCAGAAAGGATATTTACGTGAGATAACCAAATGATTTCCTTTAATCCGATTGGTAATGTGTTCACCAAATTCCATGGCAATCCAACCAAAATATGTCAATACATGTCAATACTGTCTAATCATGACAATCTCATGTTGGCGTTACATGGGAATATGGTAGTGTCAAAGTCTTAGTAACACACTATCCGGAAAGTCTGAACAGAATGATGTGCCCATCCATCCAGGAGATGTTGAGATGTTTTAGTCTGACCAGACCGACCAACAACCCCCCCCCCCCCCCCCGATCATTCATTTATCTGGCCTCATTGCTGTGATGTGTATTTTACGTAGATTTAATAGTACGCATAGTTTAGCAAATAAAGTGATGGATCTCCCAGCTAGCGCTGTCTGCGTCTGTTAAACGCTATCGATTCAAACAGCAGCGTTTTATTCATATTTTGTTTCAAGCTCTCGTCCTTAGTAAAAACAAAACCAGTGGAAGGGGAAATGCTCCAAGGGGAAGCTGATCCACCTTCAGGTGCTGGGACAGCTCGCTCCCTCTCTGCAGCTGTGTGAGTCACGGTCTGTGTGAACGCCGCTCCGCAGTTTAATGCAGGGACATAGCTACGTTTTTAACGGGCCTAAGATGATATTTAAAATGATTCACTTTTAATGAATTAACTGCTTGTTTCGTTGCTTGAGAAGCTTGCAGTGATTTATTCACTTGTCTGTTCAAGTAAAGAATTGTATAAATTAGGTTTTGTATCAATGAGTGTGTTGACATGCACATGAATAACCTGTACATATATTCGGGGTATTCTTTCTCACACACACACTATACTGAGCCATTCCTGGAGCAGCAGTCTGATTACCTCGTCCTGCACAGTGTGGCCAGATTTCAGAGCAGTGGATGGAGATGTGCAGCCTTTTTCATCATAAAGTCTTACAGGACCATCTAGACCAGGGATGGGCAAATGGCGGCCGGTCGTACATGATTTCGTTCGGCAGCCAAATACCGCAAAATAATCTGTGACGCATTTGTGTGTATTGTGTTTGTTTCCCAGTTGCTGTGACGTTAAGTTACCACTTGTAATTATGCCTTTACAAGCTTCAAAGTTCTATTTTACATGACATGTCATTTGTTAGACACTTTTATCCAAAGCGACTTACATACATTCAGTACTGTGGGCAATCCCCACAGGAGCAATTTGGGGTGAAGTGTCTCAGGGACACAACGACATGCTGATGCAGTGGGACTCGATCTTGCTATCCCCTGATTCGAGGTCCATCATCCTATCCACTGAGCCACAGCCTCCGTATTTATCATCTGAATTTGGCAAAACAAGTTTAATTTTCTAAAAACCAAAATCAGATGAAAACAAACGGTCACGGACCCTGCCGTGTTATCTATGATTACTATACGCTTTTCATTCATAATGTCAGCGGGAGGGAGGGGGAGCGGCGCTGAGGAACAGCAGAGTGCGGGTTGACAGGTGTCTGTGTTGACATTCCCCTTATTGTGCGTCAGCAGAGACAGGCTACAAGTGTCTTAGGTTCAAGTTAGACAACTAATGTCTGGGTTAGTGTTCATGACTTCATGTGCATGTCATCTTAATGGTTCATCTCAATGCACATTTCTGTGAAGTGATATTAGTTTAGTGAGGCTTATTAGAGGATGTTCGCTGAAAGATTGTAAAATATCAATGAAGATGCCAGACTTAGTATATTTGTTAATAATTACATACAATACATGGAATGTGTGTGTGTGTTCCAAGTGAATCTGCGGCCCCCTGGTGGCCAGTACATACATTATGTGGCCCCCACCACCATCCAAGTTGCCCATCCCTGATGTAGACGCAGTTATTGTAAGTTGAACATGTAGAGTTATCTGATCATTAAGGAGCTTCAATTGCAAATCTCCATGTTCCCTTCTGTCAGGACAGTAGTGGAGGATGATGAGTGGAGAGCTGACCTGTCACCTCCTTGATCTCAGCAGGACGGGAGCTCTCTACGAGTACATGGCTGCTACATTTAAGATTTCCTGAAGATCCCACTCAGAGTTTGGCTCCTCGGGCCAGATGTTCACCAGATGGGGTTCACTAATATCACCCCTGGGTGCACAGGATCCACTCAAGGTTTCTCAGCCTCGGTCCGTCTCTTCTCGGCTCTTTCTCCGTATTGTAAAGCTTTATATCATGCATCACCTTTCTTTTGTGGTCTTCCTAAAAAAATATCCTTATTTTTAACTTCCCCTCTCCATCTTCACCTCTGCTGTGTTGTTAAAACTGGAGTTAGGACAGAGAGAGCTTTGCACTGCTTGATTGGGTGAAGCCTTCCCCCATTCTTCATTGCTAGACAAGCACCCGTGTTCCACCTGAAACGTCTTTGGATTTACGCTGCAAGCTGCAGCCATCTTTCTTCTCCTAATCACCTCGGGCCGGGCGCTCCGGCCCGCCACGTCCCTGGGCCGATGGATGACCCGCGGGGGAAATGGAATGGAACCCAGCCAAGCCTGACGCTCCTGAAGTACTTTCTCTAAACCACTGAGAGAGGGAACAGGACAGCAGAGCAACTCAGTGTGTGTGTAACACAACTGGTGATACATTATTCTGATTTGATCAAAACAATTATTTAACCTGGAGTTCATCAACATTCTGGAATAAATTGGATTTGGCTCTCAAACATACAGTATGCTGTCCCTCAGTCCCTTGGTTCAGTTTGAGCAAGACATTTTATAACAATTGGAAAAAACGATTACAAATGCAAAAGTTACTGCAAACCAAAGTGTTGTATATTATTTGATTACAAACACTTTATCTTTAACGGGTGAGTCTATTTGGAGCTTCATAATAATGTCTCCTCTGCCAAGTGGTCTGGAAGAGGAATTATGTGCCGAACCATTTGGGTTTGCCTCCACAACAGTGCATTACTGTTAATGATTTTTAAGCTTTCTGCATAATTATTCATTATTTGAATGACAGAAAGAGAGAGAGTGCTGCTAACGGCTCAGTAGCATGTGGGTTTGCTGTGATTCGATAGGAAAAGTGGAAATAAATCATTGTAATATATATATATATATATATATATATATGAGGGAGGTCAAGTTAAGGCGTTAACGCGGAAAAAAATGAACGCCACTAATTATTTTAACGCGATTAACGCATGTGTATTTTTTGTCCTCGGCCGCCCCGTAGTTTCAGAGCGCATCGAGTTTAAAATACCATCTACAAGCTGATGCTGACAGCCCCGCTCATGCCGTCCGCTTGTGGCAGACCACACTTCCACGCTCACCGGCAGGCACCGACTGGCCATCGGGAGGACCGGGAGGGTGTGTGTATGTGTGGCTCGTGCGAGGCACACCTTACGTGTTGTTGTTAGCATCTGGTGCTAGCTAGCTGCGCTAACGGATATAAGGAGCTGTTTCAATGAAAACAGAGGAGCGACATTTCGCCGACAACTGCGCCGAGCACTTGACTTTATGCAGGTAGCCAGACAGTGGGACATTGTACGAAAAGTCAGCACACTCAACATGATTGACGATCCATGACAGTGTCTCCACGCACGCACGCACACACACACACACACACTAATCGCGATTAACTATGGACAATCATGCAATTAATCGCGATTAAATATTTGAATCGACTGACAGCCCTTATATGTAAATTATAAAATACATAACTTTTTTTTTTTAAAGGTGTTAAATTAAGTATGTAACATTTTTTATTTTTTATTATGAAGAAATGTATGTAATTACATTTCAACAGAACATGTCTGTGCCAGATGAAGTTCTAACCTTGCTGGAATAAGAGATATTGTTCATCTAATATCGCTGCTGTGCAAAGCAGCATTTAACTGAGACACTGCAGCCTGCGGCTCATCTCCTGACTCTTTTCTATAACCTTCAGTTTCAGAGTTAAACAAAAACAACTTTAACCATAGAGGTGCAGATTGCAGAACACTAATAGCTCAAATGAGCCAGCAGAAAACACAGCTATTAGTCAACATATTAGGTATTGTATTATTGTATATAGTTACACTTTAAATAAGCAGCACTGAGATATGCTTTGTTTCCTGGGTGAGAGACAGTGCTGACTAACACAAACAGCTTTAGAATGATTGGTTTGTCTAAAATATGTCTGTTGGCTTCAGTTTGACCCTCTAAATCTATATAGTAAACCTTGAAGCATACATTACTGATTTAGCCAAAGTAGCACAGTTATGGGGAAGGTGCAGGCTCAGTCCTGTTTAAATCCTCCACCTCCACTTTTCTGGTTTGTGTCTAAGAAGTTAACTGATCCGTTACCAAAGCAGAGGCGTGTGGGCGCAGTGAGTTAGTGTGTTGGTGTTGGGATCAGGGGAGCACAGGTTCAAACCCCACTGCAGTCAGCATGTCGTTGTGTCCCTGAGACACTTCACCCCAAAGTGCTCCTGTGGGGATTGCCCACAGTATTGAGTAAGTAAGTCGCTTTGGATAAAAGCGTCTAATGAGTAACATGTAATGTAATGTAATTAAAACAAAGGTCGAACAAGTTGCAACCAGAACTTTTTTAATATTATGTCCTTGATTCTATCTTTGGTTTAGGGTTGGTGGAGTATGGTAAATCAGCCACAAACTCACATCATTATTATGAAATTGACTCATAACCTACTCAGAGTGTGAAATCCACTTTGAAATGCATACATTTATATACTGGCAGTATGTAGACCATTCCTTTAACTGCCTGACTCCTGAGAGCATGCCCTGATGTCTCCTGTCAGGTGATTGGTGACCGTACTCTCTCTCATGTCTCTTTAATGTGACTGAACTGCTCTCTACATGAGCCACTGAATCTGTAGTTTAATCATTCCTGTGCTGGTTTCATAAAGATTCCTCCTGTTCACTGATTCATATAGGACAGACCTCATTTTTTGGAGATTGGTGCAGAATGCTTGTCACTTCATAGGGTATTTTGAAAAAGCATTTATGAAACCTGTTCAGAAGTATTGGAAAACATATATCCAGTATATATAAGTCAGTAAATAGGCTGCATTGATTTGACATCACCTCGTGTGATTACATTGCAGACAGACCGTCAGCAGTCTATCACTAACGGCGCCTACACACGGCGGCGTGCATTGTCGCTTGCCGGCGGAGGGGGCTGAAACTCGACCAATAACCAATCACATGAATCTCCCGCCCCAGACACACAAGCACGCGGTTTGATTGGCTAGAGCTTGTACTGGCATATGATTCGATTGGCTGATGCCTCAGTCGAAGCTTCAAAAGTAGAACATTGCTCTACTTTTGCAGCGAGAGAAGCTACGCTTTGCTCCCAGAATGCAGTTCGGCGAATCGTGACGTCACCCCATTCAAAGTGAATGGGCAGAAGCGTTGAAGCGGCAACGCACTCCGCCTTTGTGTAGGGGCCGTAACAGTGAATATGGCTGTACTGTTGGCAGGCTTGGGGAGTAACAGATTACTTACTATTGTAAGGACATCACATATTCAGGATACAACTGTATTTCATCACAATTACATACAAAAACAAGTAATCAGATTACCTTTACATTGAAAATAAATAGACATTATTAGCAGGATTATAGTGTTACAAAACATTTTGAAACAAAGATCAATATATTATAGGTAGACACACTGAAATAATTGTCTATATGGTTTATAATTAGGCTACTTTAATTCTTCTTTTTTGTTATACATTTCTTTTTCAATGCAGTAGGTTCAGCTGATTTATTAAACAATGTTAAAAAGGCGTTTAATGTATTAAGTGTAAACAGCGTTGTTACTAAACATTTTATATAAAACATCTTGGTTTCTTTTTGTCTAAGGTTACATTTTAAGGTTACCTACACTTAATAACAAATCATCTTATTGTTATTTATTTTCTCTTGTTTTTATTTCATTTGATGTTGAGGTAATCTAAAAGAAACAGAAAGTAATCAGGTTGTCCATCCATCCATCTTCCATCCATCTTCTCCCGCTTATCCGTGGTCGGGTCGCAGAGGTAGCAGTTCCAGCAGAGAGCCCCAAAGGTTCCTTTCCCTGGCCACATCAACCAGCTCTGACTGGGGGATCCCAA
>CALSBZ010000086.1:0-10046 GCA_943591055.1 Gobionotothen gibberifrons
ATAGATAGATAGATGGATAGATAGATAGATGGATAGATAGATAGATATATAGATAGATAGATGGATAGATAGATAGATGGATAGATAGATAGATAGATAGATAGATAGATAGATGGATAGATAGATGGATAGATAGATAGATAGATAGATAGATAGATAGATGGATAGATATATAGATAGATAGATGGATGGATGGATATAGATATATAGATGGATAGATAGATGGATGGATATACAGATAGAGAGAGAGAGAGATAGATAGATAGACATATAGATAGATAGATGGGGTTATTAAGCCTACATTATTTTGTGTGACTGTACCTGCAGTTCCTCCCTGACTTGCATCACTTTCTCTCTCTCTCTTTCTCTCTGCCTGTCCTGTCTCTTCCTTACCAACGCTGAGCTTCGACTGACGTAGTCTTTTCATTATATCTGAGTCAGTGTAAAAAGAAAACCTTCAATGTTTTACTCAAATTGAAATGAAAGAAAAGCCTTACAACGTTTGTTAAAAGGTAATCCTTCGGACATTGGATTAACGTAATTAACTGTTGCTCTCTAGCTAGTTCATAAGTATAGCCTATAGCTGCAATATAAGTTAGTGTGCATGTTGTCGGACGTCCACTGACTAACGTAGAGCGTTCACACAGGATCTGCTGGTCCTATGATTTCCTGATGTGTTCCTGCAGAAACACAAGCAGCCCGCTGGACTCAGATCTCTAGATACCACATCACTCCTCCGCTGCTCCGATACAAGTCCGGGCTGCGGCATGGGCTGTTGTGATTTGTTGATACATGTCGTCTTCTTCTGTTTGCTTTAATCGAGGCTACGTAGTTATGCAGCGCCCCCATCGGCAGTAAATGGAAGTTCTACAAAATACCCAGTTTAGTGCAATTATTTCATAAGTCTTGTTATATACACAGCTCGGAAAAAATTACCGAGGTCCAGACCTCGGTGATCTCAATGGTGGATTCGGCCCTGCCCCTGAGTAGAGGGCTTCGCCTGTGCTTATATAACAAGGGTTACAATACGTAACCCACCGTTATATCTCTCACAGGCTCCGTCCTCTACTGGACTCTATGGGTACAGTGGGCGGAGCCCCGATGTATACGCGCACTGTCGTCCAGCACACCGTTCCACCTCACTGTCCCTGACCGGCTTTAGCAGCCGCTGCGCCTCACTCACCTCTCCCTCGGTTATAACCGTGGAGAAGTCCAGTCTGCGGCTGATAGAGCACACCCTGACGCGCTTGCCTCGCAAAAAAGTGTGCTCGAAAACAGTGCTGAGGGCTCCCCCCCGTCCGCCTATAGGCAGACAGAGAAAGTCTGCAGCCCTATATGGGTTCACTATGCACCCTCTCTCCCGAGTCCCTAAGGAGCACGGGGAGAGCGCAAGTGCCCCCCATGCAGGGCCGCAGTAAGGGGGTGAAAAGTTAGGACGATTCTAAGGGCCCGTGACTGACAGGGGCCCAACACATTTTAGAACATTAAGAAAAAAAAATGTAAGTAACCAATGTGATATCTTTTCATGGGGCCCAAAATCGCTGGCGGCGCCCCTGCCCCCATGTCCCCCACACTCAGACACTGACCCCGTGCAGAGTGTGTACAGACTATAGTGTTGAGGGCTCTCCCCCTCCTGCTCCCAGGCAGGTGAGGGGAGCCCTCCAGCCCTGTAAGGGCCCAGTGTGCACTACGTCACCCCGCGACCCTCCAGGGCCCCGGAGAAAACGTAAGCGCATTTACGCCCGGGGAGGGGGTCAGATGCCCACCGACCCACAGCTCCTCCTCACCAGTCCTGTGTTGCCCCAGCAAGCACAGACGCTGAGAAAGATCCAGACATATCCAAGAGATAAAACTTTATGAAGGGGCCTGGCGTCGACCAAGACACAGCTGTGCATACATCCTCCACACTCACACCGTTGAATAAAGCTGTTGACGCAGCCACAGCTAGTGTGGAGTGCGTACAGACCCCCCGCGGGGCAGGCTCTCCCCCGCCCTGCTCCGGTCACCCCGAATCAACAGGCAACTTGGGTGCACCGACAGAGCGGTTAACTCGGACACTCTTTTGGCTGACCTTAAGGCAAGTAGCAATGCTGTCTTCCATGACAGTGCTTTCAGGGAGGAGAGCTCCAGAGGCTCAAATGGTTCAGTGACCAGAGCCTCGAGCACCAGCAGCAGGTCCCACTGCGAGGCGGAGGCGTGCACTACTGGGCGCAGCCTCCTGACCCCCTGTAAAAACCGCGAAATCAGTGGATGAGAAAAGGCTGACCTGCCGTCAAATCCCTCATGGCAGGACGAGATGGCTGCTGCATACACCTTTACCATAGAATGAGCACGCCCACTGTCCATCAATAACTGTAAGAAGGATAAAATAGAGCCCAACTCACAAGATAGGGGCTCTATTCTCCGCTCCCCACACCATCGCTGGAATCCCAGCCACCTCGGCCTGTAACAGGCTGTGGTGGATCCTGCTCTAGCTGCCTGGATAGACTGAATAACACTATAAGACAATCCACCCTGTCTCAGCCTGTCCCTCTCAGGAGCCAAGCCTGGAGAGGACGGCCCAGAGTGGGTAACGCCCCGATTGCACCTGCCTCTTGAGACATCGCCCCCCAGAACTGGGGCTACCAGGGCTGGCCCACCTTCATTTGTGTCATCTCTGAGTACCACGGAGCCCCGACGCGATCCGGTGCTACTAGGATGACTGACAGAGACGTTCTCGCCTCACCCTCCCCAGGAGAGGGAGAATGAGATGCAGCGGTGGAAAGGCGTATAGCAGCTTCCTTGGCCATGGTTCGTGTGCAAACTCGTCCACCCCCAAGGGCAGGTCGTCGCTCAGGGCCATGGAGAACCACAGGGCACAGTGGCTACAGTTTTACTCTAGTACAAGATCTATACTTATACCACCTCTGTTTATAGCCTATGAAAAAAAAAACGATTAGAACACGAAGGCTAAAGCTAACCTTAGCAGATAGTGACAATGTATGCCAGATAGCTAGCTCAACGATAATATTGCGACAGAAAAAACTTTTCAGTGCACATCACGCTCTGCCGCTCACCTGAACGGCCCGTTCTAACAGCTGTTCACCAGCGGTCCAGTCTGTGCCACAGTGACTCCGGACCACACAGTTAATATTAACGAACGCACCCGTAGGTAATGTAGCTGCTGAAGCTAGACCATCATCGCCGAGCAGCAGAGCCTTATTATACATCGATGAGCAGAGCCGACAAGCAGTAAGACTCGAGCACACAGCTCGCTCTTCATTATAATATATAAAAAAAGAACACCATGGGTGTCATGATGGCACATAACAGCTCGCGGCCGCAGATTACTCCGGGTCCCAGACCCCCCCCATACCCCAAAAATATTTGTATTGCAGATCTACATGAATCACACACACAACCTATTTTGGATTCAAAACGGCGAATTTCGCCGAAAGGTGACAAGTTTGCATCCCTGATAATAAATGTGTTAAATGAATTGAGCAATTTTTTTTAAAGAAGTATAATGTTGCAATCTCTTTAAGATCAGTAATTGCAGTTCGAAGACAGATGTTGTTTTCCAAGGGCCTTCACACCCACCCACCCCAACCGGCCTTCACACCCACCCACCCCCCCCCCACACACACTTTGGATGAGTATTCGCCTTATCCACTTTGTAAATTGTTGCCTTTTTTTACAGTTATTGGTAATTCAAGATTAATCATTAAATTAAATGTGGTACATAAGATAAAATAACTAAAACTTTGACTTGATAATTTTGTTTACAACATTAGACCTGTCCTCTAATCTCTACTAGAATAAGATAAGTGTGCATGTTTGGGTGTTTTCACACTCCTGTAGTGTACCTAATCTTGTTATCCTTTTCATTACAGAGCTGGGAGAATGGTGTATTGATTAGATTCTGATCCGTGCAAGTCCAATTTTGACTGGCTTTAGTTCTATTGTTAATGTTAATTTGACTTCAACCCATAAGTAATTATTTAAATTAACTCAAAATGTCACATGATGATGGATTAGTGTTCCACATTTGTCCCACTAATTTGTTTTACAATTAGGCCAATGGTAAAGAGAGACATTAATGACCTTGTGTCCCTTTTGTTAGTACGTGGTTCCATTTAGTCTATGGCCTTGGACGGCTTCACTAAAAGTCACCCAGGTCTACCCTGCTAAAGTCCGGCTGAGTGCAGTCACAGAGATGCTATGGCTGCTCTACAATCTACATGACATTAATGGTCTGGTCCGAGAATGGACACCATTTCCTGCTCCCAGAGAGAATGACACTCCTCAAACTGAACATTACAGCCGTTGATACTGTCTCACATGGGTCTGCTCCCCCCCCACCAAGCCTTGAACTGAAAGCTTGACATCTGCTTTGAACACTTGGAAGCAGAGATGGAGGACTCGAGTCCTGGACTCGGACTCGAGTCGGACTCGCGTGCCGATTTTCGTGACTCGTGACTCGACTCGGACTCGCGCACTGATTGACACGACTCGGACTTGGACTCGTGAATTCTCGCGCACGATGACTTGGACTCGGACTTGGACTCGAACACAGATAATGATGACTTGGACTCGGACTCGAGAGTCTGATGTCCTCTGTCCTGGCATGTGCACCTGGGGAGTTCACGTACTGGGCGCGCCCCCGCTGCTATACCAGTCTAAAGATGTCAAGAGACACACCCCGCATCATGCTGTATGCTTTCAAATATTTTGTTTCTATATTGGGAAAGAGCAGCGCAAAATGCACATTATGTGGACAGAAGATTGAAGAAAAGACTCGGACAACATCGAATTTCAATCGACACCTTTCACGGCGGCACCCAGAAAAGTAAGTAGAAATGCTATTGTTAGCTTGCTAACCCACGTTAACGTTAGCCACGAAAGTGACTCCACGAAGGTTTAAGATCATCGGGTTAGGTGGAGATATCACATCCTAGGGACCAAGTGCAGTTTTATTGTCTAGATACTATAGATACTGTTAAAAAGCTATACATGTCCTTGGTGACACTGCAGATGATGAGTAGCCTAGCCCTAGCATACTGTGAAAATGAAAATTAGAGACTGAAAATGATCTCCGTCACGGAGGCTCCATTTATAGTGCTTTGTTTACGGTAATTACCTTAAAAAGATAAATAATGAATGAGAGAAGTGAAGAAATACAACTACGCAGTTCCCGCCAGGGGGTTGCAATAGCAACTCCAACAATTGGCCAGCTGTGTTTACTTGCATCATTCAAACAAGACGCGCTGGGTCAGGAGCTACAACACAATGAACATATTTTACCGTGATTAAATTGTAATACACGTTTTTAAATGATGCCGAAGTAACAACATACTGATACCGGTTAGTAAAAACCATGAATTAATGCTTGACAAGTCTGCAGACAAGACGGCAGGAGAAACACCTTTTAAAATGCTTGTTTTCTGCTAACGCAGTATATGCTCCGTCCATCCACACTCACAACCAGTAGCGTGGCGTGGGGAAAAAATTAGGGGAAGCCAATAATACGTCCTCTCTTTTGGGTCGGGGGTGTGGTGGTCAATGTAATAACGTAACCAGATGAGTGATCACAGCACCCGGTATCATTTTACACACATTTGTAGCCTATCATACAGATGCAGGACTTACACACAAAAATGTTTGTTCGTATTGATTGGAGTTTTGAGGTTGTGCTCAGTTAATCTGCCACACAGTACTGTCTGTTTAGGGCCAGAGTTACTTGTTGTTACTTGTATTGCATAGAAAGCCCTGCGTGCTTTCTCTCATGTTCTATTATTCTTAATGTCTTTTCAGTTTCTGTGGGTTTTCAAACCATTAAATAAGTTATAGAAAATTGTGACAGTGTGTCATTGTGTTTAATGTATACCATTTTCATTTGTAAAGCAGCTCTTTGAAGATGCCAGAACGGAGCACTGGAGGCAATATTGGAACTGGACTCAACCTTGATGATGATAATAATAATAATAATAATAATAATAATAATAATAATAATTAATATTAGTAATACGCTTTTTAATAAAATAATTGTAGCCACACTTGCTTCACAGCAGTTCAATAGACACATTGGCATAACATGACAGGATAAAGGCAATGTAGAGGAGCTACAGCTACATTTCAACAAATATATCTTCTAAGATTAATACATGAAGACTTGTGACTCGGACTTGGACTCGGACTCGGACTTGGACTCGGACTCGAACACAGGTAATGATGACTCGGACTCGGACTCGACTCGGACACTCCTTGGGGGACTCGGACTTGGACTCGGACTCGACTACGACTCTCCCTAGGTGACTCGGACTTGGACTCGGACTCGAAGAGTGGTGACTCGAGAGTGACTTGGACTCGTGAATTGGTGACTTGACTACAACACTGCTTGGAAGCCTCCCTGTCACACCAGCACCAACCCTTGGGTCAGTCAGATGAGACTAACGGCTTCATTTAGGGCATTTGGGTCAGATACATGACTCTCGTTACCACAGAGTGGGTTGTTTTTTCACCTTAAGTGGAGGAATGCAAACCTGTTTTCAAATGTAAGGTTTTGAATTTGTTTGACATTTCTCAGTAATGACACCCTCAGACACCCACTATCATTCATGCTATGCCTTCAGTAGTCACTCAGACGTTAAGGGGATGAAGCTTCTCCTCCCAAATATGATATGGTTTGTTTTTTCAACAAAGGTATACATTTCCTGCATGATATATGTTTCTCACAATTGTTTTTATTAATGTATAAAGCCATTTTAGGTCAGCTTCCACTGTACATATGTGCCAGATTTGCTCCAGTTTGTGACTCTTACAACCTCAGATCCAGTGCCTGGATACGGTTCCAGGTTCCCACTGTGCGGACTGAGGCTGGAAAAAGGAGTCTCTTTTATTATGGTCCTTGGTCTTGGAATGACCTTCAATCACGCCTCAAACTGAGGGCACTTGTCTCCATAGCATGTTTTAAATTGAAGTTGTCTGAGGTCCTTACCACCAGCTGCTCTTGCAGTAATAAGTAGTGCCTTTCTAAATGTCCTAATGTGCACAATGTAGTAACTGCTTTTTTGTCTTTGTTTTCTTAGTTATGTTCTCTGTATTTTATAAGTTTGTGTTATGTGTAACGTTGCTGCCTTCTTGGCCAGGTCAGCATTGTAAGTGAGATTTTATCTCAATGCTTTTTTATCTGGTTAAATAAAGGTTAAATAAAATAAAAAATGTGTAAGCTGCACACAGGTGATACTGAGTCTTCTCGATTGATAGATTATAGACGATACCATGTTTAAATGGACTCCTGAGTTATTATTTAATATGTGACATATGTAAGAAAAGGGAGGGGAGAGTCAATTATATTGAGTAATTGATTTCATATTGGAACATTTATTTCTCAAACCTATGTTTTATGGAAGAAGACATGTATTTCTGATAAACTAATCTTTTATCAAATGGTAAATGGTGAATTAATATAACATTTAGAATAATTGAGAAGGGGTTATATCCACAGGGACAAGCTCACCTTTAACTTAAAATAAAATGTCTCTGCTTTGGACTGATGAGTATATGATTCTTGCATGTTAAATGACTAACACAAACCTTACATTTATGCATTTGCATGTGTCAGGAAGGCTCCCAAATAATTCTGAGGGGCCTATCCTATTTTTGTAATTAAATGATAATGTGCTAATCCATTACCTTGAGTTGTCTTCACTCAGGAAAACATCGCTATCAAGTGTTAACCCAATAACTAGGACAGCTCGGTCCAGTGTTTGACATCAAAGCTCCAACTCTCCTCGTGTCTCTCTGAGTCCTGACTCTCCATTGCTGCAGAAGTTTCCCTTACACTTTCTCTCATACGTCACTTCCACTCGCTGAAGAGGAAGGGATGATGATCAGGAGACGAGGCCTCCTTTTATACGGAGGTGAGATGCGCGCACATTCAGGTAGGCCCGCGCCGGGGCCGGCTACATCTATAGAAATCTCAGTAGGTGAATGCTTGCATGATAAGGTAGTACCCATAGAGTCCAGTAGAGGGCGGAGCCCTCGAGAGATATAACAGAAACCTGCAGACAACTTCTTTTTTTTACAATGTGTCCAAACATCACCTAGTTAAACATTATTGCACTAAATGAAATACAGTTGGCTGAGCAGGATGTATTTAGGTTTGACGACAGATTATCTTTAGAGTTATTACTTTATTCATGTGAAAACTAACCTGCCCACAGCAAAGACTGTTAGAGCCACAGAGGATCCTCCCATCTTGTGCATCTCGTCGTAGAGGCGGGGGTCAAACATCCCTTCCCAGATGATGGGAGCTTTCCAATATGTACAGGTTAGCACATCAGGTCTGGACCTGAAATATAAAACAAATATTCTTTTTTTGGACTGAATTCCCTTTTATAATACTCTTCTTTACCAACCTGAAGTAGTTGTGACCTAAATACGTCATATGCATCTAAATATTTTTAGTAGTAATATTTTATATTTACACTCAACTTAGATTCAGTTCAATTCTGTTGCACCAAAACTTTAACTACAATGTCAGGTTAAACGTATAAAATAGCTACCCTTCTGATATGGATTAAGCAAAAAGAGTGTTATGTGGCTCCATTTATTCGGCCAACATTTATTTATAAGTACACCTTCTTCTTAGAAAATATTTTTAAAAAGGTGAAATACAAAAACCACCACTTATTTGTTGTTGCTGCTTTATGTCCAATCAGATGAAACCTGTGGCTTCTCAACATGATAGATAAATGTCTGTGTTGGTCTCAGGACTATCTGTTCAGCCAAATTGTAAACGGGTCTTCTGGTCTTACTGGAATTTGAGGCTGGCGTCCACAATGCTGTCCAGATTCAGCATCTTTTCACTTTCCAAATGGAATTTCTCCATAGGTAAGAAGCCTACTAAAAGTCTAAAACAAAAAATAAAAACACTTGTTCATTAAGTAATGTTAGCATTTAGGTTTACAGTAATTGTTCTTGCATGTAGTGTCCCCTCAATTTAAACACAGACTCACTTTACAGATGGAGGTATTAAGTAGATCGCACAGAGTGTGATGGGAACAAAGAGCACAAATTTCAAAACAGTCCTCATCCTCTGAAGATGTCTGCAAAAAAAGAGCCAAAGATGTCAGATTAGTCAGATTAAACAGAAATCACTGATTCTTAAAATGCGTGTGTGTGTGGCACAGTAGCTTAAACAATAAAGTCGTTTATTTTGTTCGTTTTTTATTTTAAAGATGTGAAATACTCCATTGTTGAAAAACGCTGGGAAAGAACGTGGCAGTAGCTGATGTTATATCTCTCACAGGCTCCGCCCTCTACTGGACTCTATGGACGAGGTGCCATTCAAGTTCATCCTCCCTAGGGGCCGGGTGGCCACGTTCGCGGAGGAGGAAGACGACGAGGACGCCTCGTTGTCTGGTACCTTCGGGTCCGACGGCCAGTAAGCCGCCTTCGGCAGTGGTTTTTACGGCCATGGAGTGGCCGCCGCAGCGGGCGGGTGATGTCCTTGGCCACAGTGGCGTCGCGTCACGTGTGGCTATATGACTCACCGCCCTATCCAAGAAGGACCGAGAGGATCTTCTTGGAGCCCCCGTGTCCCCGTTCGCAGAGATCGCGGCCACTCTAGTCAATGGGTGCTATTCCACCACACGCGCCGCATTACATCCCAGACACGTCCCAGAAGCGGCTCGGCGCAGGGCTCCTCTAAAATTAGGATGAATCCTATTTTTGTCGCGGCGCAGCTGTAAGGTAATGTCGGGCAGGCAGGAAGTGGAACGTTCAGAGCATATATAGCATATTTAAATATATATATATACACACACACAAACTAATTTTGCAGCCCCTATCCCTCCGTAGTCTTTCAAGTAGGAGGAGAAATGCCAGCGTTCTCCTCCGGTTTACAGGCACTGTGTAAATTATATATATAGAATAATTATGATGATTTTACCACTAAAATACAGCAACACATCTTTGATTCATGTCGTTTATAACTGGGATATTATAATTATTATTAACTTTGTCTGTACAAAGTAGCCTGCCCAGGAAATATGCCCAAATCA
>CALSBZ010000086.1:10056-48811 GCA_943591055.1 Gobionotothen gibberifrons
ATTCCGTGCCATGTTTTATATAACCCAGATATATAAAGCTTCTCTTTATATATCTGTGCACAGATATATAAAGCTTCTCTTTATATATCTGTGATATATAAAGAGAAGCTGGAGGAGAAGGATGTCTCGCCTATCCTAACGCCGGGAGACACTCTCCTTAGAATACCTCTTTGCCATTCTGAGCTGTCGGCCATATTTTTGCAGATGTCTTTATGTTTAGCCTGGAGGACCTGGTAGTCCAGTTTTCATGGCTTTATTTTGTTTCCCATAGGGTTTATAATTGATTTCTGGTCGGGGGGGGGGGGAGCTCTGGGTCCTACGGCCCGTGGTGTGGCTGGCTCGGAGTAATACAAAGTTAAAATGGGCATTTTCTTTGTTTTTCTTTGTTGATACATACTCGCCGGTGTGGGCCCAGGTCTCCGTCAGGAACATTAAATCCAGATCATGAGAGGTGAAGAAGTCGTTTAACAGGAACGTCTTGTTAGCTATTGACCTAGCATTTAGCAAAGCCATGCAGAGTTTTCTCTCCAGAAGTGTAGATTGTACTTTTAGAATCCACGTCCAGTCGATATGTAGGATCTATAATTTGATAGATATTACGAAGATGATTTGAGGTATGCGGCAGCCTCCATGTAAAGTTACGGGATGAAAACAGTATTTCCGGTCTCGACGTTTTCATAATAAAACCAATGATCAAATGATTTAACAGTGATATCTGCAGTACTCATCCACTAAAAAACATCAGTTTATCCTTGTTAATTATACAACATGTATTGGTTTAAATTGTGTACAATGCTTTTGTGTTTTTCCCATAGGTTTTTCTCTTTCGATTCTGAGAGACACCTTTCTTTTTTCAGAGGTTTTGATAGGCTAAAACATCGATTGTTTTAGCCGCAATGCATGTCGGGATATGGTGTTTATCCGATATGAAATCGGAATAAAAAAAATAAATAAAAGAATACTTTATTCCGAGTGTTCTTGCTTTTCTCTTTGGAAGTCATCACATAACGGCATTATAATACACGGTTTGGTTGCATTAAATATTACATATCTGCCGAAGATATTTATTTATAGAGCCCTGATCAGAAGACCTTTTGACAAACTGTAAGAAATGCCGCCAAAACTGAATACGTGACGTGGATCATAAATATATTAGCAATTAAACAACATCTTCCATGTCTTTTCACACAATACGTCTCCTTACAGTATCAACACTAATTCGGCTGACTTTTATATTTGATCCAATTGGTATATAGGTTATATTTACACCATAATGGTGCACAGCTGATGGAAAGGGATTTTTTTGTAGTTTTTAAAGATATTATTGACTACCTTTCCAACTCCTCATGAAGTTGACTGTTACAGGTCTATACAGGTTCAAGGTACAATGCATAAGCTTCAAATCGAGAGACTGAAACTGTAGTTTCCTTTACCGTTCTATTTTAATTTCACAATAAAGTTAATAGTCATATTGTGTTTGATATTATTATGTTTTATTAACTACACCACTGGCTTTTTAACCTAACCTAGTGGTTAAAGCACGTTATTGAATTTTGTTGTTGAATACGTTTTATTTGATGAAAACATTTAAATATTAGCCTACATGCAAAATTGAAAATATCAAGAAGATACTGTAGTGATCTCTACAATAATGTTTAGTGCAGGACGTCCAAAGATATTAATAGGAGGATGTGCAAAACAGACAAACTAATAAGGCTTTATTTAAACATTAAAAATTACTTTAAGTTAAGGTCTTCATTTGAATAAGAAAAAAACGTTGGGGTTATCCACAGATAAATATGAAGTCTGACAAAGTACTTAACGTCCAATATATTGCATAGTTTATTTTGGCACTTGACAATCAACTTCCCTGAATTTGACTCAGGTGTAACTAACGTCTGATTTAAGGGTTGTTTATATTTCACATCATTAATCAGAATCTGCAAAGTAACTCAAATACATGTAGTGGAGTAAAAATACCAGGTTAACCTCTGAATTGCAGTGGAGTAGAACAAAAAGTATGATCCTGTAACAAAAACATTTCCCAACTTGGGACCAATAAAGTATATCTTATCTTATATTATCTTAAGATGATCGATGGCTACTGCCATATTTGCAAAATGTGCCTCTGAACCTTGACAAATGCATGTTTCAGGCTTATCAATGAACAACAGGAGGGGTCACAGACATAAGACCAGCTGTAAATAAAGCTCTTCTGACCTTAGCTGTCATGTGGGTATATATTAATGCTGCCCATTATGGGCACAAGCAATTTTCACCCATTTATTAGTTATATGTTTTACATTTGGGTGTTTCCTATCCCCTAAACCTCCAGGGATGTACACAGTTTAATACTGGCAACTTCTTATTATGGGAAATATGAAAACGTCTTTTAAAACTACAATTCCCAGCAGAGACGTGCCATAGAACATGTTGCGAAACACACAATAGCCAGCATGTGTAGTTCTGGGGACGGGGTGGGGGAGGGGGAGACGGGGTGAACCCGTTCAAATCCAGTTTTGGATAGTCTGCCGTGGTTC
Organism: Gobionotothen gibberifrons; assembly: GCA_943591055.1. Lineage (NCBI taxonomy): Eukaryota > Metazoa > Chordata > Actinopteri > Perciformes > Nototheniidae > Gobionotothen > Gobionotothen gibberifrons. The sequence goes on from CALSBZ010000086.1 coordinate 12,597, forward strand.
CATCCCATTTCAAAGTGTTGTTCGACGCTCGGCGTAACCCTCGGCGCACACTCAAACATCCAATCACAGAGCTTGAGGACTATCACGGGGTTTGTCAAGCGAAGCGGAGAGAATACTTACTTCCGGGTGTAAAATTCTCAAAAGAAACTACTATGAGCTGCTCCGACCCTCGGTCCTGACGGACTCCAACTTGTGTTTATTAATCAAACAAATAAATAAACACAAGGATACTTATGTGTTATTGTTGAGTAAATAACAGTGTGTGGTTTAGAAAAGAATACAAAATTAGAAGGAAAAAACTATGAAACAATGCAGATTTCGGTATTCTGAGCCCCTACTCTCCCCATAACTGATGGCAACAAAAGTCCTACATTATTCAATTAAAATAAAGAAGTAAAAACAATAAGTGTGGCTTGATATTGAGTAAGAAAAAGGTTGATAAACGCTGTGAGAATGGATCTGCGGAGAGCATTTCACCGCGATCCCAACTCGTCTATTACCAACGTTCAGGGAGCTCTATGCAAGTCAATGGGACGCCCTGCCCGTTGAAAACTGACTCTCAAGGGGTACCCTGTCCGTAATAGAGTGACGGGGAGGGGCCCTGACCGTCCGTCAACATGTGACGGGTTGGGAGTGAGAACGTGTTGATTTTGACTACCACACTGACCCAGTGTTGTAATATTACAACAAAGACATAAGCTGCTCAAAATCAAATTTGATGAATGTATTCCACAATAACCAAATAAATACATGTTCTAGACATTGTAATAATCACCAAAATAATTGAGGCATTTTACTTACTTGAATCTGACAAATCCAGTCCAATAAAACAAAGAGATGTTGCTCGTTTGAAGATTCTGAAGTTGTGTGAGTGTATGGCAAGAGGGCAGGACCTATAAACACATTTACTACCCAATAGCATTTTGAGGCTGAACAAAAGGTCCTATTGACTATGCAAAACAAAACATTTACTGACTTTTTTAGGATAGCTTAAAGTAATGTTGTAAAATTACAACTGTGGGCCTTACATGCTTAAAAAGATAAGTAAGAGGTGGTGCAATAAAATCTGCAGCTATCTTTCAAAAGAAACCGGACCAGCCGGATCTAACTTGCTTAAGGCTCCAAACCACGTTTTTTCAAGTATAACTTGAAACATTTCTCGCACTTGCTGCTGGGTGTAGGTGAAAGTACGTCGACATTTCTGTTTACATCACTGACATTTGTCACAGGTAAATCTTGCAGGTATGCAACATGACAATGTTCAATGGTTGTCACACAGCGACAAGCTGTACACTGGATTTACCAAATAACTACACACTCTTATTTACATTAGACACGTTATTCAAAACCGACAGCCTGTGTGTTGTTTGCTAAACACTGCCACTGAAATACCACACTCAATTATCAAGCCCCTGCACCCAGAATGCACATGTTAAAATGAGATCACTTAGAAACCTGAGCTTGAACACTTTGTTGTGCACAACAATGGAGGCCAATTTTGGAGAGAGAGTTAGAGGAAGAGGTAAATGCAATATACTGTATTTTGTCTTCAGTACCATACCTTAACTATACAGTAACCTACAGTAACCATACAGTAACTATGTAACTATGTAACTATGTAAATATGTAAATATGTCATCTTCACTCTCAGTAAAGTAATTGTGTCTGATACTGTTATGAGTAGGGTTGGGTATCGTTTGAATGCACGATTCTGATTCCAATTCTACTTTTCGATTCCGGTTCTTAACAGTTCTCAATTCCGATTCTTTGAGGGGCAGGGTAAAAAAATGATACATGCTTCTTCCACCAAAAAAAATTACATTTATTCGAGAAACCTTTACACAGGTTAGTTTACAGTAATATTCACATTAATCAGTCTGTTTATATTCACTGCTATGTAACTGTAACCTGAGAACCACTGAAGCTACAACAGTGCAACAGTCCAACTTTTAAAGGTAACCCCCCCCCCCCATTTAAAAACAGTTCTTGTTGAGAAAAACAAGCATATCTGCCTTCTCCGGCATACCGGGAAGAAATGCTTGAACATTTTAAAGTAAAATGCTTCAATCTGGTGCACTTACTTACACAGACTAGGGCAGGGGTGCCCAACCAGTCGATCGTGGGGAGATTCCCAGTCGATCGCGAGATGTGTCTAAAAATAGAACAACAATATTCTGTTTTATCGTTAATGTCCTATAACATAATCTTCCTGTGCCAGAATAATGCACTTGAACGCATCAAAGCTTTGTGATTGGCCGGCGTGACCCCATGTGTCGGGCGTGGCTGGTGGGCACTGGGCACTAGTTCACTGACGTTGTCCGTGACAACAGGAGTGACAGTCCGCACACACACAAGACCGCAATTATGGCAGAAGCAAAAAAGCCCAAAATATATAATTTTCACTCCGAGTGGGAGGATGATTATTTTTGTATCTATTCCAATTCAAAGTCCATCTGTCTCATCTGCAATGCGAGCGTGGCTTTATCAAAGAAGGGTAATTTAGGAGCGGCATTTCAAAACAGTGCACAAACGCTACGAGACGGAATTCCCTCCTAATTCTGCCCTACGCTCCCAAAAGGTGAGGGACCTGAAAGGACAGTTAAATGCACAGCAGTCCATTTTCACCAGGCCCAACAACAAGAGCAAGGCTGCTACCATAGCATCTTATCGTGTCAGTCACGTTCTTGCGAAACACATGAAGTCTGTCTTTCAAAGATGGCGAAGTTGTGAAAGAAGCATTCCTGGAGGCTGCCGACGCTTTTTGGGGACAGTAAAAATAACAGTAGCATTTCAACAGGTTTTTGATATAATAAAAACTCAAGTTAGACACCGTTATTAATCAGCTGAAAGTTTTTGTTTGTTTGAACTTATTCATTATAACTATTGTACAAAATGGTATAAGATAAAGATAAAGATTATAGTCTATTATCAATTCAGGTTAAGAAACTAGTGTTGCTAGGGTTTGATTCTATTAATTGTGTCTTTTTTATGGCACTTTGGCAGCAGATTCCTGTGTAGCTTCAGATCTGAGTTGTCTTATTAGTAAGCCTAATTTATACTTTTGTAGCAACACTACTCAGTTTTATACAAGTAGAAGTGTGTATTTACCTGGTAGTAGGCTGTCAGTAATGGCTACGCCTCTCTATTTGGACTGGTAGATCTCGGCAGACTGGCAACTTTAAAAGTAGCTCTCGGTTCAAAAAAGGTTGGGCACCCCTGATCTAGGGGATCGCTCCCACGCTCTCACTTTGGCTGTGAGCTGCGGGTGCCAGATAAGCCAACAAACCCCCCATTTTCATCACTTACAGCGCCCATCGTACAGGGCAAATGAATAGTGTAACCGGGATGAAAAGGGTGTTACATTTACTTAATTATGAATGTTGTTACATCAAGGCCGAAAATTAGGATGAGCACCAACGGTCAAAACATTTTTTCCCCCTCCCAGAGCTGTCAGCGCAGCGCCTCCACAGATCTGGCGCCCTAGGCGAACATGGTACGCTGTAGGAAGTGTAGGTACAACGCTACATTTCCCGCCCGCCGCAGTCATACAGTAGGCTACGGAGAGCGGCGAGAAACATTTCCTCAGGCATCGAAAAGCGGAACCGAAATTCACATTTCTAAATGATGCCATTGGAATCTAAATGTTGGAACCGGTTCCGAACAGGAACCGGTTCTCGGTACCCAACCCTAGTTATGAGTATTGAGAATAAACCTATTTGTGTGTTTCCACATTGCATGTGTTCATTCATAGTCCATATTTACAGCGTGCTACAAATGAAAATGCCTAAAACTTTGACTTGAATGTCTTGTTTATTAATCAACTAATGGACAGTGTTTCAATTCAGTTCATGTAAACCTTACACACACATTCCTCTTTTGAGCGTCTAGTGATTATGCCCTGCATGTCTTTCTGTTCTAACTCAGCTGTCAGCTTCTTAGCAGTTTAGACAAACATCAAATTCATAATGTAGAGACTAGTTGGACAAAATAATGCTTAACAACTGTTCCATTACTGTGTGAACTGTTTTAGAGGTTGACTGTATGCTATATTGTTCTCCCCCTTTGTGAGGATCTGCGGTACTTCCTCCTCCCCATGTCTGTGTTTGTTTTGTCTGTGTCTGTCTCCCTGGCTGGGCGTGGTACCTACATTCAGATTCCCACCAACTCACCTCCTCAGCTGCTGCTCATCTCACTGATTGCCACACTCACCTGCTCCTGCTTAAAACTCCGGTTCCCATCTTCAGACTTCGCCAGTTCTTCGTTTATTCTTCAGTGGTAAACTATCGTCCAGGCCTACTCGTATTATTCCTAGTTACCTTTTGATACTCCGTATGATAGAGGAGCTTTTTCTAACCCAGCTTGTTTTTCCATATTCTTCAGATTCTCACGCTCCAGCCGCTCAGCCTGCCACGTCCAGCCAACCCTCCTGATTCTGCCCAGCTCCACGTCTTCCTCGTACGTTGCGGCCTTCTGCTTCAATACAGTGTCGTGGACTAAATAAACCCTTTTTTGACACTTTACCACCGTCTCAGTAGCAGTGCTTGCATAGCGGGTTCTCTCTCCAGTCACTTCACACAAAACCTAACACCCTTGCTGCTGGGTGCAGGTGAAAGTAGGGTGACAGTTCTGTTCACATCGCTGACATTTGTCACAGGTCAATCCAGTGTCCAGCTTGTCGCTGTGTGACAACCATTGAACAACGTCATGTTTGTTGCATACCTGCAAGATTTACCTGTGACAAATGTCAGCGATGTGAACAGAACTATCCCCCTACTTTCACCTGCACCCAGCAGCTCTAAAACAGTTCACACAGTAATGGGACCAACAAGTCCTCCAGCTCATACGACCAAATGGGCCGATTGTGCAGGCCCTTATGTGACGACCCCTCCACACAACGTGGGGTGCCGTCTGGTTGTGTGTGTGTTTGTGTTTGCAGGTTCCATTGCCTGACGAGCTGCACCTGTGTGACGAGCTGCATAAGCCTTGATGAGCTACACCTGGCCGGAAGCCTTCAAGAAAGAGCCCAGCCGGATACGTCGCTCTCACTCCTCTGGGCACTCACAGCTTCGGGGATCTGTTGCTGGGGCTGCTTGATCATTTTGAGGCATTCACAATAAACGCCTTTCTTATTCACAACTCTCGTCTCGCCTCCCTGCTTTTTGTTACAGCCCAGGAGCCGGGTTGTAACAGATGGGGGCTCGTTGCTTTGGACCTGGGAAACATGTGCAAACTGGATGTCCGTTGTGGGCACAGCTGCTGTTGTCATTGAGTGCAGCTGATTGTTTGGGAGTAGCGTTACGGGGGGTGAGTGTTTTGCAGTTCTATGCACAGGGATTGTATGGTGGCGAGTACGAACACAGTATCAGTATTAGTTACCGTGGTATCTGTCCCTGTTAGGTCTAGTACGGTCTTCCTTGGAGGTCGTAGGGGGGGCTGTTAGTGCGGTGTGAAAGTGGTTAGAGCTATTAGCTCGGGAGCACGCCGAGGCTGCAGGTAGAGTTGCCGGTTTTCTGGTCGCTTCGCCGAGCTTACGGTATTTAGTGCGTAAATACCCGCCATAACTAGCACCTGAAGACTAGCGGGGAGTTTAGCCAGGTACTGTGAGGCAGTTAGAGGGACAGGCTGTGGTAACGTGAAGGCTGTGTAGAAGCGTTAGCGTGCATACAGTGTGCTAAGATGGACAGTGTGGAGGAGTTTGTGAGAGCGCCTACAGAGGAACTACTGGAGGGCTTCTCAAGTGAACAACTCGTTGTTATAGCTGAACATTTTCGCTTGGATGTTGGGGATAAGAGCATGAAGGAAAACATGAGAGCGATTGTTAGAGCGAATTTGTTGGAGTTAGGTGTTTTCAAAGGGGGAAAACATACTGTTGATCCTGGCAGAGACAGTGGCAGTCTCGTTGCCGGTAATCTGCGGGTTGTACCTCAGTTCAATGAACGGGATCCAGATACATTTTTCTCCCTGTTTGAGCGTGTGGCTGAGAGCAGAGAGTGGTCGGATCCTAATAGCACTTTATTGCTACAGTGTGTGCTAACAGGTAGGGCCCAGGAAGCCTACTCTGCTCTGACGGTGGCAGAGAGCAAGGTTTATCTGACTGTTAAGACTGCTGTGCTGAAATCATACGAGTTAGTCCCTGAGGCATATCGACAGAGGTTCAGGTCCTGGGAGAAGTCTAGCGGAATGACCCATGTTGAGTTTGCCAGGGATCTGGTTGCGTTTTTCAGTAGGTGGTGTAAATCCCTGAATGTCGATACGTACACTGCAGTATGTGAGTTTATGGTGTTGGAGCAGTTTAAAAATTCTGTACCCCGCCACATTGCGGTTTACATCAGTGAGCGCAAAGTGAAGACTGCTGCAGAGGCTGCTGCTCTGGCAGATGACTATGTGCTAACGCACAGGGGCGGTCGAGTTTTCAGGGGCCAGGTTGAAGCTGGTAGGTATCGTGCAGCAGGGAGATGGGAGGAGGAGGCTAATCCGCACTGGGGTAAACCTGAGCGTGAGATGCGGGGTCAGCCACGGGTTGATCCATCGGAAATCTGTAATTTCTGCAGGGAGAGAGGGCATTGGAGTGAGGACTGTCCAAAAGCTAAGGCTAGCGGGGGGAACTGTGTAGGCCAGTTTAACTCTGCTGCTTGTGCTGTGTCTGTGGTACCTTTACCTGTCATCTCTCCCTGTCAGCAGGTTAGTGAGCCGTGCGGGTTGAATGAATCACTGTTTTCTGCATTTTTGTCAACCGGATACGTGTCATTGGTGGGAAGTGACATCAGCGTGCCGGTAAAGATTTTGAGAGACACTGCTGCGTATGATTCATACATTCTGAGCTCTGTGCTACAGTTTTCTGACAAATCTAGAACTGGGGATTTTGTCTGGATGCGAGGTATGGGAATGAATGTTGTGCCTGTTCCTCTGCATTCTGTTGTGTTTAACTCTGGTCTGGTGCAGGGTGAGGTCGCCATGGGGGTCCGTCCTGTAATGCCGATTAAAGGTGTGGATGTTATCCTGGGTAATGGCCTGGCTGGCAGCCGTGTGTGGGCTGAGGGTCCACCGCCTACCATGCTGTCATCTTCAGCCACTGTGACTGTTAATGCAGAGGAGGATGCCAAGTGCTCCCCTGGAGTGTTGGTGGCTGGCGCTATGACACGGGCTGTGAGCCGTGCACAGGGGGAGTCTGAGCAGGGTGAAGAGGTGGATGAGACAGATTCTGTGGTTATTCCTGACTCATTGTTGTCTGTATCCCGCAGTGAATTGGTGTTAGAGCAGAAGGCTGATGTCTCCCTCAGTCCGTTCTTTGAGGCGGTTCACTCCACCAGGGATGGAGATGGTGCCACCAGGGGTTGTCTGCTGCAAGGGGGACTGCTGGTCAGAAAGTGGTTGTCACATGGGAAAGGCCTCATTGGTAAGCCAGTTCTCCAGATTGTGGTTCCTGTTACATTTCGTGAGGAGGTCCTCAGGAAAGCATATAAGCAATCGGGACGTCAGGGTGTCCGTAAAACGTGTAATTACATGTTGCGGTATTTCTTTTGGCCTGGTTTGAAGAGAGATGTGTCTCTGCATGTTAAATCATGTAAAGTAAAGAAGAGTAAGCCAATTTGGCAGCGACTAAAGGAACAGCGCTCGTTTAGTCCTGGGGGTCAGGTCCTGGTTTTGTTGCCAAAGGCTAGTTTGCCGTATCTAGAAAAACATTACGGGGTTTTCCATGTGTTGGCTCAAGGGACTGACCAGAATTGTTTCCTGTCCACACCGGAGCATAAAATAAGAGCTCTTTGTTTGGGTAGCTGACGGTGTTCTGGTGGAACTCCTTTCTTATGGGGGGGAGTGTGACGACCCCTCCACACCACGTGGGGTGCCGTCTGGTTGTGTGTGTGTTTGTGTTTGCAGGTTCCATTGCCTGACGAGCTGCACCTGTGTGACGAGCTGCATAAGCCTTGATGAGCTACACCTGGCCGGAAGCCTTCAAGAAAGAGCCCAGCCGGATACGTCGCTCTCACTCCTCTGGGCACTCACGCGGGCCAGCTTCGGGGATCTGTTGCTGGGGCTGCTTGATCATTTTGAGGCATTCACAATAAACGCCTTTCTTATTCACAACTCTCGTCTCGCCTCCCTGCTTTTTGTTACAGCCCAGGAGCCGGGTTGTAACACTTATTACAACCAAATATGTTGTTTGTTCAAGCGCTTAATACGTCCTGTAATTACATTTTAAAGTTTTCGCCCTCTAGTGCTCCCGTTGAATGCAAACGTTACAGATGGTTGTTTATTCACAAATAACCCTCTCTGTAAAATCCTAAATTGTAGGATAGTTTGGCCATTGAAACGCTTTTTGATTAGATTTCTAGCGAGAAGTGTACATTGTACTTTTAGAATCCACGTGCAGTCGATATGTAGGATCTATAGTTTGATAGATATTACACAGGTGATTTAAGGTATGCGGCAGCCTCCATGTAAAGTTACGGGTTGAAAACAGTATTTCCGGTCTCGAGGATTTCATAATAAAACCAATGATCAAATGATTTAACAGTGATATCTGCAGTACTCATCAACTAAAAAACATCAGTGTATCCTTGTTAATTATAAGACATTTATTGGTTTAAATTGTGTACAATGCTTTTGTGTTTTTCCCATAGGTTTTTCTCTTTCGATTCTGAGAGACACCTTTCTTTTTTCAGAGGTTTTGATCCGCAATGCATTTCGGCATATGGTGTTTTTCCGATATGAAATCGGAAAAACTTTTTTTTTAAATAAAATAATACTTTAATCCGAGTGTTCTTGCTTTTCTCTTTGGAAGTCATCACATAACGACATTGTAATACACGGTTCGGCTGCATTAAATATGACATATCTCCCGTAGATATTTATTTATAGAGCCCTGATCAGAAGACCTTTTGATGAACTGTAAGAAATGCCGCCAAAACTGAATACGTGACGTGGATCATAAATATATTAGCAATTAAACAACATCTTCCATTTCTTTTCACACAATACGTCTCCTTACAGTATCAACACTAATTCGGCTGACTTTTATATTTGATCCAATTGGTAGTGTTATGGAAATCTTAGACCTAGTCAATACTGTGGAGATATACAATTAGACTGAACAGAGTTGTCTTTCTGGTTCTTTATTCGAGGCGGATACGCTTCAGAAATCTGCTTTCACACGGATGTCTCATATTTCACACGGATGTCTCATATTGTTATTAGACACCTGTGTCCTTGAGCTGTAGAAGGTATAACGGTTATCAGAATATGGAAGTTCAAACTTTGTGTGAAGAGGAGTAGTTTCAACAGCCAAATCAGCTCTGTGGCCTTGAAGCGCTTAAGAATAATAACCCTCGACTTCGGGTAGAGCGATGAGCTGGTAAGACGCACTCGCCAGTTGCTCGCACACATTTCGAGTAAAACTAAATTTTTAGACGAAACCACCACATTTTAGACGTTTGAAAAAAATATATATTAGAGCTGTGACACTAAAAGGAGAAAATCCCATTGTAAAATGCCGAAAAAGGAACATTGTAAAATCCGACCAGAGCGGCGAACCAGGCCCTAATGAAGCCTCGGGCTCAACTAACGAAGAGGCCTCCGGAGTGGCTGGACGGACAACGGGCGACAGTAGCATACTGGGGGCTATAGCGGCGCTCCATGCAGAGTTGACGCTAGTCAAGTCGGAGATTTGCCGTAAAATAGAGACTGAGATTTCAGAGGTAACTACTACACTGAGAGGAGAGATAACGGCTCTAAAAGCCGAAAATGACGCAGCGATAACAACATTAACAGCCCAGGTAGACTCACAAAAGCAAACGTTAAAGGAGCTAACCGAAGCGGCTAACGGCTCATCAGATATTGTCCAGGAGCTGGAAAGTAAAGTGAAGACACTCTGTGAAAAAGTGGGAACTCTCTCAGAAAAATGCCTCGACTTGGAAGGCCGTTCGAAGAGGCAAAACCTGATAGTGGCCGGAGTAAAAGAAGGGAAAGAAAATGGACAGAGAGCAAGGCTTTTTGTGGCAGAACTGCTGAAGGAGACGCTAGGCTTGGAAAAAGCACCCGAAATAGACAGAGCCCATAGAGCCCTACGGAGACGTGCTGGGGATAACGAACCACCGAGACACCTGATCGCTAGAGTACACTATTGTCACGCTTTTGAAGACATCATGAAGAAGGTGATCTCTACCAGGGACCTGACATTCCAGGGCCAGCGGATACAGATCTTCAGGGACCTCCCGACTGAAGTCGTTAAACGCCGAGCTGCGTTCACCCCAACCAGGAAGATACTACGCGACAAGCCTGGAGTCAGATTCGGGCTACTATACCCAGCCAAGCTACGAGTGTCACACAACGGCTCAGAGAGGTTCTTTACGGATCCGGAGTAGGCTCGGCAATACGCGGAACGTCTCTTCGGGCCTGCAGCGGAAGAGCAAGTTGGGGGCACTCCATTCCGGACCCAAGACTAAAATACTTTAAACTTGATTTTCCAGAGACTGACCGGAAATAAGTCCTAACGTGAGTTTCTTATAAGTGAACTAGATGTGTGGCTCTTGTAATGGGTGTTGTTTATACGGGTGTTCAATAACTAACCAAAGTTCTGCCCTCTTCTGTTCGTGGGCCTAGGTCGATATTTGCCAAATACTGCTCTTAATGAGCTGATACATATGAGGAGGCTTGCACTAGGTGGAAACCATGTTAAATATACCTCTGTTTTGTTGTTGGTACTGGTATTGAGGCTGTTTCTCCCTGAGGCCTCAGTCTCGCTCTGTTATATGAGAACTATACACTCCTATAGTGAACAAATCTGACAAGTTCCAAGTCCGACCTAACAAAGAATGTACAATCAATCTGAATAGCCTATTTATTTCGTTTATATATGGGCAAGGCTCAGTTCCATACATTGCTGAGCTTATCTGAACACCTTAGGTGGTGGTTTTGGGTTTATTATTAAGGTGGAGCAACAGTGGAAGGACAGTATGATAGTGATTAAGAACTGGGGGATATGTAGCTGCAGGAGAACTTGGACGTCTGGGGAGGAGGGTCGGCCCCGCGCCTTAGAATTCAACTGTGGTCGTGCAGAGGAGATGTATGTTTCTGTTTTGGTTTGTATTTTCACTTTTTTTTCTTTTTTTACTTCCTGTTTAGTTACTTTCATTTTTAAGGGGGCAGATTTGAGGCTGGGGTGGGGTGGGGAGCAGTGCCACTGCGGTTATATCACTAGAGGGAGAGGTGGAGGTTACATCAAAAGACACAATCTAAGGGACCCTTTTATGCCTTATGGCTGTGACAACAGATACAATAGGTGGTGATACAGGTAGAGGAGAGGATTTAACTTTTTGCACATGGAATGTGAACGGGATCAATGAACCAGTAAAACGGGGTAAAGTACTGTCCCATCTAAGAGAGCTTCATGCAGACATCAGTTTCTTACAAGAGACACATTTAAATAACAAAGCACACAATAAAATTAAGGCTAGATGGATAAATCAGGTTTATCATTCTACGTTTTCGGCAAAGGCTAGAGGTGTGGCTATAATCATTCGCAAAAATGTCCAATTTTTACACAAATCCACAACTGCAGACAAAGAGGGGAGATATATCCTGGTCACAGGTGAAATACAAACTTTTCCAATTACATTACTGAACATATATGGTCCAAACAGGGACGATCCAGAATTTTTCAGAAAGATCTTCAGCATGATCCCTGACATCTCTACAACAAATCTTATTATTGGAGGCGATTTTAACCTGGTCCTAGACACTTACTTAGACAGATCATCGACTAAGAGTATAGCATCATCTAATGCTTCTAATTTTTTGAAGTCATTTATCAGCAATACAAACTTATTTGATGTGTGGAGAACCTTAAATGCAACAGGTAGAGAATACTCCTTTCACTCTCGAGTTCACAACGTATACACCAGAATAGATTATTTCCTACTCGATGGTAAACTTCTGTCTGGGGTCAATGATGTGAAATATCACAATATTATCATATCCGACCACTTTCCTGTATCTATGTCACTGAGACTGCTCGAGGCGTCAAAGACGGCTAGATCCTGGAGGTTCGACCCCCAACTATTAACAAGGAAACCATTTTGTGAATACATTAAGATGCATATAGAGGTTTTTTTCGAAACAAATGATAAAGATGATGTTTCACCAACATTGTTATGGGAGACTTTTAAAGCGTATATAAGAGGGTGTGTTATCTCTTTCCAGGCATCGCAAAGAAAACGGGACCGCATTAAACAATCACAATTAGAGGAACACATTCAAAAACTGGATACAGAAAACGCCACCCTACCATCTACTGAGTTACACAGTAAAATCTCTTCCCTTAAATATGAGCTCAATCAAATACTTTCTGAGCAAATTTCGAAAGCCTTTATTTTTACTAGTCAGACATATTTTGAGTTTGGGGATAAACCACATAAACTGGTAGCGAGACAGCTGCGGAAGAGGGAAAGCGACAGGGCCATTCACAGGGTAAAATCAGAAGAAGGCACTCCCTTGACCTCTCATAGGCATATCAATGACAGGTTTCGCTGGTTTTATGAGGATTTATACAACTCTAAGGCTCATGCGCAACCTGAAGTTGCGGATCAGTTCTTGGATGCGTGTGACCTGCCCACATTAGAACAGAGGGATCGTGACTCTCTTGAGAAAGACATTACATGTGAAGAAATCAAAAAGACAATTAACTCACTAAAAAATGGCAAAAGCCCGGGGCCAGATGGGATGTGCAATGAATTCTATAAAAAGTTCAGCAATATGCTGGCTCCTATTTTGTTGAGGATGTACAGGAAAGCGTATGAGGCTGGTATGCTGCCGCCAACACTAAACGAGGCAACTATAACAGTGATTCCAAAAAAAGGGAAGGATTTAGAACAAGTGGGATCATATAGACCAGTCTCCCTTTTAAACACAGACCAGAACATTCTTGCTAAGACTCTATCAAGGAGACTCAGCCTCTATATGGCTAAACTAGTACAACCTGACCAAACTGGGTTCATCCCAAACAGACACTCATTTCATAACCTCAGACGCCTCTTCAATATTATGTACTCTACCAGACAACCTGAAGGGGATCTGTTTATCCTAAGTTTGGATGCGGAAAAGGCCTTTGACTGTGTGGAATGGTCCTACTTATATAAAGTTCTTGAAAAATTTAAATTTGGAACAGGATTCATCTCGTGGGTTAAGTTGCTTTACACCAATCCAAATGCTAGAATCCTCACTAACCGGACTATATCAGAACCATTTAACCTGCACAGGGGAACAAGGCAGGGATGTGCACTTAGCCCGCTACTGTTTGCTCTTGCATTAGAGCCCTTGGCCGAAACAATCCGAGTCAACACAGAGATTCATGGCTACAATACAAACTACACTACAAATAAAATCTCACTATACGCGGACGATATTTTGATGTTTATAACGGAACCACAGTCTTCGGTTCCCATTTTATTAGAGACCATAGAACTGTTTAGTTCTTTTTCGGGATACAAAATCAATTGGACCAAAAGCGAAGTGATGCCTGCACACTGTAGAGACACAATCATACTAGAGAGCATTCCATTCAAATTGGCTTCAGAAAAATTCACCTATCTAGGAATAGAGATCACAAACAAATTTGACTCACTATTTGACGCAAATTTTGTGGCCATTCTAGATAAATTTAAGACCAAAATAGAATTTTGGAAAACACTACCAATTTCCTTACTAGGTAGGATCAACGCAGTGAAGATGATCTTTCTCCCTCAGCTGTTATACCTTTTTCAGAACTTACCTTTATATATCACTAAAGCCTTTTTCACAAAACTAGATTCGATAATTCTCCCCTTTATTTGGAACTATAAATCCCATAGGATTAAGAAAGGGCACTTGTGCAAGACTAAGACGAAAGGAGGGCTGGCTCTGCCAGACTTTATGCGCTACTACTGGGCGGCAAATATTCGTTGTGTCTCCTACTGGCTAGACGAGACAGTTGTACTCGCAGACTGGCTTGACTTGGAACGAGAAGACTGCCTACCCTCCTCTCTTGGTGCCATAGTTATGTCTCCTGTGCGCCTTAAAAAGTCATACTATAATAATAACCCGATTATTCATAATACCATTCAGATTTGGAGACAAATTACAAAACAACTTAAATTTAGGGCCCTGTCCTTCAATGTTCCCCTATCATCAAACCCATCGTTTACCCCTTCAATTATGGATGGAACCTTTGACAGATGGAGAGAGTTAGGAATGGGTAATGTCGGCGATTTATACATCCGTGGTACATTTGCATCATTCCAGCAGCTTCAGGAAAAGTATGGGCTGGCTAGGGCGGATTTCTTTAAATACCTCCAGATTAGGCATTATGTGAGGACCCACCTACATGACTTTGAGACTGCAACACCTGACAAGCTTGACCACTGTCTGAGAGACTGTTTAGCAGAGAGACATACAGTGTCATTTATATATGACGTATTACAAGACTACGGACAAGTTGATACAAAATGTATAAAAAAAGACTGGGAAAAAGAGTTTGGTGAGGAAATAGCAGAGGACATCTGGGACAGGGCCTTGAAATATGTGAGTATCTGTTCCCTTAACGCCAGGCACTGCCTCATACAGTTCAAAATGTTACATAGGTTGCACTACTCTAAAGTAAAACTCCATAGAATCTTTCCCGAAGTATCACCAACCTGTGAGAAATGTGAACAATCAGAGGCAGACTTACTTCATAGCTATGTGCTATGCCCTAAACTACAGAACTTTTGGGTCGCAATATTTTCATTCTTCTCAAGGGCATTTAAAGTCCAACTACAACCAGATCCAATGTTAGTGATACTGGGCACATCTGAACAATGTAACACACTTCAAAACGCACAGCTTCATCTCCTGTCCTATGGCCTCCTCTGTGCAAAGACACTTATTCTCCTGTTATGGAAATCAAAGGATGTGCCCAGTTTTAAAGCTTGGATTACGGCATTGACTGATACTCTGCATTTAGAAAGAATTCGATATATCCTAAAAGATAGACTGGGGGATTTCGAAAGGATGTGGGGTCCAATGGTTTCATTTATAAGAGGGACGGTAGGCTGAGGTGCACTGCACAAACAATCACTTTTGAATGGCTTGGTGGCACTGCTCGGGGAGGGAGGGGTGGGGGGGTAATCTGGGCTCATCTGCATTACTGTTTTTAGTTTTTCACAATGTTATTTTTTTATTTTTCATTAGATATATACTTTTTGTATGGTCTTTCCCACTATGAATAGGTATGGCATTAACATGCTATTCCTGTCATGCTATGTTTTTTCTTCCGTATTATTTCTGGCTGGCTGCTATGTTTGTCGTCTATGTTGAAAAAAGGGAAGCATGATTTCCACCCCAAAGAATATATACTACTGCTTACACTTGTATGCTTCTTCTCAATACAAATATTTGAATAATAAGAATAATAACCCTCATTAGAGTATGCAGAGAAAACAGCATATATCAGGAAATGGTACGGTAGTGTTAGACAATGCTTTTTAGAAGCATAAGAAATTGCCACTATATTCCCCCCTTTTGATCATACTTGATCAATCATGAAAATAAAACATGACAGGATAGACTGATATAACACATCAATGAATACACTCCATCGCTGGTTTAAGTAAACACATCATAAACATATCATGGAAAGTGGCTGTTTTTGTGGAGGACAGACTCCGTATGTGGAAAACAAAAGAATACTGAAACGAGGGAATGGCAGTCTTTACACACAATTTTACAGTTCGGTGTCCGACTCTTCAGTGTCGGAATCAGTGGGGGCTGAATCTGGGTTGGCCGTAACTTTGTCAGTGGTTTGAGGGAGAGCGGTGTATTGTACGAATGCAGAGGAGATCATACTAGAAAAAAACATTTCTTCATGAGGGGAACTACACAGCATGTACAGCAGAAGAGCAAGGCTATGATGGTGAGGAGTGGCGTGACTATTCTGGCCAGCCAGCCTTCCCACCCTCCCTATGTTGTTATAGCTGTACCGAAAACCAGGAGTGGATTCCATTGCCCTCTGCTCAGAGCTGGTCCAAATTCCTGGAGTGGATCCCACTGCCCTCTGCTCAGAGCTGGCCCAAATACCTGGAGTGGATTCCACCACCCTCTGCTCAGATCAGTTCCAAATACATGGAGTGGATTCCACTGCCCTCTGCTCAGATCAGGTCCAAATACCTGGAGTGGATTCCACTGCCCTCTGCTCAGAGCTGTCCCAAATACCCGGAGTGGATTCCACCGCCCTCTGCTCAGATCCAGTCCAAATACCTGGAATGGATTCCACTACCCTCAACCCCCAAAATCTGATAATAACACACTTCCTTCCACCTCCTCTCCGCTCCTACCCCCCATCTCACGTTCCCCCACGCACTGTCAACCTGGACAACCTCTTATCTCTTCGGCCTGTGACCACACCACGCCCCTCCCACCCAACTAACATTGCCCTCCTTAACATCCGATCACTCAACAAGAAAGCCCTCATCCTCCATGAACTAATCTTGGAAAAATCCCTTGATTTCCTTCTGCTCACCGAAACCTGGCAACAGCCCGATGACTTCTTCTCCCTCAACCAAGCATCCCCCCCTGGCTTTAAATACATCACTAAACCCCGCCCCTCCCGCCGTGGTGGTGGCCTTGCTGTAATCCACAATCAGAACATCCAGATCACAGAACTAACCCTCCCCTCAGTATCATCCTTTGAATTCATTGCCTTCAAAGCCCCTCCCTCACTGACAGTCATCCTCATCTACCGGCCTCCTAAACCTCATCCCTCCTTCCTCTCCGATTTCACTGAATTCCTCACACTCGCCTCATCCCTCTCTCAGCGTCTGTTACTACTTGGTGACCTCAACATTCACATTGACTCACCCACCTGCAAGCTGGCATCCGAGTTCACAACCCTACTGGACAATTTCTCTATCACCCAACATGTCACCTTCCCCACCCATGACAAAGGACATATTCTTGATCTTGTCTGCTCTACCAACCTCCCAGTGATTGACCTCCACCCTTGCCCATTTCCCCTCTCCGACCACAAACTCATACAATTCACCATTGCCCCCCCCACCCGAAACCCCTGCCCACCCAGAAACATCACCTTCCGTAATCTACACTCCATTGACCATAACCATCTCTCCGAACTGCTATCGTCTAATCTCCCCCTGGACGCAACCCTCAGCTCACCTGATGATCTGCTCAACCACCTCAACTCCACCCTACTCACCTCCCTCAACACTTTAGCCCCCCTCAAAAATAAAACTGTTACTTTCAAGACCTCCTCACCCTGGTTCACACCCGCACTCCGTAAAATGAAGCAGCGAGGCCGCCAACTTGAACGTCTTTCAAAGAAATCATCCCTCACAGTCCATTACATAAGCTACAAACTCCATCTCAATGCATACAAAGATGCGCTTATTGCCGCCAAATCTGCCTACCTCTCCAACATCTTCACTGACCCCTCCCGTAACCCCAGGACCCTCTTCTCCACAGTTAACAAGCTCTTCAAACCCCGTGCTGATAACCTCCCTACTTCTACTTCCGCTACTTGCAGCTCATTCCTCCAGTTTTTCGCAGACAAAATTAACGCCATTAACCACTCCTTCTCAGCTCCATCTGACATACAAGCATCTCCCCCAACCTCCACCGCTACCACTTCTCCCCCCATCTCCCTTGACCTCCTGACTCCTCCTCCCCAGCGCCGCCTCTCCCAGTTCAACCTGGTTACCCCACTTGAAATACTCCATCTGATCGGTTCCTCAAATCCCACAACCTGCTCCCTTGACCCTCTACCCACTCCTCTCCTGAAGTCCTGCCTCCCCGTCCTCTGCCCCTATCTGGCTAACCTTTTCAACTCCTCGCTGTCCCATGGAACCGTCCCCTCTGCCTTCAAAACTGCTGCCGTTACTCCAATCCTCAAAAAACCTGGTCTTGATCCCTCCTCCCTCACTAATTACCGCCCCATCTCCAACCTACCATTCCTCTCAAAAATTCTTGAACGCTTTGTAGCCAAACAAATTCACTGCCATCTCCAAACCAACCAGCTCTACGAACCCTTTCAGTCTGGATTTCGTCCTCACCACAGTACAGAAACTGCACTCGTCAAAGTCCTCAATAACCTCCTCACCTCTGCTGACACTGGTTCCCTCAATATTCTCATCCTCCTCGACCTGAGTGCAGCCTTCGACACCGTGAGCCACAACATCCTGCTCACCCGACTCAGGGACATTGGTATCGAAGGTATTGCACTCAGATGGCTCCAGTCCTACCTCACTGAACGATCCCACTTCATCTCCCTCCCCAACCACTCCTCTGCTACAGCCTCAGTCACCCAAGGCGTTCCTCAAGGATCCGTACTTGGCCCCCTCCTCTTCATCATTTACATCCTCCCCCTCGGTCAGATACTCCGCCACTTCAACCTGGACTTCCATTGCTATGCTGATGACACTCAGATCTACCTCAGCACCAAATCCCTCCATAACCCACCCCTTACCCACATCGATTCCTGTCTGACAGCTATTAAAACTTGGATGCAACATAACCTCCTCAAACTGAACAGCAACAAAACAGAACTCCTCCTAATCGGCTCCAAATCCACCCTCAGCAAGGTCACTAACATAACACTCACCATCGATGGCACCATTGTTTCCCCCTCCAATCAGGCACGCAATCTTGGCGTAATCTTTGACCCCACCCTCTCCCTCGAACCTCACATCCGCCCAAACAGTCAAAACCTCATTTTTCCACCTCCGCAATATTGCAAAAATCCTACCCTCTCTCACCCGCCCCGCAGCCGAACGACTAATCCATGCCTTCATTTCCTCCTGCCTTGACTACTGCAACTCACTTCTCTACGGCATCAGCACTACATCCCTCAACAGACTCCAACAGGTTCAAAATGCAGCTGCACGTCTCCTGACGCATACCAAATCATGGCATCACATCACCCCAGTCCTCAAAGACCTCCACTGGCTTCCTGTCTCCCATCGCATCAACTTCAAAATTCTGGTCCTCACCTACAAAGCACTCCACCATCTGGCCCCCCCTTATCTCACAAACCTTCTCACCCCTTATCAACCCCCACGGTCCCTCAGATCCACCGCAGCCGGACTCCTATCCATTCCCACATCCACACTCTGCAGCTTTGGGGACAGAGCCTTCTCAGTGGCAGCTCCTAGGCTCTGGAATTCCCTCCCCCAAGATCTTTGCGACTCTGAGTCCCTCACAGTCTTTCAGTCCCACCTCAAAACACATCTTTTCAACTCTGTCTACCCATAAGCCCCCCCCCCCCCCTCTCAATCAACTTCCTCTTGACTGCCTTTTTTGTTGTTGTTTGTTTTATTTTACTATACTTACTTGTTTGCCTGTCCTTGTTTGTATACCCTCCCTCACACTGTAAAGCGTCTTTGAGTTGTGAAAAGCGCTATATAAATAAAATGCATTATTATTATTATTATTATCATGTGAGCCAGGACCACCAGTCCCAGCCTAGAGGGTCGTAGTCCACGTCGTCAGCCTTCATGTCTGCCAGAAGTGTGTTAAGGTGTTTTATGGTGCGAGTCATGTTCTCTGATATGTCTGGAATGTATGTGCAACAAGAGTCTCCAATAACGTGACACAGGGCCCCACACAAGCCTGTTTTTCAGGTTTCAGGCTCGAAAATGACTTTCCCAGAACAAATGACCATATCTTCCCTTCTAAAAGGGTTACATTAATAATCTTTTTTCTCAAAGTAATGATAAACCTGTAAGTTGGATGTAGAAGAGTCAGAATCAATATAGATGTTTTTTATTTTAAAGAAAATTCAGATTGAACATGGTAAAAAACTGTAAATTATAGTGTCCGTCCAAAAAATATTTTGTACTTATAGTGAAAACTCACCTTGGATGATGGGTTAGTAGACTAAAAGCCTTAGGAATCCAAAGTACAACATATAATAAGTACCCTGTATCAAGATTGATGCAAAACAAGTGATATTTGACCTTTTTAGACAGATTTAGCAAAAAAACCCTCTTTTGGGGTCATTTGGGTGGATTTGACCTATCTCTGGCCAACCCAGTCTCACGGCATTTCGTGTTATAGTCACGACATTTAATCTATTGATTCTTGGTCACCAACACGATTATCCCCTTTTTTTCGTGTCACACAGAACGACTTTAAAAGCAATGTATTTCTACTGGTAATGTGTTTCGTGCCTGCAACACGTCTTTTTCTCCGGTCGGGTCGTGGAAGACCGGAAGCTGTGTGGTTCATAAAAACATGTTCTTACTCAATATCAAGCCACAATTATTGCTTTTATTTAAAATCGTGTAATTTCTGACTTTTGTTGCCGTCTGTGAGGAAAATAAATGGGGCTCAGAGCCTCAGGATACTGAAATCTGTATTTTTTAAATCTTTTTTTCCTTCTAATTTGTTATTCTTTTCAAAATAACACACTGTTATTTACTCACCAATAACACACAATTATCCTTGTTTTTATTTATTGGTTTATTTCCATAATCTCTGGACTAGGACTACAGTCCCCGTGATTAATCTTCAACCTCTGTGATTGGATGTTGGAGTGGCAGTGCGCCAAGGTTACGCCGAGCGTTAAACAGCTGTTTGAAATGGAACAAAACCACGCCAGACTATCCAAAACTCGAATCGAACGCCCCCCCCCAGAACTACACATGCTGGCTATAGAGAGGCGAAGTCCCTCCCCTTCCGAGGGAGCTCATGGGACCCCGGAAGCGGAAAAATATACATTGAAGTCAATGGAGAGATAAACGTTATCTTTTGATCCCGTTTGAATTGTGCCACGAATGACACATATGATGTTTGTCAATCTTAAACAATAATTTCCATGTCAAAAAAGTCACAGTTTGTCGTAAAACTGTTGAAATATAAGACTATGAAAAATACGCAACTAGAAAGACTACAAATCCCAGAGTCGCGTAAGTGATGTCACCATTGTTTTCCTCCACTAAGGGATAGCTAATATCAGCGCGATATATCATCGATCTATATGGCGCTGGCTAAGATAAGATAACTTTAACAAGATGCCTGTGTGCTTAGTACCAGGTTGTTATCATACCAGCAATGGGTCTTGCTCGTTCTTTCGCTTCCCGTCTGATGAAAGGAACAGGAGTGGCTGGATCAAGTTAGCTACTTAGCTAGTAGCTAGCACGTTAGTTAGCATTACAGCCTTGTCATTTTTATTTGCCTTAACAATAAGTAACATCAAGTAACCCCACATGTTAAACAGTAAGAGTAGTAGTCATATTTCGTGAACCATTTGAAGAGTACTGTCACACCTGTGTGATCATTCTATAATACACACTTAAGCCCGGGGGAGAAATGCTAACGCTAGCTATAGCGTCTACGATATTTTCTACTTCACGCTATCTGCACAAATGGTTGACATTAAACATTAAAAAGACCAGGCAGTTCAGAGAGAATCAGAGGAAGGCAGGCAGGCAGGGGGCTTTGCATGACATTCTTCTGGACGTGTTTCATTGTGTTGATAGTGAGGGTAGTCAATCCTTTTGTTGACAAGACAGTAGTGACGTCCATCTTGGTGACGTGTGCTAGACCGGAGATGTAGTTCACTGAGCAGTTTCACACAAAAAAATGTGTAACTTCACAGTTTTACGACACATTTTTATTTTTTTGACTTGCAAAATGTTCTTTTAAATTGACAAACATCATATGTGTCATTCGTGGCACAATTCAAACGGGATCAAAAGATAACGTTTATCTCTCTATATTTTTCCACTTCCGGGGTCCCATGGGCTCCCTCGGAAGGGGAGGGACTTCGCCTCTCTATTGTGTTTCGCAAAATGTTCTATGGGACATATCTACTGAACGTTTTCGTTTCCCCCACAATTAGAAGATGCCAGAATTAAACACATTGGTGTTATCAAATGTAAAACATATCATTCATAAATGGGTGGAAATCGCTTGTGTCCATAATACGCAGCATTAATATATACCCACATGACAGCTCATTGTTACTTTGTAATTCTACTCCACTACAATTCAGAGGTTAACCTGGTATTTTTACTCCACTACATTTATTTGAATTACTTTGCAGATTCTGATTAATGATGTGAAATATAAACAACCCTTAAATCAGACTTTAGTTACACCTGAGTACAATTCAGGGAAGGTGATTGTCAAGTGCCAACAATCAGGAGAGATATTTGACAGACGTAGGCCTGTAAGGGACATTTCGAGCATTTTCGAGTTTAGGATGGCCGAAGACACTACACTAAACAGACGGAAACAGACGTAAGCATTTCGAGTGATTACCCAAGATCCTCAGCTATGGTTTAAGATCGCTGATTGGATGTTTTAGCCGCAATGCATGTTGGGATTTGGTGTTTATATGATATGAAATCGGAAAAACATTGAAAAATAATCAAATAATACTTCATTTTGAGTGTTCTTGCATTTCTCTTTGAAAGTCATCACATAACGGCATTGTAATACACGGTTCGGCTGCATTACATATTACATATCTGCTGTAGTTCTTTATTTATAGAGCCCTGATGAGAAGACCTTTGGAAAAACTGGAATTAATGCCGCCGAAACTGAATACTTGACGTGGATAATAAATATATCAACAATTAAACAACATCTTCAATTTCTCTTCACACAATACGTCTCCTTGCAGTATCAACACTAATTCGGCTGACTTTTACATTTGATCTAATTCGTAGATAGGTTATATTTACACCATAACGGTGCACAGCTGATATAAAAGGACTCGTAGTTTTTAAAGATATTACTGATTTTCTTTGAATATAAGAATGTAAATACTGAGTCTGAAATAATATAGCAATATGCTGTAAAATTATGTGAAAACATGAATAAAACTACACATCTTCAGATGTTGTACATACATAAGTGTCCTATAATAATACAAAGTTATTATGGCTGTGTGTACCTTGTGTGCACCGCCTAGTGGTTAAAGCACGTTATTGAATTATTGTTTTTATGTGTTATATTTGATGAAAAAAATATTAAGATTACATACATGATAGATAGAAATATAGAATATAAAAAAATCAAGAAGATACTATAAGTGATCTCTACAATAAAACAGTTTAGTGCAGGATGTACAAAGATATTAATAGGAGGAGGTGCAAAACAGAAAAACGAATTAACCTTTATTTAAACATTACATAATACTTTAGATTAAGGTCTTCTTTTAAATAAGAAAACAACTTTGGGGATATCTAGTATCTACAGATAAATATTAAGCCTGACAAAGTACTTAACGTCTAATATATTGCTTTCCTGCAATGTTAACTATGTTGAAGCACTTAATTTAACTGATATTATACATATGAATTATACTCTTATGTATGTAGATAGTATAAGAAATGTGCAGAATATGACAGTTTAATGGTGGAGGTATACACACATAACCTGTTGAGGAATCATTGCATAACTACACCGTAGTAGAACATCTTGAAATCTTGAAAGGGATGTGCAAAATAGCCATAATGTACAGTCTTTAATTAACCATTAGTAGAGAATAACGAGTAGTGAATATACTTTATTACTCATTTCCATTCATGTCAATTGCAGATAAATGTTTAGTCTTCTCAAGCACCAACTATCAAATATCTCTCCTGATTGTTGGCACTTGATAATCACCTTCCCTGAATTTTACTCAGGTGTAACTAAAGTCTGATTTAAGGGTTGTTTATATTTCACATCATTAATCAGAATCTGCAAAGTAACTCAAATAAATGTAGTGGAGTAAAAATACCAGGTTAACCTCTGAATTGTAGTGGAGTAGAATTACAAAGTAACAATGAGCTGTCATGTGGGTATATATTAATGCTGCGTATTATGGACACAAGCGATTTTCACCCATTTATGAATTATATGTTTTACATTTGATAACACCAATGTGTTTAATACTGGCAACTTCTAATTGTGGGGAAAACGAAAACGTTCAGTAGATATGTCCCATAGAACATTTTGCGAAACACAATAGCCAGCATGTGTAGTTCTGGGGGGGGGGGCGTTCGATTCCAGTTTTGGATAGTCTGGCGTGGTTATATCTCTCACAGGCTCCGCCCTCTACTGGACTCTATGGGTACTACCTTATCATGCAAGCATTCACCTACTGAGATTTCTATGGACATAGCCGGCCCCGGGGCGGGCCTACCTGAATGTGTGCGCATCTCACTTCTGTATAAAAGGAGGCCTCGCCTCCTGACCACTATCCTTTACTCTTCAGCGAGCGGAGGTGATAGCCTAGCACTGAGTCCGAGACGTTTTATTTTTAGAGAGAAAGGAAGAAAGAGAAAGACAACGAGTATTTTTTGGAATTATGCCCTGGCTTAAAAAGCGGGCGCCAATCCCCACCATCTCTGCTTCGAGTGTTTGGGGGACCAGGATATGGCCCAGGAGGTGCCATTTCACGTTTGCCATTCCTTCCGAGTCCGGCGTCCATGGAAGTCCACCGCCCAGGGCTGTACTCTCCCTGGATAATGATCATGGCGGCGGGTGTGTGGGCTACTCGCTTATTGCTAGAGATGCCCCCGCCTCACCAGGTCAGAGGGCATTTTTCCAAAGAGGACCGTGTTGATCTCCTGGGAGCCCCCGTCTTTACGGAAGGGCTCTTTGGATCGATCTCCTCACAGGATAAGGAGCAATCGCAGCGTGGCTGATTCTTGCCCATCCCCAGAGGAAGAAACACTGTCCCTCCCCGTCCCCTGCTGTAAACCCCAGTATAAGGAGTCAGCAGGTGGGCGTGTGCACGTGAGTGGAATAAACCGTGTGCTGTCAAAGCACTGTGCGGGTTCAAGAGACGCTATTGCCGGCGTGCTGTTGTCAGAAAACACACCTTGCCTGGTATAATAGCTCCGATTAATGCATTTCACCGTTGAATGGGAAATACAGCGTTAATACGTGGGCGTGCGGCCCTCGTGAGAGTGGCCGCGGTGCGTTCAGGGACCTCCGCAGGAGAACGGTGGTTTACGTTTCCCATAATGTCTGTTTCGAAGAGACGGCATTGGGGGATTATTCAGTTGGGGGGATTTAGTCTTCCTCCCCATGGTGGGGCCAGGGAAGCAAAATTACACCTCCTCTGCCCGGTGTGCGCGTTAGCATGTTATGTAGAGCGCACAGCTACCCTGAGACGCACTGAACAGTTGTTTGTGTGCTTCGGGGGCGGGGTGACTGGAAAATCTCTGTCCAAGAAACGCCTGGCAGGCTGGCTTTGCGAAGGCATTGCACACGCCTATGAGCAGGCAGGGAGAGCCTGTCCCATGGGGGTCCGTGCGCACTCCACACGAGCTATGGCTGCATCAACAGCCTTATTCAACGGTGTGAGTGTGGAGGATATATGCACGGCGGCGTCTTGGTCAACGCCAGGCCCCTTCATAAAGTTTTATCTCTTGGATATGTCTGGCTCTTTCTCAACGTCTGTGCTTGCTGGGGCAACACAGGACTGGTGAGGAGGGGGGGGGGGCTGTTGGTCAGTGGGCATCTGACCCTTTCCCCTCTGCCCTTACGTTTCTCTGGACCCCTGGAGGGTCGCAGGGTGACGTGGGGTGCTCTGGGCCCTTTTCAGGGCTGGAGGGCTCCCCTCGCCTGCCTGGGGGCAGGAGGGGAAGAGCCCTCCATACTATAGTCCCTACACACTCGGCACAGGGTCAGTGTCTGAGTGTGGGGACATAGGGGGCACTTGCGTTCTCCCCGTGCTCTTTAGGGACTCAGGAGGGAGAGTGCATAGTGAACCCATACAGGGCTGCGGGCTTCTCCCTGTCTGCCTATAGGCGGACGCAGGGGGGCCCTCAGCACTGTTTTTCGAGCACACTTTTTTCGCGAGGCAAGCGCGTCAGGGTGTGCTCTATCAGCCGCAGCCCAGACTTCTCCACGGTTACAACCGAGGGAGAGGTGAGTCAGGCGCAGTGGCTGCTAAAGCCGGTCAGGGACAGTGAGGGGGAATGGTGTGCTGGACGACAGTGCGTGCATACATCGGGGCTCCGCCCACTGTACCCATAGAGTCCAGTAGAGGGCGGAGCCTGTGAGAGCTATAACGCCGGGTTACGTATTGTAACCCTTGTTATATTAGCACAGGCGGAGCCCTCTACCTTGGGGCACTGTCTGTCCTATTCCGCTCGCTGAAGAGTGGTGTAGGATAGTGGTCAGGAGACGAGGCCTCCTTTTATACGGAAGTGAGATGCGCACGCATTCAGGTAGGCCCGCCCCGGGGCCGGCTACGTCCATAGAAATCTCAGTAGGTGAATGCTTGCATGATAAGGTAGTACCCATAGAGTCCAGTAGAGGGCTCCGCCTGTGCTAATATAACAAGGGTTACAATACGTAACCCGGCGTTTCGTTCCATTTCAAACAGCTGTTTAACGCTCGGCGTAACCTTGGCGCACTGCCACTCCAACATCCAATCACAGAGGTTGAAGATTAATCAATGCTCGAAATGTCCCTTACAGGCCTACACTGAAAAAAGAAAATAGTTGAACCAACTTAATTGAATTACTTCAATTGGTAACACACAATTTAATTAAGTTTTCTCAAATAAGGTTTCTAAATTATATTAACACAAATTATTCAAGTCAGAAAAAAATGTGTTTTCTTTCAAATCAACAGTTTGCATTAATCCAGTTTACATTTTCCAACCCAATTATTTGCTTTACCCAAAAGTAAGATACTGCTCATTAACAACCTAAAACTACAGTTTCACAAAAAGTATTTATTTTAAGTAACCTCGGTATGACATTTTTGTTTACTAAATATAATTGAAATACTTTATTCACAATTAAAATGTTAAGTTGGTTGAAAGACAAATCATGGACTCAAATATAATGTATTTATACTTTATTATATAAACATATAAAAACAACTTTCATTTGTCTTTCCTTAAAACAGTCTTTGGACCAATACAAAGTGTGCAATTAACAGACAAACAATAACAGTTACCTGATGTTAATGTTAAACACTAACATCAGGTGTGCCATCTCCAGATATGAACAACACTTTATGATTTTTGAAGCATAAGTGCATTAACAAGTAGTACAAATGTTACATGAGGCTATAAACAGTCGCATGGCCTTGTGTCATCACCGCTAAGCTTAAGGTGGCTAACGTTAGGCGTGGTGGCGTCAAGTAATCACTAAATAGCAACAGAAGCTTTTGACGTTCAGCAGTGGGGTATTAACTGATACTTTTTATGTTGTAGACCAAAACGTGGAAATATCTTCAGCTTTTCAACCACAAACCTTATTTCAGGCTGACAACCAAAAACACATTAACTTCAGTGTAGCACTTACTGATTTGGAATGACTGGACAGGACAGAGAGGTGCTGTGATGATGTGTTTCTGTAGAACGACCCTGAAGTAAGCTGCTGGTTCCCTCGACAAAAAGCAACAGGATTTCTCCATAGGATTTTGGAATATTGTAAAAAACATGATCTGTGGAAAACGAACCCGGTCGATAAATGCACGTTATGTTCAGCCAGCTAATCTCCACATATCCGGCTGAACAAAACGTGCATTTATCAAACAGGTTAGTTTTCCACAGATCTTATTTTTTTACAATATTCCAAAATCCTATGCAGAAATCCCGTTGCTTTTTGTCAAGGGAACCAGCAGCTTACTTCAGGGTCGTCCTACAAAAATAAGTCATCACTGCACCTCTCTATTTCAGGCTGATAACCAAAAACACATTCGAAAAACACATTAACTTCAGTGTAGTGCTTATTGACATTAACAGGACATTGAAGCAATGGTGAAATACATTAAGTACAGAGATATTTTACTTAAGTAAACCACTGCATGAAAGCTATTAGAAACAAATATTTAAACATTAACAACGTTTCTGTTCTTCTGAATACATAACCGTTTCTTGGAATCGAAACTAAAATGGTGAAACAAAAACCTACCGCACCCACAACATTTTCTTTTACATGTGCAATGTCCGATGTCAAGACGCCGTTGTGCTAATACAGCACTAGGTCATGTTTTGGCCCAGAGGAGGAAAACATTGTTTTGTTTGTCGTTACTCTGAGCTTTGAAGTCTGCCATACAGACTTTGCACTTTGGCGGACATCTTGTGTTGGTCAAGCTGCATGATTATTTTTTGAGGTACTTCAAAAGTGAAATGAAGGGGTTTTGGATATGCTATGTTGAGTGCATATAGCAAACGCAGAAGGAGGGCACAAGCTGAGGCAACTGAAGGCAGTTCATTCAGCACCTCCACGCCCTCTATGATGATGCTGATGTCTGCTGGTGGCTCGTGCAGTCCTTCCCCCTCCTTCCGTATCACAAACACACCCATTGTGAGCTCCTCCATCTCCTTCTGAAGATCATCTGTTCTGGAGTCCTAGAGGTACATGACAACAAACATCACTGGCATCACTTTGCGCTAATATGCACTTAATATGGGACAATAATATCACTGGCAGGAGTCCTACTCTGTGATAACTCACTGATTATTCGGACGACTCACATGATCAGAACCTAATATTTAAAAATGCTATGACACCCTGAACTCACATATTGCGGATTGAAAATAATATCCCTCTTACTTCTATGTTTAATTGTTATTCCAGCTTGATCTGTATGTATATATATATATATATTATATATATTTTTTAAAACATGCTAGGACTACTTTTTACATATACATGTTGTGTTTTGCGGTATACTTGGGAAAATTACTAAAAACCCAAATTCCGATGCTATGCTTTAGTTATTCCTGATGAGCAGGTGGCATGGTAGCCATCAGTGTATGAATGTGAACGTGGTGTTAAAGTGCTATGAGGAGTTGGAAAACCACAAAGGTGCTTTAAACTTACATGATGTCAAATGTCCAAGATTATGAATATAATCAAACCGGACAGGTGTTATTTTAGTAAAGAAATGTCCCTTTTACAGCATTAATATCAATCTAATATGTATTAGCACGTGTGCCTTTGAAAAGCTGTGCTGACATGCAAATTACAGTTAAACTTACTAGATATTCCTTGATCAGCTCATCTGGATCTTCTCCCAGGAAGATAATGAGGGCTCTCAGGACACACTCCCTCCGAAAATGAATGTCCTCAGTCTAGGACAACATTATTTTGGTTAATTTTATTTTTCAAAATGTCTATTGACAGATTTCCTTACTCTTACAGCTAAAATCCTTCACTTTATTTAGAAACAAATGGACACTCCTAGTTACTGAGTTTCATAAAACAATGGTTGCCCTCCCCATGTATCTATAAAAGGATACACAAAATGTATCTCTTTTAGCTAGCAAGGACTCATTTGACAATGCAGATTTACCTGGTCAAAAATGTCCATGATGTCAGCAGTCTTTTGACGTGTTGATCCTCCTTTGGCACGGATGACTGTGATTAGCTGACTTGAGTGAATGTCCAACTGGGCCATGAACTTCTCCTCAAGAGGAATGGTCATTATCCTCTGGAACTCTGCATTGATCTATGAAAGAATAATACAAAAATGACAGTGAGTAGATTCATAACAATTCAATTGGACTCAGTCTGTATGCAATTAACATTTGAAAAAAGAACCATTGAAGCAAGTGTAAACTTTTATGTAATTAGCTAAAGCTTTGTTGTTTATTGATACCAGACAATGACACTACAGATTATTCAATTATTAATTAAATGTTTTGTTTTGTTATTGCATTCATTTGTATAGTACTGTATCACCTTTTGTTTCATTTGTATTTTCTTTGGTGTTACACGCTCGAAGAAAAAAACCTAAACTAAGCATGCCTACACACTGGCAAAAAGTATAACAAACAAAAAATGTAAATTCTGTCAGTAAACACTGTTAAACATAATCTTTACCACGCCATATTATGATGAATGGATAAAAGCTTACTAAAAAATTGATACAAACTAGATTATTACCTGTTTTTGTTGGAACAGTGCCGGCCACCTGTCTTTGAAGTCCTTGATTCCTGGCTCTTGGTTTACCACCTCCTGTCGTCTGTAGGCGAACGTGTGAGCCATTTTGTCTGCGATGACCCTATTATTGTTCCTTATTCTGATGTCTGTCAGAAGTTCTATTCTTTCCTTTTCCAGGCTTTCCAGATTGGCACCAGTGGGGAAGGATGGATAAAAGTTAGCCTCAGCTCGCTTTGGCCTCTTGACTTTTTTAGCAGGGAAAGCATCTGTAGCAGCTTTAGATTTCAGGGAATTTACCACCAGCTCTGGGCACCCCTGCAATTTGAGCTGAGTCCTGTAGTTTCCCATCTTATATTTCAGCCGCTGTTTCCATCCATTGCAGCCATTGAATGAGCCAGGTTCTTTCAAACAAGGATGCTTTTTGATAAGAGCCTCTGCTACTGTGCAGAAATGGGAATCATCTGGATAGGCCTTGTATCCGTAAATAGTTTCTGCAAGTCTATTCAGAATATCAGACTTGCTTTGGGAGCTGACAGTCAACATTTTGTGGCTTCCATTAAACTCAGAATTCCCCTTCACTAGCTGCAGCTCCGTGTCATATGAAAATTGAGGAATCGGAAAGTCCGCTGGCCACTGTTTGTCTCGAGAGGACAGAGATTCGGGGGATGAGAGGATTATTGTGTCATCTGATGCTAACGAAACATTGCCATCACACTCAAGTGAAGACGATGATGTGGTATCAGTGACAATGTTCAAAGATGTATTTGTTTGCTGGTGGATCACTTTGATTGTTCCCAAATCCTGAAGTTGAGTGGTGGAATTCAGATTGAAGAAGTCGTTGCCAAAGTCCTGGTCCATGTACTGCAGTCTGACGTCGCCCTTTAACCCAAAGAAAGTCTTTAACTTGCTGAGAAGGTCATCCAATGATTCCGGTATGCCATTTGGAAGATACAGTTTTTCAATGTTGTTCTCCCCCAAAATCACTTTCAGTCTTGCAAGTGTCGAATCAGCCATGGCAGTCTGAGAAGACAACACAAGCACAATACGTTTTAAGAAAGGCACATTAAACATAATTCCTTATTATTCACACTGTTAATGTATCATCTTTACTACAACTTCGTGTAAATCCCTTTTCCACTGGCGGCATTTGCTGACTGGACTCCATCAGCACATATTTAAAAAATGACATAATGCCCACCCTTACCCTCAATGTTAGGTTCCTTTTAAATAAATGAAATCTGCAGTTGACAACTTGTATGTGCAAAAAAATGTAATGTTATCATTTGAAATCTCCAAAGGGTTGATAGTTAGTCTTGCACCAAAAACAAATATATTGTTGTTTTGCAGGTGAAGCATTACAACTCTGACCACACAAAAAAAGCCCACACAGTTTGAGTGTTCTCACAAATTATTTTTTGATATTTACCTAGTGTCATTATTTGTTGGTGAAAGGATACATAAAACCTTTGAAAACTAAAAAATCCACTGGTATGAAATAAATCTGTTTTGAGAACACAATGGTTATGAATTATTTATTTTTCCAGCTAATGAAATATCACTTTTAGCTTCCTCACCCTTTAAACATGGACATATCTTTTCAATGTGACAAGACGCATCCCTCGGATTTTGTAGTCTGCCAGTGGGTAGGAATCATGTAGATCTTGTGGCTCAAGAAGTTCCACTTCCTTGCCTGGTGACGTTTTGAGATCATAAGCTCTATAATGTTCAATGTACCATCCACTGAGCTTTTTCACAATGAAGATCAACTTGTCCTGCAGTATCACCATTTGGAGGATTTCACTAAACTCTGGGAGTCCTCCCAGTGACCCATAGATCAAGATCATCCCACACATGTAGTTTAGTCCATCATATGTCACAGTTTTGGCAAAGCTCACTGTGTCTATATTTGAAGACTTCTGTCTCAGGACATTTGAAATGTCCTTGCTCAGTACATCGATGTGTACAGCGGATACATTTGTCACTTCCAATGGAGGTCTGGCAAAGCTACATGAGTGCAAATGATATGCCATCTGAAACTGATGTTTCTCTGAAAGGGAAAGGAGCACATTTTTGAAGCACCTGATATTCGTTGCTACTCTTTTAAAAAAGCTATGCTTTGCTTCGAAACGCATAGTCCATAGGTGAACTAGTGGACCAAACTGATGGATCAAGTATGGTGTTTTGGTTTAAGGTTAACATCTGGGAAAACCTCTTGAAATCTGATTCTGTGCTCAGAGATCTTGAAATCAAGATATGCAATGGAGTCCTCAGTATGAACGGGACAGACCACAAGATCAATGTCCTTCAGATCTGTTAAGATCTGCCAAGCTGGTTCCTCACTGGGAACATTATGTCCAATCAAAAAAGGCAAAAACCTGATTAGACTCCAGTTCTCATGGACATTTCCCCCAACTGTTTTTCTGGACCCAAAAGTAAGAGGCACAGGATGGGGTCGATTGGTTTTGTCAGTCCACTTAAAGTTGAAAGATGATATTGCCTTGTTCAATGTGAATAATGTGAAATACTTTTTTTTGATGAATATATTGAGACAAAGTGCAAGTTCAAAAGGAACAATTCCTTCAAAAAGATCGTGCACAATATCTGGAGGAAACCCAGTTGTAACGTCAAAATATGAAAGGTGCTCTGACAAAATACACTTTGATTTCACACCATAATAGTTGGGCAATCCATTTTCCTCAAGGATTCTTAAATGATCTGCATGAATGTCTTTGGTTCTCAGAGTAAAGACTCCACTTCTAACTTCTTTTGTCTGTAAGTCAGATTTTTCTGCAGTGCAAAATCTGCAAACGTATGACCCTGTGAAATTTTCAACAAATCCAGCAATACCGTGTGCGCCGAGGTTGTCAGCGACCACACACTGAACTGTGCCTTTTACTGTTCTTGCCAACTTTGTTAGAAATATCCCACTCTGTTCCAAAATGACAAGATCCTTAATTACAGGTTCTAAAACGTTCTCATAGCCATAGCACTTCAGATCATTAGTTTTGATTAAAGCAGCCAAATAGATGGAGGACAAAACAGAGTTACAGCCTGGTGGCAAATTACCCAAAATCCAATACAAACCACAAATGTTATGCTGTCTCCTTGATGTACCAAGAGGATTACATATCTCAAAATCATCAATATATAATATCAATGAAATGCTTTCTTGTTTAGGCAACAGTTCATTTTGTTTGAAGAAGGCACCATCAAAAAAAGATCTGTATGTGTGCACACAAGTTCTTGGTGGCTGTTTATCTAAAGTATTCAAATTACTAGCCTGGTCTAAGATAGTCTGGCAGTCAAGAATTTGCTGCAAAGACTTTAATATTGAAATATATTGGAACAACTTTCTATTCTTTCTGTCAAGTATATATTCCACTGGTTCAACTACGTTAAAATGTTTCTTATAGTAAGCCTTTCGCCTCCAAGCACTGCAAAGTGGACCTTTATGTTCAATTGCTTGTTTAACAGGGTTTGTATCACAGAGTGCACTCGCTAGTTTTTTAACCACTGACTGGTCAAACTGGCATCCGTTATCTTGTAATACCTTGCTAATAGTCGTCTGAGTGATTGGCAGACAAAGAGAACCTATCCGATAATGTAACTCCTGCAAAAGCTCATCTACAGCTGCACTAGACACAAGAAATACGTTTTCCAATTTAAGGAGGACTAAAGCTATTTTAAGCTCAATATCCTTCTCCAAGTTCTCAGTGTGTCCGTTGTCCAAAGAACAATTTAAATTGACATTGCTCTCTATACTTTCCTCATCCGAAATATCATCACCAACAATGGCAGAAGATTTTTCAACAGAAGTTATGCCAGGCTTAAAGGCATTTCCTGGGCCAGAATGTTTCCTGAATTTATGACTTTTAAAGTTCTCATAGATGTTGGTTTTATATTCACACTCTCGGAACACGCATGTTACAGTCTCATTATTTTTAAGATGCTGGAAGATGTGTTGAAAATATTGTCTTTCTGTGGAGAGTTGATTATGACCACAAATATGGCAGTTGAACGTGGACACAGCTTTGGTGGCTGTTTGTTGGGCAGGGTGATTTCTTGATAAATGGCTTAGTAGAGAATTCCAGGTCTTGAATCTACATGTACAATTTAAATAAGTACATGGATATGAATGACCCCGTCCGTAGCTCCCATGACTCAGTTTGTAGTGCTTGAGCAGCTCAAATCTTCTTGTAAACACCCTCCCACAGTCTTTGCATCTCCACATGAAGCATGACACTGAAAAAACGAAAAAGGTGGGCTTTACTGGGAGTATCTTTGTAGGTAAAAATGTATTTGTATATTAGCTTTGGCTGAACTCTAAAATGAATAACTCCACAGAAAACAAAACAGTGGATTTTGTCCTATAATCACCTGCACTTTGCGTTTACGTTGAAATTACTTTCAGAACACACAGCCACATTAAAGTACTCTCTATATCACTCACAGTAGTGTAGCTTCACATACCTTAGGTAGTAGTCCAATACGATGTGTCAAAGCCTGAAGAAACCACCACCGGTCAGGTATGAGAAATCATGAGAAGAAAAAGAAATACATTTATATTAGGGGGGACATTTCTATTCGTTGTTAAGCTTTCACAGTCGCGTATTATCACCCCGAACGTAGTAATGGTCTTATCAGCAACAGCAAATTACACTACAGGGCTTCTTATTAGCACATTAGCACAGCAACACAGAGCTAGATAACGCTTTAACCACCGAGCTACTATAAATGTGAGGCTTTATTAACGCTGCATCAATCACTTCCAGCATAAACAAGAAGGCAGTCCCGCCATCGAGGCGACCGGCACAACAAATTATTACTGCATCTCCCACACAGCGAGGTTAAGTTCTATGTTAGTCATCCGGATGCATCACCGGGCTTTCACCAGCGCTGGTTTGCGCTAATTTGGTAATAAGCAGCTACGCCAGTACACAATAGGAATAACTTTAAAGGTGACATGTCATGCTTTTCCGGTTATTACCCGTCCCCTTGTGTGTTATGAAGGTTTTTCTGCATGTAAACAGTGTGCAGAGTCAAAACCCTCAAAGTACACCCTGTAGCGAGTAAAACTCCAACACAGAAAATACCTCCCCAAAACGCCTCGTTGGTGAAACGTCATCATCCATTTGATTCTTCCGGGTCGTGCTTGCGAAAGCACGTACCAGGAACTAAATGGACCAATCCAGAGAAGCTATGGCCACACCCAGCGGCGCTGGCCGCAGCCGCCGCACCCTCTGCCAGCCTAAACATGTACTGTTGGATGCCGGATTTGTACAGCGTAGGACACTGAAGGAGGATGCTGTTCCTACTTTGTTTGGACCAGCGGGAGATTCGGGTACACAACCTGTAAGTATTCATTGTTGTTTGTGTATTTATGATGTTTAAAACAAGCAAGCTATATCTACCACAACTGTGAAAATGGGTAAACGTTTTTTGGGGTGCTAATAGCCATTGACACGGTGCTAACTGGGCTAACTCAGTTGCTAACCTTTACATATATAAACTACAATGTCAGCAGATGGCCTTACATGTTTGTCATGGTAGGAGAATGTCTGCATTCACACACGGAATACTCATACAGTATACTCCGGGTGATTTCCCTTACGGCCAGTAAATTATGTGTGGTTTTCCTCCAAGCTGCGACGCAGCTCTGTGCAATGCTCAGTTGCTAACGTTTACATATATAAACTGCAATGTCAGCAGATGGCTTTACATGTTTGTGATGGCAGGAGAATGTCTGCATTCACACACGGAATACTGTTAGTAATTAAATCAATGTTTTAATGGCATAATTTAGCTTAAATGTTGATTTTACTGAGAAAACAGAAGTATTCACGCACAATGTATGTTAAGCTTTTATTTTGAAAAGACTTCCGGCAGAATCAGGAATACGAGTTTATTTTGAAAAACTATTCCGGAAGTTATCTCTGAAATACTGACGGTAGCTTGAACTCAATGTTAGACCGAACGTAAATATTACCAGCCGTTGTAATAAGATAAAAAGTGATGCAGGCGAGTGTGTAGAACCAAGGCGTGTTTAGTCATGTGTTAACTGTACGATGTAAATATCCTTTGAAAAAGTGTGTGCGGATATAGGGGGACTAGCGGAAGTCATCAACAACAGAGCCAGCAGACGGGAGGAGCCAGTCTACTGTATTTAAGGACGAAATGTGTTTTGTTGTGCCTTCTTTTTTGACCTACCCCTGAGGAGAACAGCTGTTTTCCTCCATGTACTGCTTTCTGTCTGATTCATTACCGCGCCACATTTGAATTAAAGTACCATTTGAAACTTAAGGCGAGACACGGCAGGCAAAAACATCGTTTTTCATGCACTGG
>CALSBZ010000086.1:48821-86722 GCA_943591055.1 Gobionotothen gibberifrons
GCTTTTGGAAGGAAAACGTACAAAATACACATTTAAGTGTTTATTTTTACTATAGTTTGTCTATTTGCGTCTGTAGATATCTCCTAAATTCACCAAAAGTTAGCATTCTAACGTAACATGAAGTACCGCGACCGCTGTTTGCTCCATGTAATCAGAGGTATCGTTGGAAAGCTCCGTCTCTCCTACACAATCTCATCGGATCCAAATATGGTCATTTCCTTTGTATCAGCAACCAATCGTGAAAGTGCAAAGGGGTCTTAAACCAAGAAACGAAATCTCATTGGCTGGTGTCTTTTTCTGACAACGTGATTCGTTCAGATGCGTCACGTGGTGTGCTAAATCACTTCCTGGTTAGCTTTCCGCTAGAAATTCAAATCTCAAAATGACAAAAGAACGGCGAAAAAAACGTTCACAGAGAAGACGACAACAATTGTCCCTTGCACGAAGCAAGGTTATACAAAAAAAATGACACTGATCATGAAATACCTTCACGGAGTGCGTCGAGGCGCAAGCTGTCATCCAAATAGCAGGAGGGTTTAGCTAGCGCCACACTGCTATCTTTAAAGGTCGTTTTCTCAAAATGAGTTTTTTCTCATACTCTGAGTTCGAAATCTCCACTTCAGTTGCACATACATACACCAAACCTTCCAGTTATATTCCTATCAATATTATGAAGGCTTTTACAGAAGGGTTTGTTCATATATCATTCATAGCCTGAATTATATAACATTTTATACCTAAAAACATGGCGAAAATTGATATTTTAGGGCTGTTGACAGTATTTTCTGATTTATGGAGTGATAAAAAGAGATATCCAAAATCCCTTCTGTAAAAGCCTTAGATACTAATATGACTACAAAATGAAACAAGAATTTTTAACCTGGCTTTATCCAAAGTTGAGATTTCGATTCCTGAAATGTGTTCAAATATGCACATATTTAATGAACAATTAATAAAAATGGCATGCTTTTCATCGCAGTAATATGTGTTAGTTTAAAATGTGTCATTACCTGCTTTTTACAGGCCGCTGAATGTCTGGCCCAGCTGAATTTTGTCGTTATAAAATCTGGCCCAACTGAATGTGTACTTGAATAGCCCTGGTGTATATATTGGCATATCATGGTGTGTGCAGCTAGCTAGCAGCTAACTGTCAGCTAGGCACCTTTCGGAGGAGCCTCTCTGGTGGTTGACTAATCAGAACAGAGGGGCCGAGCTGACCAATCGGAGCACACTGGGCTCACAGGGAGGGGGGGGGAGAGCTGCAGCGAGCCGTTTAGTGGAGAAAGTGAATACACTGTGGTGCCGGTACAAGGGAGTCGGAGGCGGAGTATTTAGTATAGAATTCCAGCATTTATTGTCAGTTGACATGACAGGTAATAACATGCGTCTGCTAGGCAGAAAGAGCTAGCAGGAATGGAATATTCCAGGCTACCGGTGTTTCCCCTAACGGGTCCGTGTAGCAACATAACATGACGTGAATTACGTCCTTAATATAGTGTCACCACACAAGCCCCCCCAGAATTCACGAATAAACAAAATCCCTGTGGCGGGGGGGAACAACACGCCTGCCCCTACGAGACCTGCGCACCGGGGTCGGTACAGCGACCTCCGCCTGTGCGGCCTCCGTCAGAGAAGGCAACTGAACAGCAGACTCACCCCGCCCCACAGGAATCAAAGCTGGGGGTCGGCCCCGTCTCGGCAACCGAGCCAACACTACTGGCTGATCAACGTCCAAGTGAGCAGCTTTCACCCGGTCAACCGAGACGTGCTCGGCCTTACCGCCCGTGTCGACCACCAGGTGCTTGTCCCCTTGCTCTAAAACTCGGAAAGGTCCATCATAAGGGGGTTGCAGGGGGCCTCTGTGCGCGTCGTGGCGTATGAAAACGTGCTCAGCCGAGCGTAGCTCCACGGGAACCCGAGACATAGGCGCACAGTGTTGTGAAGTCGGAACCGGAGCGAAAGCCTCCGCTGCGTCCCGCAGAACCACCCGCTGAGCCGTAGCCGACCAAGGAGTTGTAGCATTAGGGAGGAAATCCCCTGGAACCCTCAACGGCTGACCGTAGACCATCTCTGCCGTAGAGCAGATTCTCAGGCCCAGCATCACCCAAGGCAGCTTGTCGACCCAGTTGCCGTCCGTAAGTCCGGCCTTGAGGGCCGCCTTCATGGAGCGGTGGAAACGCTTGCAGAGACCGTTAGCCTGGGGGTGATAAGCGGTAGTCCTGTGCAGCTTAACCCCCAAACCGCCCGCTACAGCATTCCAGAGCTCGGACGTGAATTGAGAGCCTCTGTCCGAGGAAATGACTGACGGGGTGCCAAAACGACACACCCACGTCGCGATGAAGGCCCGGGCAACGTCTGCAGCCGTCGTCGAGACGAGAGGAACCGCCTCCGGACACCGGGTCCATCAGGCGCTGGAAGGTCTGAGCAGCGTTTTTGAGTCCAAAAGGCATCCGCAGAAACTCGAAAAGACCAAAAGGGGTTATCACCGCGGTCTTGGGAATGTCCAGGGGGTGCATGGGCACCTGGTGATATCCACGCACCAGGTAATAAAGCGATAAAGCCCACCAGCCTGGACGAAGTGGAGTTTCCTAGCGCTGCCACAACGTGGTAATATTTCAACTCCTCGTCACGGACCTGTCTGCAGGCGAAGTGCGCCTCCACGTGTGCAAACCAGGCCTCCGCGGCGTGCTCCCAGAACTCCGGCAATTTAACGAATGCAGCCGTCATGTTCAGAAATTCTCCGGATACTTCGTCGGAAAAATCAGGGTCACCAGTGTGGTGCCGGTACAAGGGAGTCGGAGGCGGAGTATTTAGTATAGAATTCCAGCATTTATTGTCAGTTGACATGACAGGTAATAACATGCGTCTGCTAGGCAGAAAGAGCTAGCAGGAATGGAATATTCCAGGCTACCGGTGTTTCCCCTAACGGGTCCGTGTAGCAACATAACATGACGTGATTTACGTCCTTAATATAGTGTCACCACAACACACACTTTACAGAGATGCTGTATGCGAAACCAATGTGAGTTTGGAAAATTGCACAGTATTTTTCTATTTTAGTATACCTCAACAATGGAATTATGATCAGTGGAAATGGCCATGACACCTCACCTTTAACACATTTCAGTGACAATATTAAACCAAGAGAGTAGGCTTCTACCCGCAAGTAACCAACTATCGTCATGTTTGAGCTAAAGCTAGCGGTTTAGCTAACAGTGGAGTCAGTGCATCATAGCTTGGTTCCTTCAGTTTTCAAACGTTAGGCTAAATATTTGCAACAACATTTAAACAATTTAGGTGGAAAATGTTATATCTGACATTGTACATTATGTGTATATAAGAAATATAACTTGTCTGAATCACACTTACCGTATGTCGAAGTCACATCTCAAGAGAAAAAGGCGGTGCATGTGACGGTGGAAAGATATGGCAAAGACGTTGACGTTGACGTCATGACGTCAAACGCACGTTAGATGAGAGAAACTTGATTGATTTGCTTTCACTGATAACAAAATAGCAAGTCAAGTCAACAAACTAAAAAATCACATGAATATAACCCACAAATCTACATTGGAATTGGAACTGCCTCCTTTTGCGACATTCTGCCTCCCAATATTTCAAACACTTTCTGTGACTTTCTATTTTTTTTTTTTTAATTGTCTTTTACTTTAACTGTATTTGTCTTCCTCATACCATCCTCATGAACTTGTAATTTTTCCTTTAGGTCTTTAATTTTTCCTTTTTACTCAAAGAACCTCCCTTTGGAAATCCGAACATTTCCGTCCATATTTCCAACTTAGACACCTGTTTTCACCATATTTGTCTCTCATGTCATCCACTATGGGCCCCGCTGGGGCCTCAGCCCCCTTACCCTTAAGTGTCAACTAGGGATGCTCCGATCGATCGGTCACCGATCGATATCGGCCGATACTCACTCTCTACCGATCGATCGGTGCTCTCTAAACATGCCGATCGCCAGAGCCGATCGCATGACGTAAAATACATGACACTTTTCTCGGTGCGCGGCAAAACAAGCTCGCAAAAATGGCTTCACCGGTCTGGCAGTATTTTAAGGTGTCCGAAAAAGACAGTAAAATCGCGGAATGCAACATGTGTGAAGCAGAAATCCTGCAGCTCCGCCCGATGTGACGGACCGGTGAGCGGAGCGAAACACACAAGAGTTAGACCTAACACACTTAGCTATTTTATCTACCTCTGGAACAAGCTAAACTAGTTATAAATATATTTATTCTTCACTGTCGGGTCACTCATTACTGGATCAGTGAGCTGCGTGAGATACTGACAGGCTGTCAGGAGAGAGAGAGGGAGAGAGAGAGAGAGGGAGAGAGGAACAGAGAGCGCTTCCGCTCATCTCCCCCGTGTTATTATCCAAAGTGAATGTAAACTTGAATAATGTACATCATTTGAATGTAATAATGAAGTTGGTTGTTGTTTGTGGAAGCTCCAGTGAATGAGCCCCATTAACTGAGTTTTAAACATCACTTTAAATGGAAGATTTAAAGTGATGTTTAAATCTTCCATTTAGGCCCCGCCCACTCGATCGGATCGGCGATCGGTATCGGGCGATACCGTATCCTGGCGATCGGCCCCAAAATTGGCGATCGGAGCATCCCTAGTGTCAACCAAACACTGCTCACCTGTCGGTGATCTTATATTTGTTTCCTAGTACAAATCACAAAACTATTTTCCTTTAGTGTTGATCAGACCAGTGGCGTAGCCAGGAATTATTGTGTGGGTGGGCCTGGAGAAATGTAGGTGGGCCAGGGGGAGACTTATTAAGCGTGGGGTCTGAGCTGAAACTTCATTAATGATTTTAATGATTTTTTAATGCACGAATTGAACATAAGCATAAACTAGCAGTGGAAACAAAAACATAAGCACGGCGGCCTCAGAATGTGTGTAAAACTGACATCCACATGACTAGGGATGGGTATCGTGTGGGCGGGGCCTAAATGGAAGATTTAAACATCACTTTAAATCTTCCATTTAAAGTGATGTTTAAAACTCAGTTAATGGGGCTCATTCACTGGAGCTTCCACAAACAACAATCAACTTAATTATTACATTCAAATGATGTACATTATTCAAGTTCACATTAACTTTGGATAATAACACGGGAGAAACTAGCGGAAGCGCTCTCTTTCCCCCTCTCCCTCTCTCTCTCCCCCTCTCTCTCCCTCTCCTTACAGCCTGTCAGTATCTCCTGCAGCTCACCAGTATCTCATGCAGCTCACTGATCCAGTAATGAGTGATCCGACAGTGAAGAATAAATATATTTATAACTAGTTTAGCTTGTTCCAGAGGTAGATCAAATAGCTAAGTGTGTTAGGTCTAACTCTTAGTGTGTGTTTCGCTCACCGGTCTGTCACAGCGGGCGGAGCTGCAGGATTTCTGCTTCACACACGTTGCATTCTGCTATTTTACTGTCTTTTTCGGACACCTTGAAATACTGCCAGACTGGTGAAGCCATCTTGGCGAGCTTGTTTTGCAGCGCACAGAGAAAAGTGTCATGTACTTTACGTCATGCGATCGGCTCTCGCGACCGGCATGTTTAGAGAGCATCGATCGATCGGTAGAGAGTGAGTATCGGCCGATCTCGATCGGTGACCGATCGAGCGGAGCATCCCTAATCGATACCGCTTATCGATCCGGTGCTTTAGGTACTTTAATCGTTTTTTTTGGAGAAAAAAATAAGGTTAACTAACTAAACAAATTCTGAACAAAACTAGCATTGCTTTTTATTTAAATTAAATACATAATATTTCACATCAAAAGAAACAACAATGTTTTAACACATCGTATTAAATAATCTGATGACAGAACTGTAAACAGAATAGCTGAAACTTTAACAAAATAAATAACTCAGTTACCTCTAATCATTAACCCATGTTTGTATCATTGAGTTAACTCCGTGTGTTGCTGCTAGCATACATAACACCTGACGTGGAAACGTTACTCGTGGACGGGGCTACAGAGCCACTAGAAAGACAGTCGAACCCGGTGCATTCCTCCGTCTGAATGTGGTGCACTTTTGCAAGATGTTTAGACAAATTGCACGTGTTACCGCCCTTACATGCTAAACTCTTATTGCACTCTTGGCAACGAGCATTGTCCACATCGAGACGGATAAAGTTGAACCACACCTCGGAGCGCGTTCTCTCCGCCATCTCCTCCGTGTGTGTGTGTGTTGGTGTTGCTGCATGTAGCAGCTGCGTGTGTGTAAACTGCCCCGCCCCCTCGCACACAGACAGGGATTGGAAAAATCTAAAATACTAAAAATAATCATAGACGCATTTTGCAGTCTTTTTGCATATTAGAAACGGAGTTGGCGACACCAAAACTGCACTAATGTTTGTGTAGCAATAATACATGACAGATATTTTTTACATGTCTCTCTCCAGTACCGACCGATAACGTCGGAGCTTACACGGTCTTTAATAATTCAGCCCTGGGGCCCGTTTAATACCGGGGCTCGGTACCCAACCCTACACATGACTGGCTCGGCAGCCACAGGTTGTTTATCCTTGACAGTCGCACAGTGGGCACACACTGAGAGAGTCTTTTCATATTCAGCAAATGTGTACACGCTTCACTGCAGACCTCAAGAAGAAATAAGACTAAGTCACTCACGGCAAAACTTACTTTACTTACTAATTTACTCACGGTAAACAAATGCACTCCCTATTCCATTGTCATGAAGATGGAATCTAACTATATCCAGAATAAGTTTGATTGGATCCAGGCTAGAAACATGTTTATTTCTGCTGCAAAGTTGGGCATTTTAACATGGGGGTCTATGGGAATGGCTCCTTTCTGCATCCATCCCCTGTTGGCCACTAGAGGAACTGCAGTTTGTGGCACTTTCTTCTGGGCTTCCCGGCTCTGCGCTATAACGCGCTGATTGGCTGTGGGTGGGCCCAGGCCCACCCGGGCCCACCCACAGTTACGCCACTGGATCAGACACGTTTCACCCGTCGGTGACCTTATATTTGTTTCCTGGTACAAAATCACAAAACCCTCGCCGTAACTTTATTTACGTCGGATATTGCTAGTATCCTCTTTTGCGGTTAGCAACCCACTGCAGATGCCATGGAGTTTATTTACGTTTTACTTTTAAACAATTTAGAAATTGTACATCTCACCAGATATTTTAGAGAAATTTAGTTCGTTGGATCTCGTGAAGTCAATCGGTTTCACCTAGGCGCTGGTCCTCTCGTCCTGTAACACTTTTCTCTCGAGGTAGAGGAGAATCCGAGGATCCCGGCCGGCCGGCCGACCACCAGCGTCCTTTGGTGTCCCCGATGGAGCTTTCAGAGATCCCACCTTCTGACACCAAATTGTTATGGACATCTTAGACCTAGTCAATACTGTGGAGATATACAATTAGAATGATCAACTGGTGAAACAAACAGAGTTGTCTTTCTGGTTCTTTATTCGAGGCGCCTCGAAGGCACAGGTCTCACAGAGTATAGGATAGTCTGCAGGAGTGTGCGCAATAGTCACAGAATAGCAAAGCTTATATACAAGATAGGGCGGGCAGACAGAGTTTTGTGTAGCATGGCGGAACGCCTCAGAAATCTGCTTTCAAACGGATGTCTCATATTGTTATTAGACACCTGTGTCCTTGAGCTGTAGTCTACAGAAAGTATAACGGTTATCAGAATATGGAAGTTCAAACTTTGTGTGAAGAGGAGTAGTTTCAACAGTCTGCCAAATCAGCTCTGTGGCCTTGAATCGCTTAAGAATAATAACCCTCATTAGAGTATGCAGAGAAAACAGCATATATCAGGAAATGGTACGGTAGTGTTAGACAATGCTTTTTAGAAGCATTTGGTTTTACCATATAAGGTAACATAAGAAATTGCCACTACAGTAGATAGGTTATATTTACACCATAATGGTGCACAGCTGATAGAAAGGGATTTTTTTGTAGTTTCTAAAGATATTATTTACTACCTTTCCAACTCCTCATGAAGTTGACTGTTACAGGTCTATACAGGTTCAAGGTACAATGCATAAGCTTCAAATCGAGAGACTGAAACTGTATTTTCCTTTACCGTTCTGTTTTAATTTCTCAATAAAGTTAATAGTCATATTATGTTTGATATTATTATGTTTTATTAACTACACCACTGGTTTTTTAACCCGCGCCGCCTGGTGGTTAAAGCACGTTATTGAATTTTGTTGTTGAATACGTTTTATTTGATGAAAACATTTAAATATTAAGAGTAGCCTACATAAATATTTTAAATATCAAGAATATACTGTAGTGATCTCTACAATAAAACAGTTTAGTGCAGGACGTCCAAAGACATTAACAGGAGGATTTGCAAAACAGACAAACTAATAAGGCTTTATTTAAACATTAAAGATTACTTTAAGTTAAGGTCTTCTTTTGAA
This sequence comes from Gobionotothen gibberifrons, assembly GCA_943591055.1. Lineage (NCBI taxonomy): Eukaryota > Metazoa > Chordata > Actinopteri > Perciformes > Nototheniidae > Gobionotothen > Gobionotothen gibberifrons. The sequence continues at coordinate 57,243 of CALSBZ010000086.1, forward strand.
TAAGAAAAAAACTTTGGGGTTATCCACAGATAAATATGAAGTCTGTAGTACTTAAAGAGCCTGTGACACCCACCCAACAACTGTTGTGCAATGACATATTGGACTACTAGTAATCTCGAACCATCGGTTTAAAAAAGAAGATGGGATACCGTTTCGATAAATATCAATAATTTCGAACATCGCGGAGAAATTCCTTCGACTCATTTTGAGGTTTTGGGGGGAGCCGGAAGTGACGTTAATGCAGGCACGCTTCACTGTGCAGCGAGAGATCCAAGCACGGACAAAGTGTGTTATCATGCGTAGAAATGGTGAATTGCTGAGTTTAGGCACATTAATAACGTTTTAATGAAGTTGACTACAGTATATTCATATTTGTCAGTGCTTTCATATCAATTCGGTGAACATAAACATGAATGATCGTGGTGAAGATGATGATTAAATTAGGATTGAAAAGTGAGAGCTGCTGAATTTCCTCCCGTCGGATGTGATATAAAAACAAATCGATTATTTTTGTAGTTGTAAACTCAAGTGGATGAAACTACATTTATTAGTGCTTTCATGTAAATTGGGCGAACATATGATAGCCTACATTAAATGATCTGAGGATGATGATTAAAAATCGTTTGTTTGAGCCGGTCTGCATTTCCTGATGAGAAAACAAACCGATGCTTTTTGTAGTTGTAGCACACCAACATGGATTAAACGTGTTTTTTTTTACCACAATGTTGGGGAAATTAATGGATAAAATGCACGGATTATGATGATTATTATTATTATTATTCCCACTCCGATCGGGACACTAGGTCCACCGTTTCCCCGCAGCGTTTATAGTTTCAGTTGTTCCACTCCTTCCTCGGCCGTGCTTTATTTCAGTATTATCACCCTTTTTTCCCGTTTCTTTATCCACTTTTTCCTCCGCTGTTCCTCCACTTTCAGCATCCACTTCCTCATCCCTGTCCGCAGCAGCAGGCTGCTGCATTCCTGAATGCACGTTCGTAATCCTACGTCACTCCAGTCAATACACACGGTCCGGGGGGGAGCCCCAGACAGCAGAGCTGTTTGGGGGTGGGATCGTCCACAAAAACTATCAATGAAATCCAATCTGATCGTTCTAGGTCGAAAAAACATCCAAACAATTGTGCGCGCTGTCAGCCTGTCGCTGTCAGTGTCTGTGGGCCGTTGACAGTTTACGTGGGCTGGGCTGGGTGCAGTGGCGGACTGGCCATCGGGACGAATCCCGATGGGCCGGTACCGAAGTGGGCCAGTCACTAGCACATCCCCCACTCCCCCCGTTGACAATTCACTAGCGGTACCGAAGTGGGCCGGTCGAGAGTCCCGGGATGATTTTTAGTCCCAGTCCACCACTGGCTACATGACCGTATTATCGCCCATATTGACGCACCTAATTCCTAAACTTCTAACAGATACAACATAAACCGATCCTTCAGCCTCATATGAGCTCTCAGACACGTTCAAAATTAAACTGTCATCGCTGTCATCGCTTGCTGCTGTGTGCGCCATCATGCGTTTACATGCAGATGCTGGGATCCTGAATGGTGCAGCTGGAGCGCTGTGCCCGCATTGACGTCACACATCATTTGCCGGGACTTGAAGGATCCCCGAGAAGATCCAGAATATGGTCACATTGAAGGGCAGATTAATGGTTAATGGTTAAAAGTACAAATATCCAAAATCAGTTCAGTAACGGTTTTCAAGGGGGCAATGTTTACTCAAATGTATGGGTTTGGATGTTGGGGAAAACTCGTGTCACAGGCTCTTTAACGTCCAATATACTGCATAGTTTATTTTGGCACTTGACATTACATTACATTGCATTTAGCTGACGCTTTTATCCAAAGCGACTTACAGTAAGTACATTCGACCAGGAAGATACAACCTTGAAGAAAACAGAATCATATAAGTACACCAGGTTTCATAGAGCCAAACATTTCAAGTGCTACTCAACTGGCTTATAGATAAGCCAGTCCTTTATTAGTATATAAGTGCTCTGTTAGTAATTCGTTGTTAGTAATTCTATCGCTCGAAGTGGAGTCGAAAGAGATGAGTTTTCAGTCTGCGCTGAAAGATGTGCAAGCTATCTGCTGTCCTGATTTCAAAGGGCTCCCCTTTGAAATCAGGACAGCACCATTTTGGAGCCAGGATAGCAAACCCACGTGTTTTTGCTGATGGGAACTTGGGTCCCCCTCGCAGCGAGGGTGTAGCGAGCCGTTTGGCTGATGCTGAGCGAAGTGCACGTGCTGGGGTGTACAGTTTAACCATGTCCTGGATGTAGGAAGGGCCAGATCCATTCGCAGCATGGTACACAAGTACCAGTGTCTTGAAGTGGATTCTAGCAGTTACTGGAAGGAAGTGAAGGGAGCGGAGGAGCGGTGTGGTGTGGGAAAATGTTGGAAGGTTGAAGACCAGCCAAGCCGCTGCATTCTGGATGAGCTGCAGAGGTCGGATGGCACATGCAGGTAGACCAGCCAGGAGGGAGTTACAGTAGTCTAGGCGTGAGATGACGAGAGCCTGGACCAGAACCTGCGTTGTTTTCTGGGTCAGCTGGGGACGTATCCTACTGATGTTGTAAAGAATCGCCTTCCCTGAATTTGACTCAGGTGTAACTAAAGTCTGATTTAAGGGTTGTTTATATTTCACATCATTAATCAGAATCTGCAAAGTAACTAAAATACATGTAGTGGAGTAAAAATACCAGGTTAACCTCTGAATTGTAGTGGAGTAGAACAAAGTAGTATGCTGCTGTAACAAAAACATTTCCCAACTTGGGATCAATAAAGTATATCTTATCTTATCTTAAGATGATCGATGGCTACTGCCATATTTGCAAAATGGGACCATGGATGTATGGGCTGGACCCGGGGGTTGGACCCGTCCAATTCCAGTTTTGGAAAGTCTGCTGTGGTTCCATTCCATTTCATAGAGCTGTTTGACACTCAGCTTAACCTTGTCGCACTGCCACTCCAACATCCAATCACAGGGCTTGATGACTAATCACGGGGTTTGTAAAGCAAGGCGGATGTTGTAGTCCCAAAGAATAGCTGGGGATTCTGGGTAGTGTAGTGTCTTCGGAAACTGTCGTGTCTAAACTCCTAAAACACTATTTGTTTCTCTGAATCGAAGGTTAAAAACACAAAAGCATTGTACACAATTTAAACCAATCAATATTGTGTAATTAACAAGGATAAACTGATGTTTTTTAGTGGATGAGTAATGCAGATATCACTGTGTAATCATTTGACAGTGAGGGGAATATATCCGGTTTTATTATGAAAACTTCGAGACCAGAAAAACTGTTTTCACCCACGCTAACTTTACATGGAAGCTGCATACACGTTATCCTGACAAGACATGTTGTTTCTTACACGACCACTAGAGGTGCTACACTTTAAAACGTGGCTATGGGTCGTAATCTAAGCTGCTTAAACAATCGACCTATTTGGTCGTTTTTTGTAGGAGGACAGGCTGCTTGCCCCACATCGCTCAACACGGCTCAATAGGCACACTGTGGACACTAATTGGAAGAACGCAGACTAAAACAGCAATGTACAGACGAATCAGATGACTAAACATGATCTTAAAATATATTTTAACATACATATTTTTTGCATATTTTTAGAATTATTATTTGCATTACTTTCTGCTGACACTGGAGGTGGGGCTGTGCCCAAACTGCCCCTAATGACGAGTCGCCACTGGTCAGCAGAATGACCCAAACACAGGCCCTGACTTGAGTATAATGCATTAAGTGCTACTTGTTGGGGTAGTTTTGCTGACCCCATCTTCTAGCGTGTTATATTAGTTCAACTTTAGTAAGATATAGTCCCGCCCGAGATACGAGCGGAGGAGGAGGGGAACAAGGAGAGCAGTGGAAGTAACAAACGCTCAATAACAAATATTGATATTAATATACAACATTAAAGTAAAAATGTGCAATAAAAGATAAACTACAATACAAAATGATCCTACCATTTTCATTAGGCCCTCCACTCCGACTTTGTCGGTGCCAGGGCCCTAAATAGTGCTTTTTAACAGATATTGGGAAAAATGTGACAATGGTGTGAATGGCACCATCTAGTGGTTATGTACTGGTACAAACCCACTAGATAGACATCTTTAATATCCTAAGGAGGAATAGCTTTGATAAAAAAATACAGCGTCAGGCATGTAACTCCATTTCAAACATTTATTAGGTGCAAAAGAATATTTATGATATCATTCAATGACAAATAATAAACAGAAAGATGTCACCTTGATGCAAATGACAGTTTGACACCATAGAGAATATCATAGACATGGAACAAGGCTCCTGTGAAAAATCCCCGCACAGAGACTTATAAATACTCACTTTGCTCTATCAAAGAAAACTGTTTATGACCAACGACATGGCAGTATGTTGAACACTGGCCTGAAGACATATATACAGAAGCGTTACAAACTGAGGATGAATGCCCAACGCTTCGGGATTCCTCTCTTCTGACCTCACTGTAGACATTTACCTCTGTCATTGTTAAACAGAAATGAATGGAGCGTTTCAGTTCATTACACTCAGAAAATAACAGCATGTCAATGCGATTTTGTAACTATTGGAACCTTTATATTCATAAAAACATTTCAAGTATTTCTTTTTATCTACAGCACTAAGCTCAATACTGATGGAGACTTGAGTACAGAGTGGGACTAGCCCAGTAATATTCACCTCTTTCCAAATATCTACGAGAGCCATACTGACCATTATTTCCCCGATATAAACCTTTAACATTTGTCAGTAGTTCAGAGACTTGTTCAAAATGTAATGTGGCAGCCGCAGTTGTCCCTTGCTCACATGTTGTCCATTGAATGGACACAATGCCCTTTAACAAGTAAGCAATATATCAGGTATGATAAAGCATCATCCCCAGGATAATCACTACACATATACATGAATGTTAAACACTGGAAGACCTGTCTGTTTCTAACATTACACTTTAACACAAACTACAAGCAAGAACAATATTTTTAAATGTTAATTCCTAAGATTATTATATAGAAATATCAAATATGATATCTTTCATCGATGGGGTTGACCTGCAACTTGATGCACAGGAAATGCTGCATGTCGCTAAAAGATAGATTTGATAAAGACACAGTTTGGCTCTGATATTTCCAGAAAACAAAGAACAGAAATATTTATACACTAGTTTTTTATAATTTGTGGAGCATTGCATCGTGGGTATTGTTGGCTTTGCCTCTTGAGTATTTTGCACATTTCTGTCCTTTTTTAAAATCTGCACAGCTCTCTACTTAAACTTTAATATATTGTATTTTGTCTTATTTTCACTTAACTATATTACATGTATCAACAGGAGCAAAAAAATAACAATCACAAAATGTTTTTTTTAAATATATATTTAACCCTTAGATGCACGAGTGACTGGACCCTACACTCTTCCATAAGTGGGTCAAAAAGGAGCCGTATTAGAATAATATGTGTTTTTATGCCATTTTTGTAATTTTGGTTAAGAAAAATCACTTGTATAATATTTATATTTAGTATTATATTTTGGTTCACACTAGAAATATTTTATATTTAATTTTTCACTATTTATAATTTTTCTTTACATTTTGAAAAAAAAGGAAATTCCATAGAAATGCATTTTTGACCCACTTATGGAAGCTTGGGGTCGTAATACAAAAACTACAATTTCTTAAAATGAATAACATTTAAATTTAAAACTTCAATGGCATGATATCCAAAACATGTTTTTTGAGGAATAGCTGGAATATGAAATGATAAAAAAATGTAATTACAAAGATACTCTAAGAAAACCACCTCACCGGGTCAAAAAAGACCCACTTATGCATCTAAGGGTTAACAACATATTTACTCATACTCTGTTTTTGTAAGCACCAATTTCAGAAAGGTAGTGCCCTTTTAAACCACTTTATAATCATTTTTTAAATAACAAATGTTTTTCCTTAAAGGCCCAAAAACACAAAAAGCAACAACTATTGAGTTGCCTCATGTCGCATGGATCATGGTAAAAAAGTTGCATTCGAACCATCGTCACTTAGGAACTAGAGCCGACCATCACGTCTGTGCTTGTGTGAGAGGGAAACCTCTTCATTACAGCATGAGGTGGTAGTTTGTTATACAATTGTCCTGATGACTTCTCCTTCACATCTTTGCTTTAGCCTAGAACGTGTTTTGCTGAGGTTGAGGAAAAGTGGTTAAGAAAAGATCTAGGAGCAGATTCCTTTTCTAATAACTGCAGCCTTGGTGAGTTGGGGCTAAAGGTTATACAGTTCAGTTCTCCATTCATGTTGATGCTTCTTTTTTCACGTCTGAGGCCATAAATGGTGCTTTGAATAAAACTCTTCCAATGTGCACCAGTCACCACTGGGTGTCGCCCAACCCATCTAAACATTTAAACGATCTGAAGAATGTACAGTTTCAAAACACACACAACATAATAACACAGTTGACCAGCAACTGTTACAAATAAATCATATTAAAACCTATTTACTAAACAAACAATCTGCTGCATGTTGAAAACGATTGATCAAAGAATAGTCCCCTCATGTATTGGGGATCTGATTTCCCTCTATAGACCTTACAGGTAACAACAAGAACAGCTGACCCTGAATATGAAGATCTGCTGTGAACACATAAGTGTTCATGTCGTCTTTAACACACTTATCTTAAACATCTTACCTTAATGGTTTACACTTTGAGGGCAGTGTTCAGTAAAGTGTTGCTCTGAGGCCAAACAGAGAACCATTGAAGTTGTATAAACGTCCTTTCCTCTCGTTTCCTTCCCTCCTGTCCTTTTCCTCTTTCACCCTCGTCTGTCTGAGAGACCCAAATTGAGGTTGAATCCAAATGGAGAAGTAAGGCTTTGTAAAGACGCATCGTTTGCCCTTTGTTTGTTCGAGATAAAAGGACATACTGTCAATACTGGGAGACAAAGCCATGGCCAACTGTCCACCAGCCCCCTGTTACAGTCATACAGAAATAGAGTTGTCATTGGTGGTGGGCAGGCTGAGGCTCAGAGTAGGACTGAGGCCTGAGGCCTGAGCTGAGGGTGGGCTCGGGGGAGGGGGGGACAGGTCTCTGCTGAGGGCACGCAGGTTGTCCAGGGGGTCAGGAGTCCCAGTGAGGTTGTTGAGGTTGGGTGTGAGATGGAGGGGAGCTGCAGACGGGGCCACTCGGCGGAAGACGAAGTGGAACGGCGTGGCCTGCGAGCGGCTGTGGAGCTCCGCCTTGATCTTCTGAGGGTGGGTGTCCGGCGCCAGCTGCTGGCTGCTGCCCTCCATCACCAGGAACAGGCCGTAGTTCTGGGGGTCCGACACTTTGAACTTCTGGGCACACAGACGGCACACCTCGTCCACAGAGGCGTACGGTCGGACCTGGAGAGTCTTGGCGGTGCAGCCGCTGTCCAGCTCCTGCAGCGCCACCCGCAGGTAGTTCTGTGGGACAGTCAGGAGAAACAATCAGACTAACAGTGGAGGTCTGTCAACACTGAGCAGTCCCTGTGGCTAAACCTGACATCTACCTACATCTTAGCCATAAAACAATATGTGATACTCATGTTTGATACAGCAACGTTTAACATATTGGACTTCATCCTTTATTGTTTTTGCTGAATTGGTTTTAATACTTTGAGTGTGAATCTAAACGCCTACTGCCTACGGAGCATTTTCTGCCAGCTCAATTGATCTTTTCTGCTTTTTTAAACTGTAGTATGTGCTCATGTGTTTCATTGTTGGTGTTTAGGCTACTAATAATAATAATAATAATAACTCAAATTCATATAGCGCCTTTCATAACCTCAAGGTTGCTTTACAAAGAAACATATGCCTGAATATGCAGAGGAAACATTTTTTAACCTAAATATCTTGGCTTTCTTCTCGTCTAAGGTTACACTGTTCTGTTCTCCTGCATCAAACACCTGAAACTCTCCCTAAATCGTCAGAAGATCTGAGCTTCGTTCGTACAGTGTGTTGGAGGGCTGGCCAATAGAAGCGCGAGTGTTACATAGTGATGTCATTATGATATGCAAGTAAACAAAGGAGTCCAATGGAGGTGTTTCAGGCAGTCGGGGGAGTGTGTTGGAGAGAAACTAATAGGAGCCCTATAAATATGAGATGACTTGAAACAAAGTGTCCACTTTGACCTACCTGGAAGTCATCGATGGACGGAGCAAAGCGCTGGGTGGTGCGCCGGCGGTGCCACTGGTGGAGCGTGTTCCTGGTTTCAGAGCTCAGCACTCTGGCCGCCTGCTCCTCCTGGAAGTTTTGAATCAGGGACATAGCTCCATATGCGCTGGTCAAGTAGTAGCCACCTGGACACGCAGAGGAAGAGGGTTAACCATTTATTAATAAAGATACAAATACAACTTCTCTCTCATGGTGGAGGCTCCACACTCTGTTATAACACACCTTCTCCATGAAGCAGAGAGGGGTCCAGCAGCTCCATCATGTAGAGGATCTCATTGTTCAGCTGGGGCATGTCGCACTGGGCCAACACGTAGGTCAGCATGGGCAGGAAGTCATCAGCTCCATACAGACGACCTGAGAGGCACACAGATCCTTCAGGTTAACTTTGATAAAATGACTGCAACATTTCAAACTAAATGTTGGATTATCAACAGGATTACAATGTTACTAAAAACCTAAAAAGATCATCTAGTGTTTGTTCTAAAAGTATCAGATGTTATTTCTTCTCTGTAAGCTGTACTGTTCTGAAGGCTTTAATTAAGTGTGAATCTATACGCCTACTGCCTACGGAGCATTTGCTGTTAGCTGAGATTTGATTTCTGTTTAGTAGAAATGTGCTCATGTGTTTCGGTGTTGGTGTATAGACTACTGCCTGAATATGTTGAATGAATCGCAGGTTTTCCTATCAATAAAATCTCTGAGCAGAGGACACATCTTTCCTACGTAAAAAACCTACAACTCTCTAGAAATCATGAGAATTGTAAAACAGAATTTCCAGCTTCCAGCAGCCTGTTAATAATTTCCATCAATAATCGTGTTATTAAATGGCGGTAATTGTTGTGATATTCGGATCTGTACCTGAGTTGTCCTCCATGATGGTGTAGATGAGTTTGCAGACCCTCAGCAGCACGCTGACCTTCTTCTCGGGGGAGTACAGTTTGATCATGGTGTGGAACTTGTGCTTGATCTTCTCTATAGCCACGGGGTCCGGGGGCAGCGTGTCGGCCACGCCCATTTCGTGCGGAAGCCGGGCCTTGGCTAAGGCCAGGTTCTCCTTCAGCTCCAGCCACTCCCCGCTGCGGACCTGGAACTCCTTCAGGGCCACGCTCACCACCGGCTTGAGGGTCTTCAGGAGGCACTTGTGCATGGCCTTCTCCAGGACTTGGTCTGGGAGAGGAGCAAACGGGTGAGCTGTTAGAAATACATTACTATCATTTATTTAAAGTTCAAAATGTTCTATGTTTTTGGTAGACTTCTTTTCATTACTTGTTATTAGCAACTTCAGTTAAACATTACTAGGATATTTTTGAAGCCAAAGCCTAATTAACTGTACAACAGTAGCCCCAGTTTGTGCCTGTATGTATTACTGCGATGCATTTGTTAATCTCCAACAGTACCTTTGTGTTCCTGTTGAGTATCTGAACAAACAACTACAGAATACTAGCGCAGTTAGTCAGTTAACTGAGGTTCTGGAGAAGAGGCACAGCTCAACCACACCTCTATCCAGCTGCTAAACTACTTACACCTGGTCAACACACCCGGCCTTGTTTCTCCACCATTTATCCATTTCTCTTCTTCCCTCCTCTTCACCTACATCACTTTATCCTTAGCTCCCTTTATCCCTACACCACTTCATCTCTTCTTCCCCAACTTCCTTCATCTAACCCAGGGGTGTCCAAACCACGGCCCGTGGGCCAAATGCGGCCCATTTTGAATCGGCCCTAAACAAATTCAAAAAGTATAATGAAATAGGGCCCACACATGAAACTTGTACTTTTCTTATCTTGTACTTCTTAAATATAAATGTAAACATATATTACACAGTGGTATTCATGTGTTAATAAGCCCACTTTTCAAATACATTCAGTCAATTCATGTTGAAAACATTTTCTAACACATCTTAGTTGATCAAAAAAAGCCCAATAACTTATGTACATAACAAGCTTCAAATAGACCCGTCATATTTCATCTTATTATAATCACTGAGGCTTCTGTGTTAAGGGATGAGCTGCCAACAAGAGAAATGAAACCCTATAGAGCTGTGATGTAGGCTGTTTCTTTCTTAAATCATATTCATGTGTCAAGCCTAATTTACCTACATTTTGTTAACTTTGGCAATATACCTCTATAAGTGGCCCAGCACTTCGTATATTTTTTCTGTATGTGGCCCTCGGTGAAAGAAGTTTGGACACCCCTGATCTAACCTCACTATACTCCTTTGACCGCTTATCACTCCCTTCCTACATGGCTTAGACAATGTATCCCTCTCTCGCAACACCCCTCCACTCCATTGACCTTTTATTCCTACCTCCCTACATCTATCCCTTCATCCCATCTTCCAACTTCCCTTGGACGATTCATCCCTACATCCCTTTGTCCCCACTATCTCCACTTGTCTCTTTCTATTTCATCTGTTGCATGCTTTTGCCACATTCTAGGTGTCAGCTCGGGCACCCTGTGTTTCCCTCAGCCTTCTTCTCCCCTTCCTCTTACACACATCAGTGCTATTAAGCCTTTAACTGACATATTTGCTAGTGAACCCTCAGATAAACAACATTGTAGAAGAGCCCAAAGATGTCTGACTGGTAAACACCTATTTGTATAACCACCTCTGAGGATAAGCATGGCCAGCCATTTGTCTGACCTTGAGTTGTCTTTCTTTATGTTTTTAGTATTCAGTAGCATGTTGTCTATCTAGTGTGAGGTTATTTCCTTTCAGAGCAAACACCAGGTCAAGGTAAACATCACATTCCATATCAGTCATGTTTCCCAGCTCCCAGAGGACAGCCAAAGTCACTAGCATGGTCACGTGTGATACCCACACTCTCACTGTTCCCCATATGTAAACACTCATAGTTGATTTGTGTTAGTTTTTGTGCAGAATAATCCAGATTGCAGTTTTGGGTGTGAATCGGCCCAGCCAGTGTCAACAGCAGCTTTTAACATAGCACAGAGCGGTGGATGCAGACCGCAGCACTGCTGAATAAGGAGCATGTGTGCACGCTCTCTGTGCATGTGTGCTGATTCTCCTCGAAAACCGGGTGATGTCAGCAGTTTTTTTTCTTTCTGCAGACACAGATTCTACTTTCCATTAAAGAATGATCGCGTCCAGCATTTGCCTGTAACAAGTCGGTCATTATGAGTTTATGAATTCCCCCTCCCTTGCGGTCTTACTGGGAAAAAATGTTCCTCACCCACATTACTGCTACCTGCAGATACCAGACAGAGACGTCTCACTTCCTCATGTACCACTGCATACTGATAAAGAGTTGCCAGTTAGTGGGGCAACCAGCATGTTGAACCGGTATGGTTTCTGTTATCTTAAGAAGATTGAGAGGAATTGTTTGGCTTTGAGGGATAATCTTAGTATTCCAGGATGGCCCTTTCTTTCACTTCTGATTGGAATCAAACATCTTCCGATCCTATACAATTCCCTGTGACAACCCCTAAGTGTTACTGAAACTACTGAATGAGAAGTCACATTAGTCCACTTTCACTGAGAGAGAATACAACGATGTTACGGAACAGATTTTTAAATACAAAACATGTATTCTGTTACAAGGAAGAAAACATATGTTAACTCTCAACGTTCTTTGTGAGGGATAAGAATAAAAAGAGAGATACAAAGAATACAAATGTAAGACAAAAAGCTTTTTCTTTCAAATCTCAATATTACTCAGCTGCCACTAACAATTGTTCTCTCATCTGCAAATTATTTTGAAAGTAAGAAAACTATGGTAAGACAATGTCTACAATAGGAGCCAGTTAAAGTTTAAATGTGTTGTTTTTTCCGCCATCAGTTGAAATTATAAAAAAATGTACTATAATAAAAAATGTTGAAACATTGCAAGTATTCATATTTGACAACTTAGAGCTTGTTGCTGTTGGGACAAGAAAGCTTGAAAGGTTACTTTAAAGATGGAGCAGACTATTTTATACATTTTTTTAAATAACAAGTTGTTGCCGTGGTAACCAGTACAGAGCCTGAACCATGGTAGAAACGACTAACATGAGGTCTTAAATGCTCAGTATGCACCTTATACTCTATGAACTGTTTATTTATTTCCTAATACTTTCCTCAAGCTCAACATTTACTCGAAAGTCTGTTACAGTCATTATAAACAGGGCCAACATTCTTCACTCTTCAGGTTGGGCTGTTTAAGTGATTCTAATGGTGGAAAATTCTAATTTTACATACATACACATTAGATTGCTCAAAGTAAAGTTGTGTATCTTTCAGGCGTGTATGTGAAGGTTTATTGTGGTCATACTTGTTCTGCAGGAGGGAATGTTGACCCCTGCGTCCTGCTCTGGCTTCAAAGTGAATTCTGATCCGTGTGCATTGGACTGCGAGCTCCCCAGTCTACGTCACAGTCTCTCGTGTGTTGCATCAACAGACAGACGGTAGGAAACACAAAGGAGTCGGGCGTCTTTGGCAACTTATCAGTCAAGGTCAGCTCAAGCAGGCAATCTGACACAAACACACACTGCTGGCAACAACACAGCCTCTTCCCGCTTGATGCAAACATCCTCTTGTCTTTTTGGCAATGGCAATTCTAGCTTTAAATAAACATACTGACCTAGACATTTGTACAGGCAAATGTCAAAACTAACAGTAGTTGTCCTCAAAAGGCCTAGTATTTCTGTTTGTCGCTCTTGGTGCCGTTATGGCCGAGGAGTTTTCCCAATTATTGAAACTGAAATTGAAAATCTATTTTGATTTCCTGTGTGCTGGAGAGTAAAGAAACATCACATACCTACACATGTAGTCCTCTGAATATCATTCCCATGTAATTATTATTTTAATGTATCTTTCAACATATGTGTTTTTTATTTACATTATTTAGATTTTATTCTTTATTTATATTTTATTTTGGTTTTGTCTTTTGTTTCTCTTTTGTGTTTTATCTAAAAACATGAGTTTGTATTATGAGTGAAGTGCAGCTGTTAATGAACTAAGTCAATAAACAAAAAATAAATGTAAAACAAATGAAGTGACCCTTTTCATTAAAGGTGGGGTAGGTAAGTTTGAGAAACCGGCTCGAGATACACTTTTAGTTATATTCCATGGAATGCTCTTAACATCCGATAGCAATGAATATCTGAAGTGCTTTGACAAAAAATCCATTAAAAAAAATGTCATCTGTGGAAGCCGTAGTGCTGTAAAAAGCACGACCAATCATTTTAGCCGGCCCGGATAAAATAACTGGATGGCCTACCTGCCTGTCAGCTTTCCATCTGTGCACAAACTTATCTCGTGCCCTCATTGGTCATGTGCGTGTTCGTGTGTGTTGGAGGAGGGGCTCTGTAAGGAAGTGGCAGATTTTTTCCGGTTGTGTATTTTCAAATTCTAGCGCACTCGAGTTGGTTCCTCCAAAATGACCTACCCCACCTTTAAATAAAAAATAAATAAAATGCTTTACCACATAGAATGGCAAAGGCATGTAGACTATAGGACTGTCTTTAGGAGTAAACATAGCCTGTCGTAATCAGAAAGAGAGGAGTCTCGGTCTGAGCTGTCATTGAACCAAGGACCTCTCCTGATAGACACTTTGCTCACTTCCTGCTTCGATAAGGTACATCCTAAAATAGCCTTTGCACCCATTTATGTCCTTGCATTGATAAGGAAAAGTAGCAAAGGCTGCTTGAGTCTTTCAACATCTTCTGGAGGGATGCTGCTAAATGCCAGGGCCTACTGATACTGCAGCTCTAGGGTTAGGGTTAGGGTTAGGGTTAGGCTCTACGTTGAAGGCCTTACTACCGCCTAGAAGATCAACATCATTGATAAGATCCCCATCAAAAACAAGGTGACTATGGTTCTACTACAGGAAACCAACATGGAAAACAAGAACTTCCACCAGGCCGGGTATAGCCACATCCGGCCTCTCGTTTATGTGGTTTCTTTTCCCCTTCATTATTGTGGGGGAAACGTCTCTGTAGCAATGCAGTGGGAGTCACCGACTCATGAAGGAGACACGGGAAGAGCAGGAGCTTTGATGTCAAACACTGATGGGTTTATTTGGAGCTTCGGCCGGAGAATTCACATCACAAGTCCAAGAGCCAGAGTTCTGACTTCACGGGAGAGTTGCCACGTCAATTCTGAAGAACTACACCAGACCCGTGTATTTAGCTAGTTCAGAGAGAATAATCAACATGCTGCATAACAAGATAGAATCATAACACCTCTATCAGCTGACGCCAACAGGCAGGAACAGGGAGACAAAACACTGAGAGCACAGCAGCCAAGGTTACAGGTGCGTGTGCTCAGTCAGGACACTATGAACTGATAAACTGGGTCAAAATGATGGGCCTTGGAAAATATTTCCCCAACAAGTATTACTAATATGGTTTTGGAGGCTCTTTGATTCAAGAGATCTGAGCGCAAATACAGCAGAATACAATGTGGTGTGTTTAAGAAGCAAACTTAAAGCCCCGTCAGAGATAATGTCTTTGATTACCCAGGTTTCTGTTTCCTCAGGCTCACTGCGTTTACCCATAAAAGAGTGAGTTTGGTATTTCATTAGGTTGTACCCTTCAACTGCATGAAATTGACCAATTGCTTATTCCAGTCAAGAGGAAGAGCTATTATGTATCACTTATAAATGGAAAATATAAACTGTTAGATAAAATATAGCAAGAAAGGAATGCTGGCCGACAAATGACAATCCTGCTATTTGTGCAATAATATATATATTTGACCACATGTGCTCTCCATACCTACTGTTTAATTCGAAATGGGACAACTGCAGATTATATTTCTATAGGATACAGGAAGGCTACATAAAAATCACCTTAGTTTTCAGCCATATCAAAGAAAATCAATTGTATTGTTTGAGATAAATACCAAGGCTTGTTTTATTGCCAGCATGAGTAAATGGCCAGGTAATACTACAAACATATTCAGTAGTTGAGTGAGAGCAAGAAACACTTTGGGAATAGTGCGGATATAAGTCATCAGATTTCTAAGTAAGAGAGATTCCTGCCTCTGCAAGAGAGAGTTCCTGTGGCAAATAAACATTATGTAATTGATGTAGTTTGCGTTATGTCACAACTTTGTTTGGGGGCATTACTATTGTAAAGCTTAACTCGTTAGCATATTCTCTCATCTGACAAAATAGAGTGAATATCCCTAGGAAATGCAATTGGATGTATTCGGTGAGTGTTTGGAGACAAACAAATGTAAATAATTTCATGATAAGCATGATCTTCTGCCAGTTTCCATGTGGCTTTTTGCTTAAACTTTTTTTTTAATATTCTTCCTAGCCATTTATTATAACGAGCTTTTGTTGTTGACGGAAGAAAGCAGTGGATGATCGGTCCATTGGTGCGGTAAAGACTCAAATGCCCCATTTTTTTTTTAAAGCAAAGAGCTTGATGAAGAACACCTTGGTAAAAAGGAACATCGATCATAAGCACCATCTCTTATTTTGATTAGGGTTCAAAGTTCCTTGACAGATCCTTCCTTAGGAGCTATCCAGCTGTTGATGCTTTCATGGACACTTTGTGAAGCACCACAAACAGAGCTTCCTGACATGGAGCCGTCTCAGGCTATCTGGCCGTGGAGAGTCTAGCAGTGCTGGATGAATGGAAAACAAGGAACTCTATTCTGCCCCCCCCCCCCACCCCCTTAAACATCCTGAACCTAAGCACACACATGGTTGGGTTGCTGAGTGAGCACTAAACATGGAAAACAACATCATGAATATACTCTGTTAAATTCTGCATATTTGTTTTTCTCTTTGTGTGTATCCTACGCATAAGTGTGCTAAAGGAAGTATGATAAGAGATGAAGTGAGTGTGAAAATACCCATATGAATGAAAGCATTAACTGTCATAGCGAGTGGGAGAATGGATGAGGAGAAAGAGGGAAAGGGGAAAATAAACACAGAAAGAGTGTTCAAGGACTACAAAGTAAAGAGGTCTTGCCTCAAATTCTATCACTTTAATTGGAGAATACATTTAAAGGATGTTTAGTTGAGGTAAGACAGAAATTGTAAAGATTTGCAGAACGTCACCCAAACACATCTGGATTGGCTAGTCTTTGAGTTCATCAGAAAACACTCCCTGAAGCTTCCACAACAAAATGTTGCGCAACTATTCCAAGAACTGAAACCGCAGCAGTTCTAATTGAGTCATTCCTGAGAGGCCTTTTGGAAAACAGGCAACCCACGGCACGCGACATACAAACATGAAAATATTTCCCCTTTTCCTTTAGAACCTTTACTATAAATATTGGTAATTCAAAAATAAAAGTTGAAATCTCTCTTTATCATTTTCAACTTTTGTGTTATTATCTGTAAGTGTCAATCCAATTGAAGGCCACAATTCCCTAAACGTGACTGAAGTCTACAGTGTTAACATGAGCTGTTAGCAGCCAGAAATGGTGGTGCAGAATAAAGTATTTATAGACCGTAATAAGGCAATGTTCTTGCCTTGCAAAACAGGCATCGCTATATTGTTGCATACTACAGTATACTGGTATGTTCATAGTTAACTGCTTATAAATGCATTCCAAATTACAGAATCATCTCCCAAAGCAACAAAAACGCCCAGTTAAGGTTTAACAATAACATAATTACAGCCTTGTGCTAAACTATGTGAGCAGGGCCAGTAGAAACGGGTTGTTGAACACCCCCAGTGGTCCTTAGATAAAACCCTCTTTGTGCTCTCTGTTTACATGCTGCTCCGGCCAGCCTCTGAGTCTTGGCCTCAATGATTCAGACTGCTCTTCCGGCAGGTGTGTGTGTGTGTGTGTGTGTGCTGGTATGTTTCTATGCGGTTGTGTCTGGTCCCCCTTTCATGTTGTTGTCATGGTATTGTTAGATGCAATAAAGGATGGATATTTAAAAAGAAAAAGCTATTGCATGCATAAAAACACTGGAACACATCCAGGCGCAAACACACGAGGACAAGTTTTCCGATGAAGTCACTGCTAAAATAGTGAAGTGAAATTACTATATCAGCAAGCTTTCTCTGACATTGTCATTGTGTTCATATTTTCCACAAGAACATCAATCATTCACACTTCCTATGAATATAAAACAGACAAAACAGCAAAAAAAGATCATGAAAATATGAATTATTTGGGACTCACCGATCTGGTCCTCGGGAATGAGGCTCTCGATTGGTGGCTCCAACTCGGAGCTCTGTCTCAGGTAGCTCTTCATCTGAGTGATGAACTGACGAAGAGTCTGCAGCAGCTCCAGTCCGGAGGCGTAGCCCTGCCAGGCCTGGGTGCCCGCACCCTCACTCATGTAGCTCAGGTAGTCCTGCACCAGGCAGCCGAAGTACGAGCTCTTATCCCTTGATAGTTCCACCACCCTGCGGATGGCCCTCTTCTCGGGCGTCAGCAGAGAGTTGAACACTCCACTCATCTTGCGAAGATGCCCTCGCAGGGCCCTCTGCAGGACCAAAGCGCTGGCACTCGGGCGGCGCCTCATGCGGTGGCCTGGTGGCACCATGGTCAAGTCCTGGTCTTGGTCCTGGTCGCTCTCAAGACTGACACCATAGTCATGCTCCTCTTCATCCTCGTCTTCGTCATCATCGTCATCCTCCTCCATGCTGGAGTAAGGCAGGTGGGATGGTGGGAGGGAGAGGGGGAGGTGGGTGTCAAAGTCAGCCATGGTGGGGGGACTGGGATCGTGCAGAGGAGGAAGGAAAAACACTGAAGACTGAGAGAAGTCCAGAGAGTCTGAGGAATCGGTGGAAAGGCTCATGTCGCTCAGACGCTGGCCGCCCCCGCTGCATTCCTCGCCTGCTTCTTCTTCTTCTTCTTCTGCTCCTGGCACACTTGCCTGCTTGCTTGTTGTTGAAGGGTCTGGAGGACTGCTGGAGTCCTGGGGGGGGTTTCTGTTAGCATTACGCTGAGAGAGTCTGGCCCTGATGACGGCCTTCTCAATGGTCTGGTCCTCCAGCGCCAAGTGGCATTGGGCCTCCTCATGGCTAGACGACGGTGAGGCCTTAGCCTGACGTGGTGAGCAGGAAAGAGACTGCAGAGTCATGGGCAGGGAGGGCCGGGGGATGGAAATGGGGGAGCTGATGCTGAGTCTCTTGGGAGGGGAGGACGAGGGGCTGATGCTAAGGGAAGAGCCCAGACGGGAAAGGAGGCTGCTGCCCCTCTCTTCCCCCTTCCCCTTCGGGAAGTTGATCCAGGCGATCTTTTCTGGCATACTGCGTTGTCGGATTGGAGGGGCTGATATTTGCGACACAATTTGAGGTGGGGGTGGACGTGGAGGTGGGGACCGTGGCTTACTTAGTTTCTGAATGCTGCTGCTGGTTGGGCTGTTATGGTCCTGTAGCTTTGGGTTCCTATCAAGACTCTGAGGGTTGCTTTGACCTGCCTGATCTGAGACCTGAGGATGATGTTGAGGGTCCTTGTCGTTGGTTTCTAGGCTGTCGCTAACGGGTTCCTCCCTCTGGTTTTCCTTTGCTGTACCAGAGGGACGTGAAGTGGTGCTGTCGTCACCATCTGGTTGGTGAACCTTGATGAAGAGGGGGTTGATAAAGCAAAGCGCTCCGTTGGACTGGCAACAATCAAGCTCTGAAGGGGTGCGAGTTCGAAGTCGAGGGCGCCCTGGGGTGGTCGCCGAGGAGACCGGTGTCTGGGAAGAGGGAGCAGCTATTCCTGACAAAAAGACTGAGTCCTTACTCCTGTGGCACAACTGAGAATCCCAGAAGCCTATGTGCAAGAGTGAGAAAAACACGCTGTGTAAATTGTTTGGACAGGGTATGGTGCAACCGGAAAAGATGCATTCACAAGATGCGCAATTTGCTCTTTGATCACCTCAAGATTGGGCCTCGCCTTGAAAACAGCTAGTGAAGTTTTGCTTCTATGGTTACCTCCCCTGCTAGCTTGTGGCGCTACAGCTGACATCTGAATGGTTGGGCTTTGATAGTCGGCGTTAAACGAGGTCAAAGAGTAAGTCATTTGAACTTTGATTGTAGCGCTCGCCGACAATAAAATATCCTAGTGGGCCGGCACAGACCCCTCCATAGGAACACAAAGGCAATGTCAGCACAGACCTGTTACCACCTATCTTGTGAACGCAGCTTAAGTGCTACATTTAGTGCAAAGTTTTGTTAACATCACTTTTTTTTAACTCTGCATCTCCAGAATGTAAAAATGTTAAAACTCTTCAGACCCAACGATGCTGACTTACAACTGAAAACATTATCTGACCTCCTTTTCTGTAGACACAGCTATTCCAGTTATTTTCAGTAGAACAAGGATCATTTTTAAAAGCCACTACTGAACGGTCGGTAACTAACCATTATCTGGACTGTATAATACATTCAGCTGATTAGGCATCTTTTTTTGGTTTGCTTAGCCTTAAGAAACAAAATGATTGTAGTATTTTTTCTGTAGTCTAATACTGTCCGAGTAGAGTATTAGCCATAATACCCATATCAAAAAGCAAACGGTCCCTTTTGTCCCCTGATTTTATGTGTAACCTGATAATCGCATAGACGCAAATCAAGTTTTACATATACATACTAAATGTATGTATGTATTTGTTTGTCAGGAAAAGTACATAAAACATTGGAATATGTTACAAATCATGATACAAATGTGTAGAATAGTGTTTCTAGGTTTCTAGACAAGGCTAATTAACAACATTTAAAAAACAATTCCCAATCATACAATTGGCAGATATAAATATTAACATTCTCATACATGTGACATTATACTACAGTGAGCGGCAGCAACATAAACTTAACTTGCCAACTATAATTCGCCCACTCATCCACTCCCAATGACTCAATAAAAGCCCTGCAATTTAAAACCACAAAAAAACTCTAAATGCTGCCCTGTGCAAAATCACTGCTGTTTACTTTTGCAGAACGAGGCTGAGCCTGTCTGGGAGAAAGAGTCCAATAGCACTGAACTACTGTAACACAAGAATATTTGAAACCTTTAGAGTCCAAGCCGTACCAGACAGAGCAAAACAAGACAGACACAACCAGAGGGGAACAATAGCGCTTGAGGAAAACTAGTACCAGACTCAGAGCAGCTCCTTCACACAGTGACAGCAGAGAGCAGAGCAACAATACTCACTGTGACCGCACACAGAGGAGCTGTTGATTTCACCTCAGGGAAACTTCTCTGTACAGTTCTGATCCTGTTGAAGTGAGAGTGTCTACACAAGCTGAAACTCGACTGGCTTCTCTGGCTCACTCTTGTTCAATCTGTGTTATGACTCACTCCTGTTAATGTGTGTGTGGGCAGGCTGTTAGCTCAGAGATCCCGCCTCCCTCCCTCAATCCCTCCCTTTCAGTTGGTGTCATGTTGATGTCTCTCGTTCTCTCACTTGCACTCTGTCTGACAAACCAAAACATGTTTACTGTCCTTATAAACTACTTTTGTTTACTCTTACTATCGTCTCCCTTTTACAGGATGACATGATGTGATTATGATAATGTTTTTTTAACATTATGTCGAAGGATTCAAAAAAGGCCCTATAATGTTTTTTGGGGTTTTCCCTTTTCTGTAGTGTGTATTATATGTTTTGTGCATGTAGATCTGCAAAGGCTAACATCCCTGAGTTTCTCCCCCACACACTCTGCCTGAAACCCCCTCCCTTGAACTCCTTTGTTTACTTCCATAACATAGTGACAACACTCGCATTTCTACTATCCAACACATTGTGGTGATTTGCTAACGGGCGGGACATCTCTAAGCAGGTGACCAATCACAACAGAGCCGGCCATGAGGTTGAGGGATGAGGTCATTGTGCGGAGGACCCGGGTTCGAATCCAGCTAGGGAGATTCTACTGCCTGTCATCCCCTCTGTCAGACAAACGAAAAATGCATTTAATGCATGTATAATCTAATTGTTTGGACAATGAATACATCTGGATACTAGGTAGTCCTTTTGAATACATCTATTTCATAATGCTTTCTTTACACACCTAGTGTTGTGTAATTACTTTGATTTATCTGTTTAGCATACACAAGTTATGTAATGAGCTGCTGTTCAAACACACACTCATACACTTGAATGAATGTGGTTTGGTTGGGTTGATCGAGATCTGGGAAAGTCAAGGTTAAGTTACGGGAAACTCAAACACATTAGCATGACAGCTGAACTGCAGCCAATAATAGACAGAGCTTATACAAGACAAGACATGAAGTCATTCACTTTGCTTCATGCGCAGTTGGCATTAATCTTACTGACCAGGCTTATGTCAAAATGACAGTAAAAAAGGGAGATCATCAAACCAACATATACTTGCTGCATGCTAGTGTTGAAAGTAGCTTTATCTTGATTACCACACTGCATGCCCTTTACATTCGATATGATAAAAGTCTCATCTCAAAGGTTGGAAACGATAGCTGAGAGGTAAATAATATTAACACAAATGTGGCTTGGCATGTCGGTTTAACGTTGCAGATTGTTCCCTATTGACAGCTGCCAAGTTTAATATCTTGTTATGTAAGGATATGTAAAGGTATTATGAAAATACTGGATACTAATATACGCAGTGGTGGTAAATGACTAAGTACTTCACTTTTAAGTATTTTCAATTGAATGCTACTTTATACTTTTACTCTACTACAATTATAGGGAAATAATGAATTTTACGCCACTACATTTATTAAAGTTCTTTAGCTACTTTTCAGAGCTTTAAACCAGTGGACTAACTTTGCAAGCTACAAAAAATAATTATCAAATAAATTATTAAAAGTCAATCATTTTTCGTTACAGAACTTTGTGTAGAAGAGTAACATTCTACCTGATGCAACCACATTATCTAAACATGTTATACGTATATAATAATATCTCACATATGGAGGCGATTTTCTCTGCAGAATTACTTCTCTTACTTTTTATACTTAAACTTTATTTTGATAATAATACTTGGGTGCTTTTACTTAAATAAGATTTTGAATGCAGGACATTTATTTGTAATAGAGTATTTCAACAGTATCTGAATACTTCTTCCACCAATGATTATACTGTATGTGATTAAAATAGTAGATTGTCTTGGAAAATGTGGCACTGACAAGTTGCTAAATATCGTACTGCTTTCATGCAGTTTAGTGATGAGCAACAGCAGAAACAAAGCCATGAATACAGTGGTGTGCATTCATTGGTCAACAATTCAATGTATTTATGTTCTCATATCAAGGTCCACTTACCAGCGTTTAAATGATTATTCTTTTGTTCATGTTGCAGCAATTATAGACAGAGCCTGTCATCTATTGAAGAGAGCAGGGCTACGTCACTGCCTGGTGCAATGACAGGCCTGCCCCGTTTCCAGTGAAAACTAAGAATTGGCAGCAAGTGGAAAAAGTAGTTGTATCATGCCTAAAAGCTGCTGTGTCGTGTAATGCACGTCATGCCTCCACAGAGAGAAGGAAAACTGACACTGTCAGTCAATACATGTATGTCTGTGGGAAACACACGGCTACATGATGAAGCTAATGATGTTTGCCAGACTGACCTTTGTTATTGTGCTCCTTGTAGTTAAAAAAATGCACAGTATTCTTTATTTATTTATGTGAATACAGGTCAAATGACAGCGAATGTTTTCACTCAAAGTACTCATAATGCGTAATGGCCCATAACATAATAATGTACTGTATATCACAGCTTCTTAAAAGGGGAGCTAATTGTATTACTTTGTTTACGGCTGCTGCATAGTTGAACCTATATGTATACAAATTGTATGTATTTATCAAAAAAAAAATGTATTCTCTATTAATCTGAATATATAATGTTATACGTAAATAAATGTAGTAGAGTAAAAAGTACTATACTGGCCATTAAAATGTAGCCGGGTATCACAAGTATCACAACTTGCAAATAATCAGGTAAAGTACAATTACCTCAAATTATATACGAAATAAAAATAAAAGCAATGTCCTTATGTACTTTACATTCCACCACTGAATAAAGTTTAGTTTCGGGGAAGGAGCTACTTTTTCACCATGGTGGGTTAAACAGGCACTGCCAAACTTCTAATCTTGTAACTTTATTAACAAAAGACATGCCTTTAAAATGCCTCACAAAAGATAATAAACTGCCTCCTAATCCAAACTCCCCTTACAGGTGGAGAGCCACATGAGTCAACAGCACTCTTTTCTGATCTTTCCCCGCCATTGATGATGCCCGTATGCACGTCACAACCGCACTATTCACTGCTGCTGAAGCACCTTCATAGACACAAACAGCCCCATTGTGCCGACTCACTAAACAAGAAGCCTTTTATGAATGAAAGAGAGACTGAACAACACAAGACAGGAAGAGAATAGAGATGTAGGATGTAGACCTATACATGCAAGCTCAGAGCTGAGTCACAGCACGCAAAAATGTGTGCACGGGCAAAAATGTCAATCTGGGTGGGCTGTGAAAAGGGAAGTGGGCTGAAAGGTAATTCCACTGAAGTGCATTTAAACTGATTCTTGCCCTAAAATATAAAACAGGTAGACAATAATGTCTGCTCCTGTTAGATTTGAGATACTCTTCAAAACAGACACGTTTTATTTTAGAGTGTTGGATGTTATGAATTAAAATGTCCAATGATTTTTGGCTAAGACTGTGAGAAGGCCGATGGGAGGGGGGCGGGGGGGTTGAAATGGACTTGCCATACCAAAAAACTCAGCAATGTTTCCACACAACAGATGTTGGGTGGAGTTAAAGACTCTTTTGCTGAATAGAGGCTTTTCTGATAAGAGGCTGAGGGAACTATACAAATCAACTGTTGCAAAATCATAAATAGTTACACCAATTATGTTTAAGGCATCAGCCAAATCAGAATCTTGGTGTAGTTCTGGACTATGATCTACATTTCAAAACCCATATTATTACAAAATCAGCATACTACAACCAATAAAACATAGCCGTACTGAAAAGACTCATGTCTCAACAAGAGCTAGAGAAACTCGTTCATGCATATGTCTTATATTCATGATAACTGCAATAGCATATTTAAAAAATGTGCCAACTCATTCAGAACGCTGCAGCCTGACCCCCTGATCCCACCAAGAGCGTCTGCGCCACGCCACGCCACGCCACGCCACGCTACGTTCCGTCTGCTGGGTTTTTAGCGTTCGCGGCCACTCTAGTCAATGGGTGCTATTCCACCAGACCCGCTGCGCCACGCTACGCCACGACTCGAAGCGTCCCAGAAGCTCCTCGCCGCAAGGAATTTCTAAAATATAGGATGAATCCTATTTTTGACGCGGCACAGCCGTAAGGTAATGTCGGGCAGGCAGGAAGTGGAACGTTCAGACCATATATAGCATACACACACACTTTTGCAGCCTCTATCCCTCCAGTCTTTCAAGTAGGAGGAGAAATGCCAGCGTTCTCCTCCGGTTTACAGGCACTGTGTAAATTATATATATAGAATAATTATGATGATGAATGCATTGTTTTACCACTAAAATACAGCAACATATCTTTGATTCATGTCGTTTATAACTGGGATATTACAATTATTCTTAACTTTGTCTGTAGTCTACAACACAACAAAATAGGAAATAACAACAATAAACACGATTTAAACAGACACAAACATAAACCATGTAACTACGTAGCCTACTTGTAGAAGTACAAATGTCTAGGAAATACTCCAAAATCAACAACAACTGCGAGGCTGCACATATGACGCTCCGCTTCCACAACGTTTTGAAACGCGCCTGGTGGGTTACGACGCAGGAGGAGGTCGCAGCAGGGCTCAGCCACAACGTAACGTAGCGCAGACGCTCTTGGTGGGATCAGGGGGTAAGTCCTGACTAAAACTTAAAGAGCAGAACAAATCACCCAAGTTCTCAGGGCTCTCAGAGACTGGTTCCGAGTCCAGAATTCATCAAAGCTGGGATCTTTTGCACTCGTGACGCATAGACTGTAGTATTGCTAGCGTGAAAACGTGCACAACATTCATAACCCAAGCTGCAGCAACAGGAGCACATCCCTAACGCACTAATACATTTAAATAAGAGAACTAACCTGCTCCAAGTTTAGCAACCTCCTCGAGGTCAGCAGATGTTTTGGCTGAAGCGATGACTTCTGGGAGCTGGAGAGTGAACGGCAACACGTCCCTAAGAGAAAAGATGGAGTGAAAGGGAGAAAGAGCTGGTAAACAGACGAAAGGAAATTCAAGAGAAAGACGGCGGGGCTGGCAGCCTAATCCAAAAAGTGTGTGAGTCACTTCATTGGAAGAGAGGTTGAACCTGGGTGTGTTGAGTGACTTTAACCACACAGCTGGAGGGTGACATGTGTCCCTGCTGCTTTCCTCCCTGTGGAACTTTTACAAGCTTTCCAAAGGCCTGAGGCAAGGGAAGCCAAAGCATTTTACCTGACAGATTTGTAATGCATATAATCTCTTTACCACCTAACTATTATATACTGGAGCTATTAAGGAAATGACAAGGCGAAGAAAAAGACATACGTGTGAAATAAGGGTCACATTTGAATATATTAAGGAATCAATTAAAGTAATATGAATGGAGATATTAAAGCAGAGAGTGATTTAAACCTTTTTATTTTACCCCGAGCAGCACTATAGAACCGTTTTTTAATGTGTGGGTTGTGTGCTCTGAAAAAGTTTTAATTGAAATGAGTTACAGATGAGGCTTAGGGCCACAAGTGATTTAATTTGTAGTTCTGAGACTAAAGTCAGAATTGTAAGATTTAAGTTCTAATTATGAGAAAAAATGTCAAACCTCTTATTACATCTCAGAATTATGTGAGAAAATGATTCAGATTTTTCTCAGAATCCTGACTTTCTCTCAGAATTATCAGAATAAAGTCAAAATTATTGTTGCATCTAAAAATTAAAATGTGGCCGAATCCTCTGCCGTACATTTCAATATGTGCCACTGCTCCAAAACAAGTGAGCGTACTAAAAGAACCTAAGTGTCTCCAGCTAAAATGTTGGAATCAAATCCTGCACAAATAATGTTGTAATCATGAGGCTCATTGCATGTCCTGTTGAAATGACACTAAATCACAAGTAACCCTCTGGCATCAGTGGCGTTATGTTCTATCGAATAGTTACTCACACATTTCTATTTTTACTTTGTGATATAAAAATACATCTGTACTTCCTTGTTTTAATAAAGGTTAAAGTTGTTGCTTTTTTTACTTCCTTCTTTGCTTTTGTTATGATTTGTGTAAAACCTACACAAAAACACATCATACAGTATACTCAAGTTATAATGTAAAACATTAATATATTCTCTTGGGAAATAAACACTGTGTGAATATTTTGAAAAATACGGAACAGGATTTTTTGAGACCTAACCAAAAGTGAATCAATCAAAAATACTTTATTAATCCCGGGGGGAAATTAAGTTTTGTGACACCATATTAGAATACAAATACATATTTATATAAACCTAGGGTATGTGTTTTAATAATTTATGAATATTATATACTATTAATATGTAAGTGAATATTTTCCTTTTTGAGATAGAACTCAGATATATATTATACTTTTACAATTTCCTGATGGCCAATTCAAAATGGACAATAGGCCGCAGTTGGACCCCGGGCCGTAGTTTGGACACCCCTGTTATACACCAATGAAACAGTATTTAGATGGAACCTGAATGAGTAGAGGAGAGTCTGAGTGTCCCACAGATATAAGAACCATGTTGATGTGACATTATAAGCATACATTGATTGAATTGGCACCATCAGAAGTATCCTTAGCTAGATGTCGTTTCTGTTATTACTGTTCGACAGCCATCACTGGATTACTTTGATACTTTGATCATTCTCAGACTAGCTCTGAGGGTTTCTATGATTTCTAAACCGGTTTGAATGACTCATAGAAGGATGATGTTCACCTTTTTTGTTATTTATGTATTAGACCTATAAATGAGACATTGTGCACATCAGTGTGGTTTGCACGTCTTTCTGTGACCATGAGTAATTCTGAGTTATGAACTCACCTGCTGATGCAGCAAAACGCCACCAGACGGAAAAGGTCTGCAAAGCTCAGGCCTGACCCCATCAGGGAGAACGCTGCAGGAGCACAGAACATTTGTATTAACCATTTGTATTCCTTTGGTTCATTTCTCAAATCAAACTGCTTCAGTTCAAATGACTACAATTACTATCAATGCATGGAGGGCGACATTATGTGTTGGAAGTGACGCTGACTTATTAATAACGGATGACTGTCCTCAGGTAATAAAAGTGACGTCCTTAGTCCACACCTTTACCAATAGTCAACAAACAAGAGAAATGACAGTAAAGGCTGCAGTGGGCGGAGATTCCCAGCAGCACATAATCTCAATAGATACTGTAAGCAAGTTTCAGAACATACAGGTACAGGGAGAAGACACATCAGTGATGAGTTTGATCACAGCTTTAGGAAATACCCTGTGATTCAAGAAACGGAAAATAAAACAGGACAAAGAATAAAGATTTAGTGATATAATAATTGCAATGATCATGTAGGCAGAAGTTGGGATGTAGTATTCTGAAGCCTCTGACACATTAGATAAGATAATCCTGTAGCTCTGGAACAACGCCTCCAGAAAACTGTATAGATGATGAAAGGTGAATGTAAAGAAAACATCATGTTGACCAGAATTATTTATTGGTTATGATTCTTTTGCCAACTATTCACTTTGTGCATCCTCACAGCCAAGTCAGTGAGCCAGACTTGACTATAGCACAGCACCCAGAAGGAGAGGGGAGCTAAGCTAACTCAGCAGGGGACTAATGCTATTACAACCCCCCCCCCCTGCTCCTGGCTGTTGTCTGTTTGCAGGAAATCCTGTCCTCCAAGATGAAGCTCTCTGGACGGGGGGACACAGGATAGTGTTTCCATAAATGTTGTTGGTGGTCGAAAAACATCGGTAACAGACAATGTCATCGTGATGTGTCATAAAACAATTTAGGTTGCTCGTATTCCATTTAATATCTAACTCCTTCAGCCTACTTTCAGCTACAGAAACCATTCAACTATTAACTTATTCAGCTATTTCAGGACATCAAGGCTATACATGTTGTTGTTTATACCTTTTTTTAAACCTTTTCTTTTAAATATTAAGCTTCTTCACTATTTGTACTACTCTTCCAGTTTAACATTTCACTTTCAAGTTTCCAACAAAGTCATTGCAATGCTTTTGAGCTGTAACAATTTGATTCAAATCATTTCACTTTTCTGCACTTCTCCGCTAAGTTCAGCAACACACTTACTTGGTCTCTGTAGCTAAAAGCAGCTACCATTCAGCTAATAACATATTCAGCAACAAATGTTCACAGTTTACAGCATTCGCACACATTTTCTGCAGGAAATGCATTTTCTAGTTCCATTACACTTTCTCATAATGTTTACTGTAGGATTTGTGGTGGGTTAACACAAACAAAGTTCATTTACCCTGATCTGAAATAATTTCAGTGTGCTTCATACAAACATATATTATCCGGTGGTCCAATTTCAAATTCGCTCTGCATTTGGTGCGAGCTCAAGAAGAAGAAGACACCTGATTGGCGGCTCCATGCCAATAAAAAAACAAAGAGAAGAAATAAACAGAGGCTTACTGTACTGGCTCTCCTTCACAGGGAAGTCTTTGACGGTGACGGCAGAGTCTTTGTTCATACGTAGGGATATTACTTTCCTCTGCAGGCTGGTGGACTTCCTCACCACGAATGACTGCAGACCAGGACAGGAAATATCCATCAAAACATATAGTGAAACTGCGTCATTCAATGTGTTTAGATGACGCAAGTGTCTTTTAAGAGATTATTGTCTTGGGCTTACCACTATCTTTTCAAGAGAATAGCGCTCAATTATTAAAATGTTGTCTCATTTGCTTTCACGCACCAATCAGGATTTAGCAATAGTTGATTCAATGTGATGACCATGTTTTACCTCTATTAGAGTGCTAGCCAATAGAATATTGAGTGTTACTGTTACGGCTGTATGTATTCCCTGTTTCTTTTCCCCTCTAGTTCCTCTACCCAGGTGTGCTGCATTGCTGTAACGAGGTTCAGACGAGGTGCAGCTGGAGAAGGAAGTGCTTAAAAGCTCCAGTGCAGCACCAGGACTGCTGTGTTTCTGCCTCTCATCCTAGGATGGAGTTAAACATTTGATGTGTTGGTTATAATACATCCTATGGATTTGATGATTTTCAAGGTGTCTTTCGTGTTCTATTTGGGTCAGTGGTGGAATTTTGTTAAAACCATTTAAGGGTGGGGCGTAATAGTTACATAGCGATGTCATTATGCTACGGGAGGTAACAAAGGAGTCCAATAGAGGAGTTTCAGGCAGGGGGGGGGGGGGGGGGGGGGGGGGGG
>CALSBZ010000086.1:86822-148944 GCA_943591055.1 Gobionotothen gibberifrons
GCCTCTTTAGTGTATGTTATATCCCATCAATTGTTTTAATAGTTAATTTGTCATTGTTAGAGAAAGCAGTCAATGATGGAAAATATACCGTTACTATTGTATCACATTATATTATACTAACTCGTTTTTTGAGTCATTGTTCCAACAACTATGAACGTTAACACCAAAGTAAAAGCTTTAAGTAAAGAGTGTGGTAGAGGAGTCACAGTGGCTGCTGTTCTCTCACCCCAGCGGGTTGGCTCTGCAGGATGTCTGTGGCCTCCTGGTGGCTGAGGCCCAGCTGCAGCCACACAGCGTGTGTGTGAACCAGTCTGTCCAGAACAGTGAGACGCCGACGGAGGGAATCGTAGCCCGAATCTCTGGCTCCAGCCAGCCCAGATCTGATCCCAGCGCAGGGGGAAGTCTGTAGGAAGAGACCTCGCACCTCACCCAGTCTGAAAGATAAAACAAATATGAATCATACAATCTCTGTAATGTATATTACTTATAATACTTATATCACCACTGAGTATTGCAGCAAATGTATATCAGACTAACTTCTATTTATCTCTATTAATAATGACTTTACTTTTGGAAGGAAAACAGCAATTTCTCTGTAAAAGAAAGCAAGAACATTACGGTTTGTATTTACTTTAAGCAAGTGACAGACTTTACGATTTTTTGGACACACTACAGATAATCACAAATTCCACCAAAATACATAGAGAAAAAGACATGGCAAGCATGCATAGTGAATGCTTTTGGGCGAATTTGGCTGTAACTTAGTGCACTATTTTAATCTGTAGGTCGTGGGTTCGATCCCAGCCCCTTCAGTCGAGATGTCGATGTATCCTTGGCCAAAAACATTAACACCATGTTGCTCATGATGGCATGGCAAATGGATAATTGATAAAACGCTTTATAAAATGCAGCTCATGTACCATACATGAACACCACACTGAGTAATGGGGAGACATGTTAAGAGTCAAGTTGCTAAGAAGGAGAACTTGGATTATTGCATGTTCCTGTACCAAAACAGACATAGGCTTTCAACTAAAAAAGCTATTGAATTGGGGAAGACAACATTAAGAAATAACCCTCATTTGTTAAATAGAGAGATGAAGGCTTAATTTAATCACTTAGCAGGACTGTGTTGAAATAGCACAGGCAGTTAATGAGACTCATACAATTGGACTGGTCTTTCAGTCTCAGGAGTAAATAAAGCTGTGTGTAATTGGGATAGCAATGGAAGGAAAATGTTGTATTTTTTAAACGTTTAATCCAAAGGCGAACATATACATAGAGAACAGAACGGGACCTAGGATGGAACCTTGTGGGACACCAGCTGGGTGAAAATTAAAGTTGCCAATGTTGACAGATAAGCTTCTATATTTTAAGTAGGATGTGAACCAGTTAAAGGAAGTGCCATCAACACAATCAGGATGGCACCGACACCAGAGTCAAGAATAGTATGTCATTCTACACTTTCAGCAAGGCAGACCCTGTGCTATGGTATGAACAAAAGACTGACAAAGGTGTTTTTCTTGGTGTAGGTGGGGCAGCAATTGAACATTCAAAAGGAATGAAATATAAGAAATAGGTCTGCAGTTACTAGGCAGGCTCTGGTTTAATTTAAGGTTTTTTCAAAACCGCTGCATACTTGAAAAAGGTTTGTTTTAATTTTCTCAACCTTGCTTGTACCAGAGATTGCCAGAGATTCTTCACACTTAGTGGGAGACATGTCAAAGCAGGTACTTTGGCGGGGCAGATGACAGAGTACTGGATTTTCAAGAGTTGTTTGGAAATTAGGTCGACATTTTTTTTCCCCTCTTGCAGTCTTAACACATCTGAGAAGATTGTTGCACATAAGTTCGAAGGAAAGTCAAAGCCCATCCCACTTTGTCCTTAAAACCTTTGAATAATTGGGATAGATCGTCTCAATACTTTGACGTACAGTTCATCAGAACTTAGTTCATCAGAGAAAGAGCAGATCGCGTTCACACCGGAATAAGTCCCTGAGGGAGGATTAGGCAAATGAAGCTGCTGACGTCACTTCTTCTTCTTCTGCTTTGGGTTTACTGGCAGGCCGCAAACAACTTCACGGCGTATACTGCCACTCGAAGTCCCCGGCCGGAAGTCCCCGGAGTTAGGGACTGGCTTCTACTAAAGCCTTCCGAGTAAATCGCCACAACGCCGACACCTCCTCATCTCCACCGCTCCCATGTTTTTTTTTTGTTGCCATAAGTTAGTCTCTCTGCGTTTGTGCGCTGGGTTAATGTTAATACTAATAATGCTAATGCGAGGAAAATAAAATGGCGGTTTCACAAAACATTTTGGGAGTTTTAGGGGGCGTGGTTTGCAATCCGCCCATCAGAAATGGGAACCTTTTTCTCCCATGAAAGTACCTTCTCTCTAGCAGGGACTGAAAAGGGGGTGAAAAGGTTCTCATGAACTAAGTTCTAGTTCCGGATTTTTTTGGTGTGAATGCACATTTTCGGAACTATATCGGAACTATACTGGGAAAAGTACTCCGGTGTGAAAGCGCCTACTATTCATCAAAACATCATTTAGGCCATGATTGTGCAACCCTAGGGAGACACATACACACACACACAACCTGAACAAATGTGTATATACGCAGACACCCTAAGAGCTTACCCAAGCAGTGTATCTGTCTGCGGGTCTCCTTCCGCAGGCTCAGTCTTCTTCCCCATTTCCTTCTTCAACGTGCCAATTTCCACGGCAAATGAGTCAATAAGCTACAAGGACACACATGAAACAACACATTCATTTTGAGGAAAGTTCAGAGATGAGTTCAAAATATTATTATCTGGAGGTGTTTTCAGCCCACAGGAGTGTGTTCAGGCGCTTCTACTGTATTTTGTTTTTTTTAGGTAATGACGGGTTCTCACTTCTGCAAGCTTAAAGTTTCATGCGTGTAAAAGATAAACTATCCCAAGCCAAAGCTCTTCCCACTGACTTTCTCACTAACCACAGTTTCTCAAGAGGAACACTTGCAGGAAACTATTAATAAAAGCACGATAGAGAGACAAGAGACATACAACATTCTGGGTGATATGGAGAAAATTGAAAAATCTAGTTTCATATCATAATATTGATATATTGTCTAGTCCTTACTCAGCTGCATTCAATCACAGAGTTCCACAGATCCCAGTTTCCATCATTTATTGCCCATCTGTTTTTCAGTAGTGTTGTTTTTCACACCAACATAGCCTTAATAAAAGTTGTTGTGGCATTTGAATGCAAGACTTAAGACCATGTGTATTGCCTGACCAGTTCACTGCCTCTAAACACACATAGCAAGATATGTTTAATCCTCTAGCTGCAACTGGTCCAAAATGTTATTTTAGTTGAATAGCTGATCTGTTTTAGCACAGCCTCTTCATGGCTGCAGGCTTTCAGGTTAACTAGAACTTGGCGAGGGAAGCATCAATCAGCTTTTTTAAGTCCAGCAAGAACATTACAATTGAAAATTTGTACGAAATGAAACAAAGATTCCCAATAAAAAGGAACAGGAAGTATTGTGGTTAGCTTGGCATATCTGGAGATGAGAGGCTGGCTTTATTGGATGGTCACTTCCTGGATCATGAGCACCGGTTCCCCAAAAAGCTGCATTCTCTCCTCTCTCCTATTCTGCCTGGATAGCAAGATCTGCACCTCCATTCGGAGGACATTGGACTCATCTATTGTTTAATAGGAATACTGCAAGAAAACGATTTATTTGAAAATAGATTTAGTCTGATTCTTTTCAGTGTTAAGCTGCCGTCATTTGTTTCGTTTCCCGATTATTTGTCTAGTTGGGAAATGTGTCTGTTGGGTAACATCACATCAGCTGCTTTAAGCAGAGAGGAAACTATTAGCTCAGCTGTTTCAAAGGAAATCACAAATGTTGACTCATTTAATTTGTCAAAGGCACATTTGAGGATAACAACTCCGAAGATTCACAACCTGGACTTCGATCTTAACATTCTACGTTGTGCACTGGACTATTTTTCCTTTGTACAGACAGAGAATGATATTCCATTTTAAGAATTGGACTTCCTTTTGGTTTTTATAAAAACGTCTTTCTAAATGTATAAGGCTTCATTGGCATGATCATATTTGGATGCAGTACAGATTTAATTATATCAGTATGCTTGAAAATATTAATGGGAAATACTACAAGCATGAGTGTTTGAGGTGAATTCCTGCCGACAACTGGAACAACTATAAAAACACAAACAGTATTCATGAAAAAACAAACACATTCATGGTGATTCAAGAGCCTGATCAACATGTCTGTGTTTTGTTTTCATTAATGACCGCCTTGCTGCACATGATCCCTTACTAATTACAGTTTATGTTTGTTTATTTATGTAACTTTAGGTGTAGACATATTGTTTGCAATCAGCTGATCTGCTCAAGTTACCACGATTTGACTTAACGGTCAGGCTGACTGTGAGGTGTGGTTCCTCTTAAAGGCCGTGAGTTTAAGACAGGCTTGTAATTATTACAGTGACACATCCTCTGAAGTGGTCGGCAAGTCTTTGAACGGTCTAGTTAAGCACAGTAAGCAGCTTCATTTCAGCTAGTGAACAATAGAGAATATTGTGATGGTATGCTTTGGGTTTTTCACACAAGACAGAGGGCCGTCTACACCGGTGATTCTCAAAAAAATGTCAATAATGTACCCCCTTCGAAAAAAGAATGCAGCCAAGTACCCCCTGATCAGCGCAAACACTATTTGTTAGGGGGAAAAAGCCTATATAAAGAGGTACATTACAGCGCTGCACCATCAGTGTCTGATTTATTAAAACAACAACATTGTAACTTGAAACACTTAAATGCTAGATTTCAAATGTTTACAATCCATCACTAAATTCATGGCAAACCAATTTTAACATCATGCAATAACAGTAAGATGACATTAGTTGCATTGAACTGATCTTTTTAATAAGTTGTACTTACAATTTAGTGAGAAACATGGGCTTGTGCTTCACTGAGGATCTTTGTCATTCTGACAGGGAGGCAACTGCAGTTATTACACTTCGTGTTTTGAAATATGTGTAACTCTAGTCTATTAATATAAAACCCACACTGCCCAAACTTCGTTACTTTTCCTAACATTTGTATATTTATCTTCTTTTTTTTCCTTCTTTTTTTTCATTAAAATAAAAATTAATCTCACGTACCCCCTGCAGTACTCCAACGTACCCCTAGGGGTCCGCGTACCCCCATTTGAGAACCACTGGTCTACACATCCATCCTCCTCGTTATTCTTCTACACGACTAAGCCTGTAACTGAAGGGTTTTCTGAGCCCCCCACCCCAAACCCATTTCCTTACCTGAAGTGTTTTTCATATTTGTCAACGATAAATAGGTGACCAGATGTGGGACAAAGAGTATACGTGTGTGGGTCCATTTGGGACATGTTATCGATACTGAATAAAAAAAAAATACTATCCATCTGAAATAGCATATCCTGCAGTGGTTTTACTTTTGAAACTATTGCCAACCCAAATGCAGGTCTCGATATGCGGGACTACAATAATGGTACCCCACATTCTTGCATTAAGCCGGTCAGTTGCTCAACCTAGTCAAGGATCATTTTGACAAAAGTCTGACATTGTTCTGACAATCTTCTATGACTATCATGACATAAGTCTGACACTGTTAATAATAATAATAATAATAATAATAATAATAATTTTGATTTTTATAGCGCCATTCAAGAAACCCAAGGACGCTTTACAATGGGAGATAACTAACTAATAATAATCACACAGACACACAGGTTCAAAAATAGGTTGCTGGGTACTGCATTTTAGTGAACAGATGGTGTTTGAGTTTTGTTCTGACGTCCTGCATCAAGTAGGACAACTGCTCACCTTAGTCATGTATGTTAACTAGGATGGCTAAGAGCTTCTGTCTTCACAGGTCTGTCTGCAGAAATAATTTAGCCCCATAGATAGAATAATTTGAGTGTCTGTACCTTGAAGAAACTGCCTCTTCTCTCCTGCCTGCAGGATGGACTGATGATGGTGGTGGACATGTTGTCTGTAGAGGCTTCTCTGCCGGTCTCAGTCTTCTGAACTGTCTGTGAGGACACAAAGAAATGTTTAAAGACACGCAGTTCACTATCTGCTCTGCACAAAACAGCAGATGGTGAAGACACTTCCTTTGGCGCTCATAACCTGTATAGACCACTATTACCTATAGAGCAACACTCGTAAGTGGTTCATAATATTATAGGTGGTTCAGCGATTAAGTGTTGAAATCGCATTTGTGTTAACACAAGCAGATTCAGTATTTTTGAGATTACTGCGATTATTTTATTACACACTAACACTATTATAATGAGTGCATGCGATTGTTCAAACTCTTTGGTGAAGCTGTATGTTGACATAAAATGTATGTTGAGTAAAAATTCTACTTCAGCTTGGAACCTGATGAAGCAAAAAATAAGCAACACAAGGTTTCAGCTGGTATTAACGTAAAGTCATATTTCAACTTTTGAAATCATTGCTCTCAAATAAAAATATTTTGCCACAACGGCTCTCTCAATTAAAACAATAACAATGGTGGCATTGTGAATGGCTTGGAATCCTTGTAGTTGTCTTCTCCCAATAGAACTCCTTCATTATATATTGGTGTCATCGGAATTCCACTGTTTTGTTTTCCTGATCACAGCTTCAATAGGACGAAGCCTGCAAGCTAGTTCAGGCAGTCAACTCGAGCACCAATCAGACATTAACACGTGACGCACCTCGTCCCTCTTACAACCAACCAAACACATTCTCCTAAACATGCCGCTCTATTTAAGCTGCCAAGTCTTCCTGCCTCTGCCTCCTTAATGCTATGTTCACTTGCTATTGCTACGTTCATGTTCCTGCTGCTGTGTTTCATGTTGCTGCTTGCCTGCCCCACCACCACCCCAGCTTCCACCTGTAGGCTCGGGGGATTTATCTAATCATCACTCAATGTTCTTTGTAAATCTGTGGAGTGATGAGGCCCGAGCCTAGACGCCAAACTCAAACTATATGCTGCTTCTAATAAACATATAAAGAAACACGTGAGTTGTCTGACTGAACTGTGTATATACCCAGTCTCTTACACAGTTGCATAGTTAAGCTTATCTTGAAAACAAGTGTGCCAACTCTCTCTGTCTAATTCAAATTCAACAGGCTTATTGGCATGGCCAACTTGTTAGGCGATAAACACATAAGATGAACGTCAATATTTTCCCAGATTTTCACAATTGGTTAGGGGTGTAACGGTATCCGTATTCGTCCTGAACCGTCACGGTTCGGACGGTTCGGCACATGCAATCACACGACGAATACGCCTTTTTTTTATGAAGGGAAAAAAGTATGTCACTCAGGGCAGTATCCATTACACTATATATAATCCAGGGGGCGGTATTGCGCCTAAAATCTGTTTGCCTGCGCCCTTAAACAACAAATGAAGAACAAGAAGAAAACACAACAAAACGAACAAAATACAAGAAGAAGAAAAGTTAGTATGGCGATTTCAGATAACACACAGGAGCTAGAGTTGGGTTTGCACTTCAGTCATTTTTCTTTTGGTACCGGTGATATTCACGTTCGTGTGATGCCTTTTCTAATGAGTGTGCACGTTTGATGTATTGCCAGCCAGGTAACCACTTTTAGTTGAACAATGCCAACAAACAGCTTTGGTTCGGTCCACCTGTCTTTGTCCGTCATCCTTGTACGCAACTGTGAAACCAAAATGTTCCCAAACCGGAGACTTCAATGATGCTGGAGGATTTTCAAGCTCAACTTTATCTGCGTTCGCCATTTTGACAGTTCCTCAAACTACTGACAAAATGTGAACGCATCCCTGTGACCAGCTCTCATTGTATGCCTCTCGTCCAATGAAATGACTTGGTCGCTCTATGACGCGTTGAACCCAATGTGAGCAAATTTCACGTTTAACGTTATATTCGTTCGGTACACTTCGGACACATGCACTTATGCATTTGGGACTTTTTTTTTACTTTTTCTTGTTGTACCGAACCCGTACCGAACTGTTACCCCCAAACCGAGGTACATACCGAACCGTGAATTCTGTGAACCGTTACACCCCTACAATTGGTGCATCCCTTCGTTTTTTTAGTGGCATGTGTATCCCACAGAAAGGTGAACAGTTTCATTTACTGGAAAGCAAAAGCCACAAAAGCCACAAATTGCTATAAGGTATGTAACCTTGCTGGGGTTTTTCCTCCTCTCTCTCACTCTGCACTTCTTCCTACTATGCTATCTCCAGTGGGGCTCTGTGGGGCCAACCTCTAGTCAAAACAAAGCAGTAGAGGGGGCTTTTGGAGATGTGTGTGTGCGCTTTCATGCCTTGCTGCAGGCCTGTGTGTGACTCACAGCCCTTGCCTGGTAAACAGTAAGGCCCTGTGGTTGTGAGTCAAGTCAAACTGTCAGTTATACACTAAATTACCCCCAAGTCTCTTTGTTTGCATTTTTCATACTGTGACCTACAGACAGAAATGGCCCAGGTTTTTATAGAGCCACTTCACCTGGAATTCCAAATTATTTTCTTTTTTAATGATCACAGCTTTGATCTCTTTGTGTCGACCGAGACCCAACTCTTTCTCTACCTTTCTCTAAATCAAATTGAAAGGCTTAATTGGCATAACCACATGTTGATTTCTTTGTTGGCAGAACAGGGTCAGAAAGTGAACTAAGGTTCAGCTGAGTGGGGGGACTTCTTTCTTGGCAGGGGCTCAGGTGGTACAGAGAATAATATACTAGAAGATGCGAGGTCTGATCTCCAGTACTCCATGCTTAAGTGTCCTTCGGCAAGACACTGAACCCTAAATTGCTCCAGAAGGCATTGGTGAGCGAGTGTGTGTGACTGAGTATAAGATGAAATGATACAGTCTGGCACCGTGTAAGGCAGCCCTGCCGTCAGTGTTTGAATGTGTTTGGGAAGAGTACAATGTAGTGTAAAAGAGCTTTGGTGATCGGACAGACGATTTATTGGGGGGCCCATATTAGTCTTGTTTTGAGGGCTAGCTACACGGCAGACTGAATGAGCAGTACCAATTCAGCCTCTTTGGCCCTTGGAAAACAGGAAAGTGATCAGAACAAGGCAATACTCTCTGAACGTTGAATTTCATGTACCAATCATTTAAAAAAAAGCATGATTGATGATTGATGACAGGAAGTAGATCCTGCAGCACGCGCTTGTTCTGCAGCAGCTGCATCTCACAGAGGAGAGGAGACACCCTCTGAATTACTTTTGATACATCCCCCTCAGTCAGTTTATTAAACATTCAAAATGACGGAAAGACTACAGATTTCCTGTCTTTAAAAGAAAAAAATGGAGGCAACCTCTGAGACGGTACCAAGTCACATGGCTAAGCAAAACAGATGCTTCAAAGATACATCTAAACAGCTACTGAAATCACTGCATGTCAACTTATTGCCGATCACTGAAAATGAGGCTAAAATCCAATGCCGAAGTTCAGCCAATGCATTGATTCATCCCTAGTTTTGACTGTTTTTAACAAGCACATTCTAAAACAGTTTGAGGAGATAGAGGAAACGGGTCCATGGTCAGAGCTGTCCCTTTGAGGCTTTGTGCTAGAAATGTTACCCCTCTGTCAGTGGGATGATGTGATCAAACAGGTGCTGCTGGTAATTAATTCCATTTTGGTGTGCCACATAAGGGAGATGGGCACATCTCCTAAAGTTAATAGTGGGAGTAATGTTTCGGTCTGAACGTCTGACCTTGAGAATATGTGGATATTGTTACTTAATCAGGTGGGAAGTCCTCGATGGCTCTTTTTGTCAGCAGCCAAAGTGCTGTGGGTATAACACTGTTTCTCCTGGTGGGGTCATGTCATCAGGTGTGGATGGGGATATGTTTCACACCAACAAACTCTCCACTGGACAGGAATTCTATGGCCTTCTCTGTGGTCGGGCTCAAGAGTTTCACAGAGTTTTTCTTTGTGAACAGACAGGTCTTATGAAGAGAAGTTTGCTTAGGGCAGAGCACATTGAGGGGGATGGAGGGCTAGGAGGGAGGGCAGGGTTTACTTCAGAGGGAGGGGATATGACATAGAGACAGGAAGTAGGAAGGATAGTGGGAGTAGTAAAGCAGGGGGTATGGATTATATGTTGGCAATGATCCTCTTCTTGTAGTGCACTTCTTTGGTTGATGTATGTGATTTCCTGTATAATAGCCCAGGCAGAGCATATTAAGTCGACATTCCTAATGGCCTGTGATAATCTCTCTCTCTAAGACGGTTAGAGTTATTTAAAATTAATTTCCATCTCAATATTGGTATAGGGCTAAAGGGTATAGGTGAATGATCCAAGGAACTGGAAAGCAAGTGCACGTAACAGCAATCTGGTATGGATAAGGTGGGGACGGTTATATACTACTGGGCTGATAAGGAAAAGTGGAAAGAGGCGAGCAAGTGAGTGAGACTTTAACCTGTTAAGCCCCAAGCCTGTTTTTCAGGCCTCAGGCTCAAAAATGACATTCCCAGAACAAATGACAATAACTTCCCTTCTAAAAGGGGTAAATTAATAATCTTTTTTCTCAAAGCAATGATAAACCTGTGAGTTGGATGTAGAAAAGTCAGAATCAATATAGCATTTATTTTAATTTTAAAGTAAATTCAGATTGAACAGTAAAGAAATGTAGATTATAGTGTCCGTCCAAAAATAAACCATTACTTATAGTGAAAACCACCCTTGAATGATGGGATAGTAGACTAAAAGCTTTAGGAATCCAAACTATAACATATAATAAGTAACCCTGTATCAAGATTGATGCAAAACAAGTGACATTTGACCTTTTTAGAGAGGTTTAGCAAAATAAAACCCACCTCTGGGATAATTTGGGTGGAAATGGGTGTATTTGCCATTTCTCTGGAACCCATTGGTCGATTTTGATGATTGACATCTCTTTTGAACCGTTAGAGCCAATATAATCGAAGGGGGATTTCCACATACACACACGTTACCATTGAGAAATGAGAGCTATGCGCACGCAGTTTTCCCAAAGCGAAACCTATTTTACGCTCTGAAATCTGAAAACTAGTTTTATTGCTGATGGATTATCAGAAATAATTTCAAAGTGACACAGACACATTGGATTAACCTATGGATTAATCTTCAGCAGCGTTTTTATCGTTTTAATGCCATTGAAGACAACTTTTGATCAGAAAACAACAAAGGTAAGACATATTGCCGTGTTGGCTACCTAATGCTACGTGGTGTGATGTCTTTGTTAGCTTATCATGTCGCGAGTTTGGATCGGTCAGCAATGATACCAATACCTGTCGAATCTGTGCAATCTCAGCTTGCTAATCGATATCGATAAGTAATAAGGGTATTTTAACGTGAGTTCTGTGCTAAGGGTGTTAGCATTTTTTTGCTAAGGGCTAATTCAGAGCCTTTCTTATTACCCTTATGTTTCATTTAACTAAAAATTGTTAATATTGTCTGATAGCTGAGTTTCTTTCCGTTAAGTGGGTATGACACATTAATAGGTTTTTAAATGTTAAGAAGCCCCCAGACACTGTTTCTTGCAGATGTTGCGATTTTTTCCCCCGCCCACGGGGGAATGGGGCTTCACAGGTTAACACTAGAACCGCCAGGGGTCGCTGTATACCTAAAACCGCCAACAGGTAAAATGTCCGCTATTAGAATGCATTGATTTTCAAAGTACAATGTTCTTTTATTTATCATACTAGAACACAGGGTTAAGAGTGAGTTTTGATCGCACAGTGATGAACCTTATACCAATAGAATATGTGGACTCTCAGCTTTCATATGATATCTAGTTTGTGCATGAAGTATAAAAGATTGCTACCGTGAGTTATGTGCAAAGTGCAGTGGCCATTTCTAGGTATGGCTGGGGTAGGCTACAGCCATACCAAGAAATGGCTTAGCCCCACCTTAGCCCCACCATGAAAAATGATGTTAAAGTAAGCAAAAAGAAGTCCACCAACTCGCGCGGCGTACATTGCACAGACAGCCGCAAGATTGATTTCAGTAGCCGCTAATGTCTCAGATCAGAATCACGATAACGGCGTGGTGTTGTTGCAAGAAGTCCCGACGGAGAATAATTTTGCGGTAGAACTTCTCCATGGATACAACATTACGTGTTGATATAAATCAACAGGTAATGAAATAAGACCCCACGGTTTGATGATTGATAGGTGTGTGGGCTGTCTTTCATTTTGACACACAGAACAATGGGGGCTATCCACCCTTATCCACATCCTATGTAAAGTAATTCACACAGCCTCTTCTCTCTGTGAGGAGCAGCAGGTTCAGCTTTCAGAACAAAGTAACAAAACACAAAAATTGCATGAATTTCTTCAAATATGTCGTTTAGTCCATCCATCCATCCATCTTCTCCCGCTTATCCGTGGTCGGGTCGCGGGGGTAGCAGTTCCAGCAGAGAGCCCCAAACTTTCCTTTCCCGGGCCACATCAACCAGCTCTGACTCTGACTGCCTAGGGAGGCGCCCAGGTGGCATCCTTACTAGGTGCCCGAACCACCTCAACTGGCTCCTTTTGACGCGAAGGAGGAGCGGTTCAACTCTGAGTCCCTCCCGGATGACTGAACTTCTCACCTTATCCCTAAGGGAGACGCCAGCCACCCTGCGGAGAAAACCCATCTCGGCCGCTTGTATCAGCAATCTCGTTCTTTCGGTCATGACCCATCCTTCATGATCATAGGTGAGGGTAGGAACGAAAATGGCCCGGTAGACAGAGAGCTTTGCCTTCTGGCTCAGCTCTCTTTTCGTCACAACGGTGCAGTAAAGCGACTGCAGTACCGCTCCCGCTGCTCCGATTCTCCGGCCCATCTCACGCTCCATTGTTCCCTCACTTGAGAACAAGACCCCGAGATGCTTGAACTCCTTCACTTGGGGTAAGGACTCATTCCCTACTTGGAGTGGACAGTCCATCGGTTTCCTGCTGAGAACCATGGCCTCAGATTTGGAGGTGCTGATCCTCATCCCAGCCACTTCACACTCGGTTGTGAACCGATGCAGTGAGTGCTGAAGGTCGCAGACCGATAAAGCCATTAGAACCACATAATCTGCAAAAAGCAGTGGTGCAATCCTTAGTCCACCGAACTGCAGACCCCCTCCCCCACGACTACGCCTCGAAATCCTATCCATGTATATTACAAACAGGATTGGTGACAAAGCGCAGCCCTGGCGGAGGCCAATCCTCACCGGAAATGTAAGTCGGATGTCGTGTAGTAATAGATGTATTTATTTTCTTCTCAAGAGAGTACCAGAATGTGTATTTTATGTTAGTATTTCAAAAAATCTCCTGGGGGAGAATACCCCCAGACCCCCCTGCAGGGGTTGGGTTTTCAGCATGTCAACTTTTTCACCTGTGGGAAAATTGCAGGATTGGCTCCTTTTTATTTACTACAAGACAAATGTGCCTTTTTATTTCATACAGTTCAATTTTGATTGAGACAGGGAAATAATCTAAACCTCACGCATGGCGTTTCACTGTCAAGGGGGGCGATATAGCGTGTATGTAATTACATTGCAAATACTGACTTGAACCCCAGCACTGTATGTTTTTTTGTGACCAACTTTTTATTGTTGTTTTTTTTTTTTTTGCCCTCACAAAAGGGATTTATACAGATACAAATTATATAGACAATACAAAAAGAAAAAGAAAAAAATATAGGGAATCCCTTTCCCATGCCACCCCGTCCCTCCCTCTTCCCACCCATCTTGCCATTTCACAGAAAATCCTACCTGATGTTTTTTAGCAATCGTCTGAGTTCATCTATATATTATATATATTATAGCATAACAATTTATAGCATAAAAATTTATCCACATAAGATACATTCATACCTTTTTTTTTTTTATATTGCGTTTTTTTTTAACTATATTTAACCGGATAAAGGATTTTAGTCACGGACGTCTGGATCTTAACTGGTTGACTCATCATACCTTAAGTCATGATCTACATGTCATGATAATGCAGGTTGCTTACCCTCAAATAAGGGGGTTCATCTGTGAATGAAGAAGAGTGGTGTCTAGAAGGGATCCAAGAGATTAAACGTATTACATTAAACTATAGGAAGCTTCATTATCACATTAGGGAATTAACATACGTGACAAAATAGGTCATTTAACTTTTTATTCCACAATTAAAACCTTTTTTGTGCAAATTAGTGGACATCTTTTAAACAACATTATAAAAATAAAATTAAGAACAGCT
This sequence comes from Gobionotothen gibberifrons, assembly GCA_943591055.1. Taxonomy (NCBI): domain Eukaryota; kingdom Metazoa; phylum Chordata; class Actinopteri; order Perciformes; family Nototheniidae; genus Gobionotothen; species Gobionotothen gibberifrons. The sequence goes on from CALSBZ010000086.1 coordinate 101,050, forward strand.
ATACACCAGCTCCTTTATGCCGTTTTGAACCTTTCTCATATGGTGTAACACCGGCAAAGGCATCTGAAATAGTTTGTTGCTGTGCATGCAGACTCACCCCCTGATCCCACCGGGCGCTTCTACGCCACGCCACGCCACGCCACGCCACGCTACGTTCCGTCTGCTGGGTTTTTAGCGTTCGCGGCCACTCTAGTCAATGGGTGCTATTCCACCAGACCCGCTGCGCCACGCTACTCCGCGACTCGAAGCGTCCCAGAAGCTCCTCGCCGCAAGGAATTTCTAAAATATAGGATGAATCCTATTTTTGACGCGGCGCAGCCGTAAGGTAATGTCGGGCAGGCAGGAAGTGGAACGTTCAGACCATATATAGCATACACACACACTTTTGCAGCCCCTATCCCTCCGTAGTCTTTCAAGTAGGAGGAGAAATGCCAGCGTTCTCCTCCGGTTTACAGGCACTGTGTAAATTATATATATAGAATAATTATGATGATGAATGCATTGTTTTACCACTAAAATACAGCAACATATCTTTGATTCATGTCGTTTATAACTGGGATATTACAATTATTCTTAACTTTGTCTGTAGTCTACAACACAACAAAATAGGAAATAACAACAATAAACACGATTTAAACAGACACAAACATAAACCATGTAACTACGTAGCCTACTTGTAGAAGTACAAATGTCCAGGAAATATTCCAAAATCAACAACAACTGCGAGGCTGCACATATGACGCTCCGCTTCCACAACGTTTTGAAACGCGCCTGGTGGGTTACGACGCAGGAGGAGGTCGCAGCACGGCGTAGCCACAACGTAACGTAACGCAGACGCTCGCAGTGGGATCAGGGGGTCAGAGCCTGCATGTCACTCCACTCAAGGACCCCTGACATGAGAGCCGCGCAGGTTTTCCTTTTGTAGCAAGCAGCAAAATAATTGTAACATGACGTGTTTGAGTTAATTTACCTACTAAATATCGAACGCCCTAAAAAAATAAAAAAATAGAAATTAAATTAAAAATTTTAATTTAAAAATTTAAAAACGCACGTCCCTGCGGTGTGAATACCGCGCATGCGCATATCGTGGTTATCGCCATGACACGGTATATCGTTCAGCCCTAGTGCATGACACTAATTAGGGGACAACAATGCTCTTATAGCTGTAATTCTAACTTCGGATATATTATACCAATGCATCCTTCACATCTCCAGAGTAGTAGCTTTTATCCCTATACTTCTGTAACTCCCAAAATAAAAATAACTCATAGCCTTTGTGACTCTCTTAATAAGCTTAAGCCTCAAATTCCCCCCTCTCATTACTCATGGATTAGGGCATTTTTCATCCATTTAAATAAGAGAACAAATAGGCCCTAAGTCCCTTTGTCACATTTGATTGGTTATTGGTATTCCCCTGTGTAATTGACATTCTTTGTGTTATACCTTGTTTGTGGTTTGATTAACTTACTTTTTCGTTGTATTGAAGAAGAAAAAGAAGAATCAGAGGGATGAAACCCTCTTTAATGGTCACACATGCAGAGCACACAACACACACAGTGTAGGAGCAGTGGGCAGCTATTGTACAGCGCCCGCCGGTATTCTCATTCAAGTGGTGATCTTCCTGCTGTTTTATTCTCTATATGTATTCATTTTAATGTTACTACATCAATATGTGAAAATCCAATGTGACCTCTTGAAACCCCAATTGACAAAACAGAGGACAGAGAACTAGCTTGACATTCAAAAGGGGGTCTAAATACAGACCTGGTTGCCAGACTAATGCACTTTTCTCTAATTCCTGACCTGTGACTCATGTTGGAGGTACACAATCTGCAGAGACTGGAAAACCCCAAGGTCTTTGCCTCTATCAGGAAACACTGGCTCTTCCAATGAAAATAAGGAAGGAAGATGATATGATGTGCGAAGCTGGTGACACAATTTAGGGTTAGTCTGACAAGGTTGCAAATGCTTGGAAACAACTTTTAAACAGCAGTCTGGCAAAAGAAAATAGATGACACGCCAAATATATGAGCAAAAGAAAGTAAAGTCGTGGGTCCCCAGTAAAAAAACATCACAGAAGGTGATTTATTTGGCTGAATGAAACATTTACATTATTCTCCTAAATCCAATTTCTCATTCAAACTAAATATGGGTTCTACATTGCACTTTGTATCTTTAAAACGTTTCTTAACATGACTAAAGCTTTGTATCTTTTGTGTAAATGTGTTATATAAGACAATGAAATACACTCAAAATGGATAACCAAGTACAAGTATATTAACAGATTCAACAAACTCAATCCGTTTTTAATACTGAACTGGCCATGGACTGAAGGGTAAAGGAACAGACCGCTTAAGCGTACTCATATTTATTCATATTATAAACTACTAAATTACAAAGTGTCTCTAATGTATTCAATTTTTATACTTTTTATAGTGTTTATACCCATACATACACTGTTCATACTGTATATAATTTAACTTTTTATATCTGCCATATGTATACTTATAGCATACTATTCATACCATTGCACTTTACTGCTTCTTGTGCACTTCTGTTTAGATACTTACTAACTTTGCAAAAGTATTTAAGTAAGATTAGGAAACTGTACTTAAAGTATAAGGAGTTTATGTACTCAGTGCAGAAAAAACTCCGAAAATATTTAAATATTTAAAAGCATCTTCACATTTAAAAAGCTGGAAGTGTGAAATGTTTTTTTTACAGAATACGTCTTAGCAAAATTGCTGCCAATTCATTTTCTGGCAAAACACTCATGGTTTGAGCTACTTAAATATAGCTACTTTCCACCACTGATGCTATTGTGACCCCGCGGAGCAACCATAGACTGTATATATAAAGGGAGCAACACACATTTATTAACAAGAATTTGTGCGTTTACGTTTTGGTTAAAGCAGTGACGTCGTGCAACAGGTGGCGGTAACTTGTACAACACGTCCCGCAGGATTCCACATATTTAAAGGTGACACAATAAATAATGACCATATGACTGCTAAGTAAGCTTTTTCAAGAGACTGGGCAGAATTTGAGTTCAGAAGTTAGCTACAGAGAGAAACAAAACACTGTAAAGGTGTCGCACAATGTTAAAACAAAGGGAAGGTTTCTCTTGCCTGTTTACGGAGCGAGTGTAATTCCAGTTTGACCAAAGAAAACTCCGCTGCTCCGACGAGTTGCTTCTTCACGTGTAAACGGCATTATAGCTCCATGCTGCGAAGTTGTGATGTTTCAAACGTGTTTTCATACCTTCAACTGAGGAAAAAACAGGTAAATATATCCAGTGTTGTGCCGGGGGATACCTCCATGGTCCTACATTCTTTTGAGGAGCAGCTGTCTTCGTTGTTCTGTGTAACTCTAACAACAAGAAAGGACTTCCGGTAAAACATTTCAAAATAGAAAACGTACTTCATTGACTAAACTTGCCCTCTCACTTACCCAGGAAAAATAATAAGATGACATGTTTATTTTCCATTATAAACGATAACACCCTATGCTAGTGAGAGCCTAATTTATACTTCCTGGGATCCTTTTTTGTTTTTGTAAAGCACTTTAAATTGCTTTGTTTTGAAATGTGCTTTATAAATAAACTTGCCTTAACTTTCTTCTATATATTTTTCTTAGATTAATACACCAGGCAGGGAGACTTAGTCAGATCAGTTAACCAACACGTGACATGCAGCAAACGTGATCAAAAATATGATGTAGCCTATAACATTTTTGTTAGCACATTTGTGACAGTTGATCTAACAAAAACTCATTTCCGATATTTAACGTGGTCTAATGCCACAATGGTGCCACGTGTGACATGATGACAACATTTAAATGCAGCAGAATTTTTTTCGTGAATATTTTTTGCTTCAAATCTCATGCTTTTATTTTTAAAGTTAAGCCCGCCCTACTTCCGGGGGGTTTCTTCTTCTGTGCATAATGTCTAACTTGACGCCATTGCCAGCTTCCCCCCGCAGCACTGCAAAGGAACAAAAACAAACAGCATTAACTTCCATGTCACGTGTTCCGTCTGGGAAAAAAGTTGAAGATCCCTCTACAAAGTTTGGCTCCAGTTTAGAGAAACAACAACAAACTGAGATGCACTTCTGAAAAAATAGGAATAAGACCATGTAGTCTATACAGGGTCGGCTCTAGAACAAATCGAATGGGGGGGGATTCGGGGAATCATTTACCCCGGGGGGTAACACTGCCGTCAACAAACAACACACAAACACCAACGTTATGCAACTTCAATTAAAAAAAACATGCTGTAAAGTCTATAGAGAGGCGAAGTCCCTCCCCTTCCGGTGGAGCTCCATGGGACCCCGGAAGCGGAAAAATATACATTGAAGTCAATGGACAAAATTGAGAGGAAAAGGTTATCTTTTGATCCCGTTTGAATTGTGCCACGAATTACACATATGATGTTTGTCGATTTAAAAGAACATTTTGCAAGTCAAAAAAATAAAAATGTGTCGTAAAACTGTGAAGTTACACATTTTTTGTGTGAAACTGCTCAGTGAACTACATCTCCGGTAGGGCAGAACAACACACGTCACCAAGATGTCCGTCTGTCTTGTCAACAAAAGGATTGACTACACTCACTATCACCACAATGAAACACGTCCAGAAGAATGTCATGCAAAGCTGCCTGTCTGCCTGTCTGCCTGCCTTTGATTCTCTCTGAACTGCCTGGTCTTTTTAATGTTTAATGTCAACCATTTGTGCAGATAGCATGACGTAGAAAAAAAAAAGATCGCCGATGGTAGCGTTACCGTTAGCATTTCTCCCCCAGGCTTAAGTTGTGTATTATAGAATGATCACACCGCTGTGACAGCACTCTTCAAAGGGTTCACGAAATATGACTAGCCTACTACTCTTACTGTTTAACATGTTGGGTTACTTAATGTTAAGGCTAATAAAAATGACACGGGTGTAATGCTAACTAACGTGCTAGCTACTAGCTAGGTAGCTAACTTGATCCAGCCACTCCTGGTCCTTTCATCAGACGGGAGGCGAAAGAACGAGCAAGACCCATTGCTGGTATGATAACAACCTGGTACTAAGCACACAGGCATCTTGTTAAAGTTATCTTATCTTAGCCAGCGCCATATAGATAGACGATATATCTATATAGCGCTGACATAGCTCTCTCTTAGTGGAAGAAAACAATGGTGACATCACTTACGCGACTCTGGGATTTGTAGTCTTTCTAGTTGCGTATTTTTCATAGTCTTATATTTCAACAGTTTTACGACAAACTGTGACTTTTTTTACATGGAAAGGATTGTTTAAGATTGACAAACATCATATGTGTAATTCGTGGCACAATTAAAACGGGATCAAAAGATAACCTTTTCCTCTCCATTTTCTCCATTGACTTCAATGTATATTTTTCCGCTTCCGGGGTCCCACGAGCTCCCTCGGAAGGGGAGGGACTTCGCCTCTCTATTGTCTTTCACACACATTGCAGGGGTGTAGTACTATTTTATAGCGCACCTATGACTTGTGCATACATGCACGGTTGTGGCACGACCACCAAAACAGAAACATATGGACTAGGCCACTATATAAAAGTGTGCAAATGTATTTAGTATCCTATCCATGTGAACATGTTTTAGGTGGGGGGTGGACCTGACACCCTAGGAGGTCCGGGGGCATGCTCCTCCGGGAAGATTTTTTTTAAAATATTGAAGTTAAAAGCATCAATCTGGTGCACTTTGAAAGCAAAATGAAGAGATCTATGGATACATCTCTCAACACCCATGTGAAATAGAAATGTAAACAGATGTACTTTTTCTTTATGGATATTTTACTAATCACTCCCCTTTTAAACTGTATTCTTGTTTTACTGTCATAGTATTTCATACCTGTTTTTCATTTAATCTCTTATTTTTTAATAACTATAATGATCATATAAAGGTGTTCCTCGCAAATACTTGTTTACATAGATGGTGACCAAACCGTTTGAGACCCACTGAGATAACTTACACTAAAGTTAACTATCTAAGCACTGAGAGAGTCCTTTACCTCACTGAGCTGGCGTTATAAGATCCTCTCATATCTCATTCACACCAACGCAACTCCGGTTCAAGCTCCGTGCTCGAGCTTTTCAGGTTCAGAACCGGTTCTTCGGTTTAGCTCCGGCTCTTTTCACACAGCCCAGAGTCCGACTGGTGCTGCGTCATTGCGTCATCTTTTGCTTCATGACGTAACCGTTTGCGTGCCTGCTTCATAAAGCCAAACCGCGCGGAAACCCCTCACAGCTCACACCTACAACAACAACAATGGCCGATTGTGCTCCAGCTTCCTCTGTACCTCTTCAGAAGACCAGATTCCCAGTAGGTAGCTGGTCTCTTCAGTGGATCACTGCTGCTTGTTAAGTTTCTCCATCGTTGTGTACAAACTGGATAAAACGCGGGCTTTTTGTTGTTGTTCAGGAGTTGATCCCGCCCCTGCCCCTGCCCCCGCCTCGACGTAAGCGTGACGTATGTGGTGCTTTTGCTCTAGCCGGACAATTTTTTGGTGCTTGAAACTAACCGGATTCCGGAGCTAAGAGGCTGCTCCGCTGCGGTGTGAACAGGAAAACCCGGTGCTTTTCAAGCTCCAGCTCCGAACCGGCCCTGAAACACCGTTGGTGTGAATGAGGTAGGATATCGCGAGGATATTGGCTTCCAAGCCAATATTTCAAGGATGCTACGTCATCAAGTGGCGCAGCAGGACCGTTCCAATCTCCAGCATACTTGGAATTCCACCGAGGCCGCGTCCTTGGTTTGGGGGAAATTTCGAGGCTGCACATGGGTAGACTTTGCGTCCTTAAAGTCCCCACAATGCTTTGCGCACGGACCAATTTCAAAAACCCTTGCGGAGAATGGCTGAACCGACGCAGCACACATTTAAATGTAAGTATGTAGTGGCGTAGAACATGTGTTGGTAAATATGTGACTTTGTTACATTTCTTATCACCAAAAATGTGTTCCGTGAAAGTAAAGCAAGTTCATAATTAGATAGACATCGTGAGGTATTTATTTTCGGTACAGTTTACGTTGAAACCGTTAGAGAGAGTGGCACACTTGTTAGCCTGTTCCATTCTTCTTCGTTTTCCGAAGCCGTGGCTTGGAAGCATACTTGCTTCGTTTCTGAAGGAAGTGACTTGGAAGTACGCGACTACCAAGCCAGCATCCTCGAGATTGAGAAACGGCCTCTGTCTGATGGACAGATGTGTTCATGACGACTTATATATTTACTTTTAATTCACTGACAGTGCGGTATAAAGAGACAATAACAGGCTACAGATGCGGGGACACACACAAGTATGAGAGCACTCTCATAATAACGTAACACTATCAGAGACTGGATATATCCATTTTTTATTTCATGTCCCTTAGGGGCTCCGTACTTTTCCACCTTAATGTTGGAAGAAAAAGCTAAAAAAAACAACAACAAACAAATCCAAAAGAGACACACGGACACGTGGAAACTGTCATGGAGAGTCTGTAAAATATCATCTTCAGTTTACTGACAATTGTACAAATAACCCCCTCTCAATTTAAAGCACTTTGAGACAAATCTTTGAATTTTGTCGCCTCCTACAGTACAAACTGTGAACATGCACTTCACAAATAAAAAATTATAAAAAGGGCACATTATTGTTGGTGTTCAAGAGATGAAACAATACTTACAGAAAAATATAGAAAATGATAGTTTGATTTCAAAGCAGTACCCATTAATACGCAATGTAAACTAATACACTGAACAATACTTTTGAGGGAAATCTGCAATAAATGCACATTCTATGGGCAATCTTGCACCAAAGATATTGATATTGAAGTGACTGTTATTTTGTATATATTATATTATATTGATTGTTGTGTTTTTTATCTTAATGTGTGCATATGTGTAAATGTGTCTGTTGATTGTGTATGTAGGATATACATATTTTATACATATTTGTATATATATCTGTATATTGTATAATTTTTATATTCGGGAATGTTGGAAACGTCATTTCGATCTCTCTGTCTGTAAACACAAACTGAGTAAGATTGACATTAAAGTTGACTTTGACTTACAATAGTGTCATCAAATGTTTATATTTTCAAGTTCTTCACCAGTGCCAGGTTTCTTTTCCCAACACAGCTCACTGAGATTGTCTCCTCTTAGGCTCTTTTAAAGGACATATTCGCACTATAGCAAAAACATTCCAGAAGTGTACAGTGTGCTGTGTCTTGAACATAATAATATCATTATTATAACAACAACCTTTTCATGCACATTTATTTTTTTCAACATGTGAATGGCTCATTCTGAAACTTGTGTGATACCTGATAAGTGAGATAAATGTCATCGTGTGGAGCTTTGGTTAGAATTGTCTGTTTCCTCAGAATCTGCAAACTCCACAGGGGCTCTGTAGCAGCGCCGCCCGCCCCCCCCCTGTCTGAACGGAGCAAAGCGCAGCCACTTCTTCACCACGCCAGCATACTGATGGTGTGTGGCTTCTTTACCCACTGGTGTGCGTTTCAGAGCACCTAAAAGGAGAAGCTAGAAATTAAACTTTGTACAGATCAGTGTTATTTATTAACCATCATTACATCATTCTCCATATATTTACTTTCAGATACAGATAAAGACACTACAAACCATACCAAACTACCTGTTTAATAATCCAAATAATAAAACATGTCAGTTGAAACTAAGAGGATTTGGCTATAAGATTGCTATTGATAGTGTATGAATGAGTGCTTAACCCAGAAATGAGTTGCATTGTAGCAATTTCGGGCTCACTTTTGTCGTTTCTATGTCACTTCATATATATATATATATAATATGAATATTATGAGCCAGGATACTTTTAAATATATCCTAGTCCATAACAATTTTGGTACTCATACTTTGGAATGCCATTTTCATTGTTGGATAAAAGCACAAACTGAACAATGTGTTGTTTAATTGCCTTCATTTACTATTAGACCTGGTTGGACATCCACAGAAAAAGTTGGCAAACCTCTCGTTAAATTGAGAAATGTGCGAAAATGTAGTCTCTTCACCCATAGTCTGTCACTATGTTATGGTAGTAAACAAAGGTTTCCAGTGGAGGCCTTTCAGGCGGGGGGGGGGGTTGGGGGAGTGTGTGGGAGAGAAACTCCCTCTTTGGGATTTTAGCCTTTGCAGACCAGTAACATCCACAAAAACCTGTACAACACACCGCAGGAAAGGAAAAGAAGCATAACAGGGCCTCTTTAAGTAGATTCAGGTAGCAATGCCTACTTACAGAAGAGCACTCCCTGGAGGCGAGTGTTCCTGAAGCTTCTCTTCCGGCCTCGGCCCACCCAGTTGAGCTCAGAGCCCACAGCGAATGTAAGCACAGACTGCATCAGACGTCTCACCGCGTCGTCAACCGTAGCCCCGCCCATCCGTGACAGGTACGAAACCTTGAATTAGGACAAGACGTCAACGTAACGGAAGGCCCTGAGCATTCACACAGCAAAGTACCAGGATGATTAAGCATCACAGTACATGTCATTTGAACTACCATTCTCTTTTGACTTCCTGTCTCTTCCAGCTGCCTCTCCATCTCATCCAGCTGCTCCAGGGTCCTCAGGGGGAGATCCATGTCCAGATCCTCCACGTCCTCCTCCTCCTCATTGCTGGTCTGACCCGGCAGTCTGGCCTGAAGATCCTTCAGCACCGCCCACTGCCTCTGCTGCTCCTCTTTGATTTCCACCAGCAGGGCGATGATCTTCCCTTGAGCAGCAGTCTCTAGAGAAAAAGAGTTGGAGAGAAGTTGACCTCTTTTCCACCTAAATGAGTACTGTTCGAGTTCAATGCTAGTTAACCTGTTTGCTTTCCCACTGATTGCTGGAGTGATATGCCACTGGGGCCAAATGAGAGTGAGATTAAACTCAGAACTTTTTGAAAAAAAAGTCAGAATTCTGATCAAAACAGTATGAATACAAAAAAAAGAAATCTGACTTTAATCTCAGAATTCTTATTTAATGCTCAGAACATATTATATAACATGTGTGTTACATTGTCACTGGATATTTGTTAACATATATTTTATTACATTTCTAGGCATTAACACTTTTACTACTCTGGAAATGATAGTCTCGAAGATGTTATTGATCACATCTCTTCAGTCTAAATTAATTATCTCATCATTTCTGTCAAAGCACGACCTTCAGTATACATTTATTAAATGTATGATTTTGTTTTTTTTCAAAAAGGTGAGCATCAATTCAATGTTATTTACTATGTGCTTTTTTAAGGGCGTACGTATGTGAATGAAATAAATAAGTTCCAAATATTGATATCAACATTTGGAACTTATTCCCAGATAGGAATAGTACTAACAAAACAAACCAAAATGAAACCATCAATAACAATATCAAATAAATAGAATGTCTTGTGAATATAATACAGTTACAAATGTTAAATATCAAATGTATTACACCCTGAAATACAGCAAATGTATAAAAGAATAGCAGAAATAGTATTTTGAGGATAAAATAAATTGTTGCGATAAATACTTCAAAGCACACACGCTCACGTGCACTTGCAGTATCACGGATAGACAACACAAAACTATTCCAGGGTTTCGCAATTCGCAGTGAATGGCCGTCTACCTGTGGATGGGGGGGCAGAGAGTAACTTGTCAGCTCCGGAGCTACAGGCGGTGGAAAGCGGCGGCTCTTCCCCGAAACTAACGTCCCTTCGCCGGGGTTCGTCTCTGAACTCTTCCCCTGAGCGTCTGGAGCCTCGTTCGGTCAGACTGTGCATCTCCCCGGCACACAGCCTCGGCTGGAGGCTCTCCCGAGCAATGTCCGCCATATGTTTGTTAACCAAACCCTCCTCTCGTCGTTGCACCGGCCAGTTGTTGTTATCCCCATTATCGTGCTCCATTTAACTTTTTCTCATACGTTCCCAAAACCTTTTCCAAACCGTTTAATAACGTTTCTTGACGCTCTTCACTCAAGCGAAGCGGAAGTTGAGGAATTTCCAATACCACGTTGCACAAACGTCACCCAAATGTTGAAAGAACATTGGGAGCGGCTACCGAACTACGTTTCCCATAAGGCAACAGTAACGGAGATTGGACCAAAACGTACAATTGTAGTTTTGTGAGACCAGTGCACAGCAACAAGTTCCTTTTATCCTACATACACAATGCAAAAGAGAGAAATAATCCGTACTAAACCTTTGAGAGTGTAGTCTTTACATCTCCGGGGAATGTGGTGTCTTCTCCTAGGAATATATGCAGTTTGTTTTATTTTATGAATCCTTTTTTTTTTACTATTTATTTTATATTTACTTCCGTTTGTCAAGGAAAACCATTGTGACCTCCTCCCACCCCTTCCCAATTGTGCACTTGGTTGGGTCCAATTCATTTCTGTTGCCTGGCTCTGAATGTATTTTTCAATGAATGTGTGTGTGAATAAACCAGGGATTAATATACAGAAATGTTATTCAACGGGATTTAATAAATTGTACTACCCAATTTAGAACTAGAGGTATATCATGTTAATGTCTAAAGTGACACAACATTATACAAATTAGATTTATGGATGGGAATCGAATAATTGAAGATCACCTAAATGCCCACTAGATGGCAGTATTAGAGCACAAAATGCAATCAGTAACATTTTGATGAGTTTTGGGAGAAATTATTTAGTATTTTCAGTGTAGGATTATTGATATGTTTGCATTACATAAATAAATTAGGATGGCAACCAAATAAAACCCAATAAAAACAACTAGAAGAATGGTGTGTATGTAACTCTTTAGTTGTTGACTATTTATAGGTATGTAGTTGAGTAAACGTTTTCATTTTATTCTATAAAGCACTGAAAACATTTCTCCCAAATTCTAAATTAAACATTTTGTCATTTAGATTAAAAAAAATGCTGAAAATGACCAGTAGTTAAAATAACAAAAAAGTATTTATTTGGAGAAAATGTCAGGCTTGGAGAGTAACGGATTACATGTACAGTAATGGGGATATGTAATAAGGATACAGAAAAATAGCTGTATTATCTTACAGTTACATAAACAAAAAATATACGTAATCAGAATACTTAAAAAAAATAACTGGGGATAACTAGCAGGATTACAATGTTACTAAAAAAACAAAAAAGAGCATCTAGTGTTTGTTGTAAAGGATCAGATGTTGTCTCTTCTCTGTGAGCTGTACTGTTCTGTAGGCTAACACTTTAAGAGTGAAACTATACGCCTACTGCCTGAATCTGCTTTATGGTTTTCACTTTCTTTGCTTCATTTGTTCTGTTTTTAATTCAGTAGGTGAACCTGTATGTTCATAAAATAGTGTGTGTGAGCTTAACTGGGTGTATTAAACTAAAACGGAGCATTTTCTGTCTGCTCAGATTTTATTTCTGCTTTTTAAACTGTAGTATGTGCTCATGTGTTTCAGTGTTGGTGTATTATGCTGCTGCCTGGATATGCTGAATGAAAGGCAGCTTTACTAGAAATAAATCTCTGAGCAGAGCACACTTTTCTGATCCTCAATATCTTGGTTTCTTCTTTTCTAAGGCCACACTGTTCTGCTGTGTTATATACATCACTTTGGTAAAAAACATCAGATTTTTCTTTTCCTTTTATCATTGCATTTGATATTGAGGTATCCAAACAAATCCGAAAGTAACGGAAAAACTCTTTTTTTACAGGTAATTGTTACAGATTTTCTTTTTAAAGTAACCCTCCCAACTCTTATGACTGTACATCAAAAGCATCCGTATCTATGGGATATCTGCAAAGAGAAAAACTATGACAAGGCAAAGCGAAAGTATACACTTAAACAGGGAGTGTGTGCAAGTATACATTACCGTTAAGTGACAATACAAGAGGTACTTGTAATTTCTGCATGCATGTGTGAGTTTGTATATCCAATAAAAACGTACCACAGGACAAGGCTTGTGTTTCCTTAAGCAAATACAACTTTATTAATGCTAAGGTAGCACAATAATCTCTCAAAATTACATTTAAAACATCTAAACACAAAGTAAACCTATGTTGAAAAGTTTTCTTGTGTATGAAGAGGTAAAGCTTAGATACAGAGAAACGTATCGTCTGCAAACACTCACACTCTCTACCTCTTATATCCCGTACTAGCAACAGCATGCAGTCATCTAGGATATCCAGTTCAAACTAAATCCAGTGCCATCTAAAAAACGTGTTGAACCCTCATCCCAATATACATTAAGATTGACTTTAAATTATTTATAATATTGAAATATCTCCATGCGAGTAAACAAAGGACAATATCTTCAGAGGTCTCAAACACATCAAAGGGGGGCACAAAGGGCACCTAGGATCTATGAAAATATATTCAACAGATATACAGGTTGAGACAAAAAATATATAAATACATTTACACCTATCTATATACAGTATGTACATCAGCAATATCACCAATGTGAATATCACAACATTATTAAGAAATCTCCTACACAAGACACCTCTTTTCAAAATGTAGTAGTTTGGTTGGTTTTTCAAAGACCCTATGTTCAGGTACAAACAGTGAATAGCAGCACAGAATGTATTCCACCAAATCATCTGTACCATCAATTGTTAAATGGTAAAGTGCGTGATACAGATATTTCTGAAAAAATGCCCTGTGGTGTACTGAAAATACTTCAAAACATGAACGAATGATGATGCCTTGTACCAAGTGTTGTTTCAGCCAGAGTCGTGTAGCATATAGAGTGAATATCAGTTAATATAGCTAGGAATAGCAAGGAATGCTACATGCTTAAAGATCCGCTGCTTGATTTAAATTAAAACACAGACTGTCTTGAAACTACACTTTGAACAGTCATCAGCATTATTGGTTTCGAAAGAGATATACTTTATTTGATTGGTCCCATGTCTTCAGAACATAACATGATGCCTATGGAGTGGTGCACTGATGATGTATTTTTGTTGGCCGACCCGTATGTTTGCATCGCAAAAGGCTCCCTTGACAAAAAGCAATTGGACTTAAACATTGTATTTTGGAATATTTAAAAAAAAACAAGATCTTTGGCCAACACATGTTCATGATACTTTGTTCAGCAGGATCATTTCCACATATTATCACGTTGTGCTTTCTGAAGCATGAATTCAATCTGCAGTTATGCTATAAACAAACTACATCATGGTCAAATGGTTGCGCGTCACCACCGCTAAGCTAAATGTGGCTAATATTTGGTGTGATGACGTTTAGTAGTTTATTAATCCACTTGTTAGCAACCGGCATTTTGATAACACATAAAAACTTCGGACATTCACAAGCGGGGTATTACTGACGTATTTTATGTCCTAGAACTAAACATGAAAATCTCTTCAGCTCGTGTTAACAACAGATCTTATTTCAGGCTTCTCACCAAAAAACTGGTTAAAAAAACATTGACTTGGAGACGAGGGACCCACAAATGGTAAAATGCTAACTCATTTCAGGGTTTTAGGACTCATTCCTGCACCACTCTATTATAAAGTATAACTCACTTGGATTGAATGAATGTGTGTCATATTTTTCCTTCATATCAGAAGATCTTTAAGGGTATTAATGCGAGGCATATTTTAAACCAGAAATCATGATAATTCAACACATATCTAGTTATTATCTGAAATAACGTAATACATAATTATGAGTTAAGAAAGTAATATCATTATTTAACTTCAAAATGTGACTTGAGATGAGATGTATTACATAGAAAGGCTTAATGATGAGATACTAACTTAAACCCAAAGAATGCAAGTCAAAAATGTTTATATTAAAATATATATTCATCATTTTAAATGAGTATCATTCATCAAAAGGTTGACTTGCATTATCACAATGTGACTACCTCATCATTTTTGAATGACCTAATCAGACTTTTGACTCAGCATCTCATTTGATTTTTGCAACATTTCATGTTCATCCTTTTTCTGGCAGAAATGGGCTTCCCATGGGCTCTGCCTGTTTCAGATATAGATATCTCTATAAGCTCAACACAACTTTTTCAAATAAATGAAACTTTGTATACCATCTCAGAATATTCTCTTTCACTATAAATAGCACCAGATTAAATTGATATTTCAGAGTAATTTAGCTTCAGGCTACTTTATAACCAGAATCAACAGTATTTGAGAATAACTTAAATAATTCCGTGTCCCATTATTATTTGATAATACAGTGTGGAAGAACTCATGATAAGAGTTGTAGGGCTCCATATGTTAATAACAGTCCTGCTGTGATTGTGTGTATAGTCATTGATAAGTAAATAACTTTGTTAGGAATGCTGTTACAGAGTCACATATTGACAGACATCATGTTAAACTAATGTGTCTTTGATCATTAAAGCGGCATATTTACACATAAGCTCATAGTTATTGCATTACATAAGATTCGCGACACACGTAAACCCTGTTTTCCGTTCATAGCACTCTGCCTCTGTATAAATAAATGTGATATATGATATATTGACAACAAACATAAATTATTTGTACATTCGAAAGACAATATTTCTCAGATCTTATATTTCATAATACTCGTCAATAAATTAAACATTTCCCTGAAACAAATCAGACTTTTTTTAGCAATTGTCTTCCATTAAAAAAAAAAAAAAATAGAGGAAAGCTGACATTTTGATGAATCTGAAAAGAGTTCATTTCTGTGCTGGAAGTCTTTGAGGAATAGTAGTCTCCAGTAGTTGAATACAAATCCTCCGTAGGGTTTCACGAACCACATTGTACATGCTCCAAAAAACTAGTAGGAATATTTATCTCAATTTTACCACAAACCTACCAAATCTGGACAAATCTAGACATTAGGCTTTACAAAATACAAAGAACTCCTGGATAAAAATAAAGTTGAAGGCTCAACCTTTGAGTATTAGAGCTGGAATAAAAGTCCTGATGCTTGGTATTGCATCTTTACCTCACGAGTGTAGCAGGAAATTCACCGCAGAGGAAGTACCTCGTGCGACCTGTTTGAAATAATTTGGTCGGTGTCTTCCAGAAGAGAAAAAAAGCAGCAGTTCATCGTTTCTGTCCCTAGGTGGCAGCGCAAACTACGACACCTCTCCGCAACAATCTCCCAACACATTTACTTCTCTAAAAAACATAATTCTTTCATAAAAACCTGCTTCATTTTACAAGGATGCCATCCTTATAATCAGCACACTTCAGGAGAAACACTTAAAGTCTCCTAGTTTAAGCTCTTCAGTGCAAGTTTGATTTCTTTTTTTTAACATCCACACATACAACATAAAAGTCATTGATAAAATCAACAAGACAAAATACCTTTTCGAGGAAATTGTGCTTGTTCGAACACGAGTGGTTCCAGCCAACTGGGTCCATAAATAAAACCTGCCCGGGTGCTTTGTGACCTCCAGAAGGGAAATGTGCGAATGACATGAATAAATAATAAATATGACATCTAGGGGTATTTACAGAGGTGGTCTATTTACAGAAGATAAAGAAGAATCTCCCCTTAAAGCTATTTCATTCCCAGTAAAAAATATAGGAGCTACAACTATGATGCTATTGATGGTAAAGCTTGAGGATTTGGGCATTATTGGACAAAAATTAGACTTTAGGTTATTTTGTTCACCAGAAAAAGGCAAAGATACAGAGAACAATATGCTATTGTACGCTGCTAACTGCTAGCGGGCAACGGCTAGCAGCTAACGGCTTGTGTCCACATAGTGCTTTTTTTTTGCGGCAGCATCTTTTTTCAATTGTTTCCATAAAAAAGCGGTGATAAATTGCCAATAAATCATTGTCATAGCATCAATGAAAAAGGCTAGGAGCGTTAGTTTGATGGAACTCTGTGCGGAGGCGCCTTTCCGCCAAAAACAAGACACCATGTGGACACAATCGAAACTGTGCTGCAACATGATCTCAAAAAAGGTACAAGTACTGTAGAGACCTGTTGAGAGATGGAGAGTCAATGTTGGTATTCATTCATTCTTCTACCAACCTACGGAAGTTGATAAGGGCCTCATGTGAATTCTCTTTTTGGATCCGGCAAAATGTAGGTTTTTTCTTTTAGTTCTGAGATCAAAGTGCAGACCTCTGAAAAGGAAAGTCAGAATTCTGACTTTTTTATCAGAACTCAAAAGCAATTTTACTTTTGGCCAGATCTCAAAAATAATTTCACCCGTGGCCTCAATCATCTTCCGTATGCATCTCTGAAGCACTTATTGTCTTCCTGTTTTTCGTTTTTTTGCAGGTAGCTGTTCCCTATGCTGGGAATCACCTGTGATTGGCCAAGTTTCCTGAAAATGTCTCTGAAGTTTCCAATGATTGGCCAAACAGACTAACATTTGTAAAGCATGAAAACAGAACCATGAGGAGGTAAAGGGTTAGTTTTTGACCTAACCGCTTAAATTAAAATACGCTGAGGGGTTCTTTTTGAATATTTTTTGATAATGCCCTGATTCTGTGTGGGGCTTGTGTTTCTTAAAACGTTTCACTAAAAATACTTAATAATGTCCACATGTTGGAAATCAAAAATAGTCTTAAGATAATGGTGTTGGGCCCATCTGCTTACCATTGTCTGTTCTTTGCCTGAAGATTTGCACTTTTAACTGTGTTTTAAAAACGTTATTTGAACCACAGCGCTAATCTACACCCTCCCACCTATTTACATCATTGCTTTCATAATTATTACTCTCAACCAGTAGATCTAAAAGACCCACCTTTCCTCTCAGGAAAGGTTAGCAGCTAGTAAACATGACTACTTTCACACCTAAATACAGGGAGTTTCTAAATAAAGGTCCTCAAGTCAGGAGCAAGCAGTAGTGGTGACTCCTGTCCTCAGTTCTGTCCTGTGTGAGGGCACGTCAGTCATTTCTATCTCTGCCCCGAAAACTAGCCGACACAGCAGATAACAGCCATCAAAAAAAGAAGCAGAGTGGGACATCTTCCCATAAAAACAGGTACGTGAGTGTGTTTTAAATGGTATTTGCAAATCATTCTTGCTGTTAAATATATTAAGAATTATACTTTCTGGGGCTAATTCTATCGTCGGAATGTGTTGGAATTCTTTGCAAACACCATTTATAGCGTTTATATGTGTGCACTTGTCTGTGTTAATCGTCGCGGCAGGTTGGCAGGTTGACGAAGGTGAAGATATTGTACTCGATAAGGCAGGAGACACAAAGGAAGACGGAGTAGAGGAGGAGACACGTGAAACCCAGGCGCTTGTCCAGAGTCCACTTGTTGAGGTGAACACCCAGGACCTGGACCGAGAGATGGACACAGATGGGGGGGGGGGTTAAAAGGCAGATTAACAGATCAATGGGCTGATGAAACAAACACATGGACGGAAATCAGAACTCTATTATATCCCTTCCCACCGAGGCAGTTCCAGGGACAGTTTGAAGCCGGTGCCCCATTTCAAACCAGTTTTTTGTGTTTACACTGCAGCAACGCCGGCTCTCTGGCCTGCTAACTGGATGAATGTGGGGCCAACTAATTGCTCGGCCAGCACCAAAAACCAAGAGCCATATCAGTCAAAGGCTGGGGGTCAACATGACGTCATGACGTGGCTCTTCTCAGGTGCTGGTCGGTGGAAAAGCAAATTGGATCTTAACTTGTTTCCAAGTTGAACTAACTGTGAACCAAACCAGCCCGGCTCGGAACTAGAACGGAACTCTCAGTGGAAAAGGGGTATCAGAGGTATGTGATGAGACGTGCTGTCACTCACAGTCATGAACACAGAGGCCAGCAGGAGCCCCACGGAGAAGATCAGGCCTTTGCTGTTGATTTTGATCTGCAAATAGATAATGTGTGAGACATTAATACTATTACTATTAGAACGAACACAGAAGAAAAGTGGCAGAAAGTTTGATCCTCTCATACATTTCATAATGGTAAAAAGAAAATCTATTACTACTATTAATTGGAGTTCTGACTCGTCTGAATTCTGCCTTTTTTTTGCAGGATTATGACTTTATAAATATCATTTTTGATCAGAACTCAATACATTTTTCACTTTTGGCCCTAAAATTGTGGTAGCCTGGATTTTGTTGTTGTTGTTGTATTATTACATTTTGCTGCAAAATGAATTAATTCCAGTGGAGTCTGGGTACAATCCTGAGATAACCATACCATTTTTCCAATGTTTCACAAGTTATGGACATTAATGTACTGTTCAATTTTTAAAAAGTATGTATATCCACAGAATGCAAGGTCTGCGCAGTTGTGAGAAGCAAAAAGAGTAACAACTCAGGATACTGATAACGTCGTCTGAAATCCTAATGCCACTGAACACCATTTATGCTTTTGTTAACTATTAATTATTTTTGGAAACATGTATGAATAACAACAGCTCATTTCTATACCAATTAATTTTCTTTGTTTTCATTTTTTGTGGTGGTGCATAACCCAGCTGCTTTTATAAACAAACCAGTTACTCAGCAATTATTTTTCTCTTGCTCTTTGTTTTCAAATTTTCAATGTTGTATTTGTTATCAGTAATTCGTTGCAGATAGCTGCATAGCATTTTCTTCTTGTTATCATGTTTTCTCTTTACTGAGAAACTGCTCCAACATTTGTGCACCTCCCTGTTGACAGGGTTACAAAACAAAGTTGACTTTTGTCACCCCAATGTATTGTTCTTATTTCCATTTAGTAAATATATGTTTTGAGTACTGCTGTCATGCTGTGGGTAACTGAAAGGTGTTATGTTACATCATGAAAAGTAAACTAGCCTTGGATGGACACTCCACTTAAAGGGGACCTATCATGCAAAATGCACTTTGTGATGTATTTTATACATACATATGTGTCCCCGGTGTTCCAGGGAACTCACAAAGTGTCAGAAAACACAACCCTCTCTCTTTTCCTCCATACCCAAATCTCTAAAAACAGGGCTGCAACGGATTTGATACATGTGGATTTTTGATTTGCTCCTCTATGACGTATTATAGGTGCACTCCGCCTGATTGGTCAACTCTCCACCTATCAGGGGAATGAGAGGTTGGGCCACGGCCGGCCATTGCCGCTCGAAAGCGCTGGAGACGTTGTAGTACATATGCCAGGCCTGTAAGTGGCGCTGTAGTCTGCCACAAAAGCAGCGAAGAAGACTTCCCGCCCATAGTTACCATGGTTACCCTTCTGTTTATTCTCCGCTCTGGCTCTAACAGCAGCAGGAGCAAACGCTCCTGCTGCTGTTATTCAATGCAATCCCTCCCTCGCTGTAATTCTCTCCGGTAGTCCACCAGCAGATGACAAACACCCACCTCTCCGCCTCTTCCAAGGAACGTGAGGACCGTGCGGCAGAGTTTCAGTTTCAGTTTCTTTCGCCGGTCAAGATGTCGTTAAAGTTTAAATCTTCCGGACAAAATTAGAAAAGTGCCGGTCAAAGGTCTTCTTTGTTATTTATTGAGCTTTAAAACAAATGAATAACGACTCTATATAATAAAACACGGAGGACGGAGATCTTTTTTTCTCCCCCTCTTGACTTCATCAGAGCACGGCTCCCCTGTCCTGCAGGGGGGCGTGGTCAGCTGCAGCTCACAGAGATCAGCCCCGTAGACAGCAAACAGCACATAGAGCGAAATGAGGCATGGCTAAAATGCATGATCTGTTTGGTATTTTGAAAACAGAAACGTATAAATATACCTTATATAGGTATGGCCCTACAATATATCATTTAAATATAGCATGATAGGTCCACTTTAATGACTTTAATTTAGGCAAAATACTGTTTTGATGGTTTTCTAAAGTTAGAAGAAGCACCTACTTTAGTGTTGATGAATTCTGAACATTGCCATCACCTGTATTGCTGTGAATAGTTCAGGTTTGACCTTGAGAAGAGGGGGTTTGAGGTACATTGGGGAGTGTGTTACTTACATCAGAGCCGTAGTTGATAGCGAGGGTCTTCACGGACCAGGGGAGCCCGAGCCCCACCAGGATGTCGAACACGTTACTGCCGATGGAGTTGGACACAGCCATGTCTCCCATTCCTGAACAGATACATTTGTAAGGAAAATAAGATAGAAAGAAACGGAGAGAGAGTTACCGAGATGTGTTTCGCCTCTGATATATGGGGAGAAATAATCACGTGAGTATAAATTGTTGTTTCTTCAAGAACTTTACACTAATGAGAAGAATACCCCACGTTCCCCGGATATGTGGATGGACACAGAAGCAATCGATCTGAGGATGCTAGATTAAGAATATTTTGTAGATCACAGATCAACAGTTTTACATTTAACCTGTTTCACATACTTACGAAAAAGAATGATCTCCACTTTTTTATTGAGATTAGATCATATTTACTTTATTGATCCCAATTTTGGAAATTGTTGAGTTCTGACGTAAAGTGATTTATTTTCGGGTTTGGGGTTAGGGTTATTAAGAGATGCAGTTCTGAGAAATAAATCACAATTCTGAGATTACAATTGAAGTTCCCAGAAAAACATACTTAAACAATCAAGAACAAGTCATTTTCTTATCATTTAAGGCATTTCAACTTCATTACCGACTTTTATGGTTTTAGCCAATTCTTGTTTGTTTAATGTAATATTTGATTATTACACCGTTAAAGGATGTTAATTAACTAGAAGCAAGCTAAGCATAAAAGGAACATTGAGTTGGTAACAGGCAAACAGGAAGTTACACTGGGATGTGTCAGGTTGGGACATAGGTGGGTTGATACGTGTGACATCAGTGGATCTGCTAGCAAGACCCATCCCCAATCCTCAACCCCCCCCCCCCACACAGAGCAGTTTAAATATTTGATAACAGGGGCAAGAATAAATACAGATGAAAGGATGGAGGAAGGGACCCTGTCAGGCTGTCTGCTCTCACCCCCCCCCCCTTTCTTTTACAACCTCGCCACAGGGATGGAAGGATACAGTGGAAAAGCCCCCCCCACTCACACTCCCCCCCACCCATCTCTGTCTCGTTCATCTCTTCCCTCTCTGGCTCTTTGATACTGCATTCACTTTGATTCTGTTGTTTGGCTTCAATGAGCTTTTTTGTGTGTGTGTTTGTGCTAAATGACAGTTTTGTAACCTGTTATTTGTGTGTGTGTGTGTGTGTGTGTGTTTTTGTGTGTGTGTGAGTGTGTGTGTGTGTGTGTGTGTGTGTGTGTGTGTGTGTTTACCTTGTCGTGCCACTATAAGGCTGGCCATGCAATCAGGGACGCTGGTGCCGGCTGCCAGGAAGGTGATGCCCATGATGACGTCCGGGATACCGAGTGTGAAGCCGATCACTGTCACCTGACAGAGGAAGATATTAATATTAATATATTAATATTACTGCCTGTATTTTGGCAGGTATTTGTTTTTCTATTACGAAATCGAAATCAAAGCAGGTTTTCGCAGTGGCCAAACAGTGGTACTACAAGTACTATTTCTAACCCTAACTACCATTTACTTAGAATGAGAAAGAGAATTCAGTAAAGTGTCTATGCACATCAGCTTGCCAGGATGAACACGTGGCTATTTATTTAAATCATTCGTTTTTTTTATCTACATTTCTACCAATGTGCCTCCCCCTCAATTTCCCCCCCAGTCTCTCACCATCCAGACCATGATGTAGGAGAAGCCAGCGATCCACAGGGTGGAGCAGAAGAAGGACAGCATGAAGTAGTTGTCCCAGCGAGGCGTGGAGCAGTTGGGGACGGTGAAGTACAGCAGCAGGCAGAGAGGCCAGGCCACCAGCCACTTCAGCTTGTTGAACCCCCCCACTGCAAACACACAAGAAACATGAGATATATACACTGATGAAGAGGGAGGAAGGATTAACAGACTCATGCTCTCTCATACTACTACCGTATTAGGACAATGTTATCTCATGTACGTCTATTGTAATATAGATGTTACATGTTGTAGTACAATGTCAACATTTTTATTTTTATATTTTTTATTTCTGTTTTTATTCAAAAATGTTTATCTTTTATTAAACATTTAACTTATTCTTTTGACATGCAATGTTTTATTGCACATTCAGTTATTTGTATTTGATCATTTATTGGACATTTTATGTTAACTTTTTATGTTTAAATAACTATCTTTATATTTTGTATTTAACTTTTTTATCGCTGCAGTTGGATAGCTAGCTCGTTACTAACATTAGCGATACCAAATCATCACACCACTCAATTAACCGTGTTTTCTTTTCAACACCAGAATAGTGATGTAAGTACGTTATTTATATAGTGAATACAAAACATATGCATGACTTATATATGTATAGTTCAACTGGTTGTGAAGCTTCCGTCACATAACCAAGATGGCCGTCGTTGAGTTTGAGAATGTGTCCAGTGTTTTGCACTCAACTTTTTTTAAATGTGTGCAAATCAGGTTTTTCCAAAAAAGTATTTCTTTAAACACAAGTGACAATAGATAATTTCCAATAACAGTGTAAACACAGTGCCCACAGATCCATCTCCAGCAGGTACCTGGGCACTGGAAGGGTACAAAGGGCCCCCCTCCATCCTCTTCTTCTTCCTCTTCATCGTTCTCATTGTTCTCATTGTCCTCGTTGTCCGTCTCGTTGCCCGCCTCTCGGTCCTCGCGGCGAACACCGATCCCCCTCTCAGGTCCGGACATCCCGTTCTCTATGCCCCGCCTACTTCCTCCTTTCACTTGAACATCTGAGTCACCGTTGGTCAAAGTCCGTGAGTGGATTAGACGCTGCCTCTGTTCACACACACACACACACACACACACACACAGTATTATTTTCAATTTATGTCCTCTTTAACAATTAACAAAGACAATTGTAAAAATGACTTTAAAAGCACAAAAAACTGAACTCTTTATTATGTTTATATAGAAAATGAAACTTCAAAAGAGTTGATTTGTTTACATCTCAGTTATAAACTTTTAAAAAGTGTTGTAACAAGCGATAGCAGGTCAAAGTTTCATCTAATTATTTCAACAGTTATATTGACAACCCCTAAGGTTTGTCATTTCTTAATGTTTATAATATATAGTTTTGGTCTATTCATAAATGACCGATTTACAGAATAGTATGTACTGCAGTCTATTAGGGCTGTGCATCTTCACTGGTCTCACGTAATCGATTCGATTACGATTATCCTGTCACCGATTCGATTCGATATCGCGATGCATCACGATTCATACCAATGCTTTGCATCCTCAATTTTCTATATTACTGCACATGGCTTCTTTTTCATGTGAACTCTCTTTTTATTATTTAGAAAGTGCTTCCGAAATGTCAAGAAATGTCTTGACATTAATTTATAAACCAAAATAAATCAACTGTATAGCTCTAGCATCCCTATACAGTATCTGTGTGTGAAATTGTTCCATCCTCAAAAACAAACAACGAATGCTTCTGCAGTCTAGCTGCAGCTTCTAGCTACGGTCTTCTGTTAAAAAAGGACACTGAATGTCCTGAATGTGGAATCACACACATGACTTGAGTCTGAACACAGCATATCAAAACTAAAATAGTGCATGTGGGTGCACACTTACATCCTCTGTCTTACTGTTACATAAATCCCATGATTGTAGGAGATTAAGTTAGCTTCATCATATCTCAATCAGTGATTAAGTGAATAATAAAGTTTCTATCGGGTCACTATCAGCCTGTCACTCATTATTTTCAGGGAGGGGGCGGGGTTTGGAGGAACAGAGGAGACGGTGATCGCGGAAGCTTTCCTTCTGCCTTCACAAACTTTACACACAACGTATATATCGTCTGAAAATAGCAAGAGGATATCCATACTCTGCAATCCAAGACTTAACTAAATCCACCAAAAACCTAACATGACGATAATGAGTATGTTTGAAAAACATAAATCCCTGTGTGTCTGAGCCGCAGCGACACGGACTGATTCAGAGCGGGTCATTCTGCTGTTGGTTCTAATAATAAATAATAATACATTTATTTTGGGGGGCGCCTTTCATAACACCCAAGGACACCTTACAGGGCATAGGGGCAATATAGGGAACAATTAAAACAGTGGATTTCGTGGGTTCTGGACTGGTGTGTTGGTGGATAAAGCAGACTGCTCCGTGTTTGGTGTCGCTGTTCCGTTGTCACGTCTGTTCCCTGATCTCTGCGTCACCGACCAATTTGATATTCAAGTGACAGAAAAAAAAACGTTATTGTAAAGCCGCGGCCGTAAAATCAGGAAGCAACGTTACTACGCTATAATCGATTATGTTCTGTCACTGCATCGATGCAGAATCGCCCACGTCCGCATCGCGATGCATCGTAGAAACGATTAATTTCAACACCCCTACAGTCAAGGTGATCATGTTCATTTCAGACAGGTCTAAATGACAGCTGGTGAATAAAGTCATTAGCATCTCCCTTTAAGCTTTTATTAACATCATATTATGGTTTAAAGTGCTATAAAGCGCCTCATCCTGTCTGTGAAGCTAGCACTGATGTTCGCTTTAGTAGCTGCACAGCAGAGCTGTCGAATTGCAGAGATAAGAGTGTTAGGTGAAGGGCCCCTTAAAGAAAACAGCACACTCTACAGGAATCAAAAAAATATACGGTAGAAGGGTTGAAGTCCTTCACCCAGTTGACTTGAACTGATGGCCCTTTGCTTCCCATGCTAAGTCCCTAAAGATTGAGGGACTTGCTACAGCCGCCCCAAAGCATAGGCAGTCTGTCATTATTTGATTGCTAGTGGCCTGTAATGAGAGGAGCGTATATATGGTTTGTGTGCTGTAGTAGCAGAAATTGAGAGTTAGGGTTTAGGCTAACGCACACTCTTCTGAGGAAAACCCACTGCAGCCTGCTTCCAATTGGAAATGGTAGGCATCCTTTTATTATGTTTCAATCAAAAGTGTTGTAGTGCGCCTGTGTGTACCTCTGTGATGAGCATCCGTGAAGCCATGGTGAGCCTGGTCCTCGGAGAGAAGTGGTCGGTGATCATGATTCTCATGCCCGCCTCAGAGAAGGACAGCTGGTGGGGGTAGGCTGACAGCAGCTCATCCACCATCAGCACAGACGGCTTCCTGTGGTGGTTCGCTGTGGGAAACACACACATGCATCTTCTATATTACATACCTTGTGACATCGTGCTAGAACATACAGTTCTTTAACACACAAATCAAATCCTAGATAATGTATTCTTACATGTTTTTTTTTTTAACTAAGCTTAAAAAGTGTGAGAAGAGGGAAAAGGTTAGCAAGCCTCTGTCCTGGGTTAGATAATGCACATGCGCAATGGAGTGGTGTAGCAATTCAGGAGTCCTAAAACCAGGAAATGAGCATTTTACCACTGCCGGTGTCCTCGTCTCGTAATCAACGCTTATATAAGATCTGTAGTTAAAAACAAAGCTAAAGAGATTTTATTTTTTTATTTTATTACTACCCGACTGGTTAATGTGTGGAGTTTTTATGTATGTTAGAAACGACTGTTGCTGACAGGTTGATAAATGAGACAGCTAAATGTTGTCACACCGAACATTTTCCACTTTTAGCTTAGCGGTGGTTATGCCTGTGGTTTTAGCTTATTTTACTTCTGGCAATTGCTTTAACACTCAAACTATTGTGAAAGTGTTGTTAATATGTGGAGATTATCCTAATGAATAAAAAGTTTAAGTATCATATACATTTGTTTGCCAAGGATCTCATTTTCAAAAATACAGTGTCTACAATGCTTGATTAAATATGTTGTGTGAATGTTGGTAGGAAAAATACTGTGTGAAGGGAGAAGAGACAGAAAAACATTACTGATAGGTACAAATGCATCATGCTGAACATTAGCCGCCTTTAGCTTAACGGTGGTGACGTTATGTCATGCCACCGTCATGCAGTTTTTTCATAGTCGTTTTTACATTTTAACTTCTACAGATCGCATTTACACTCAACAATCATAAAAGTGGTTAATATGTGGAGATTATCCTACTTAACAAAAAGTGTAAGTATCATAAACATAAAAAAGAACCTTTCTTCAGTAGAACAGATGTAGCGTCACAGCCATCTTCAAGCTCGCCGTTAGAGGCCACTCCGTTCCTCAGACTGGACGAATTCTTCGTCCGCCTCTCCAGAAAACGAACAACGTAGGAGTTCATCCTGAAACAAAGGTCAAGACTAATTCACATCGAACATTTATGTACAATACGTGATTTAAAAAAAGCTTGTTCAAAAAAATGCTCATCAGTTTTGTTTTATTGGGCTACCATGGGGGAGATCCACGAGAGTTTTCTGTTTTTTTTATTTCCATCAATATTAATAACACACTTTATACCAAGGCCCCAGACAATAGTGAAAGAAAGTCCATTTATTCCAGACTCAGAAAGTGCCAGAACCTTTTTTCACAAAAATGTAAGTTTAATAAAGTTAAATTGTGGCCATGGAGAATAATTCAATCTCACCAATGAGGTTGTGAAAAATAACACATGGAGCAAAAAACATTGCAGAACCCGACCCTGCAGTTGACTTACTAGAATGACCTAAATACGTTTAGTCAATGCAGAACTTTTGATGTGAAAAAAGAGCAACAGGAAGTGATCATTCTGACGCCAACTGATAATCACCGACTTAAAACATAGCATACTGAATATCAATATGAAAAGCATTCTGACTAGTTGTAATGATCAAAATCTTACTGATATGATTAAACGGGTTAGCTGTGATCAACCGGTAGGGGACTCCTGTTTTGTCCTGTTTGTGTCCTTTAAGAAAAACTTACTTCATTATGAAAATGTAGACGAAATACATCAGAACCAACGTCAGAGCTTCCCACCTGGAAAACACAGTTTGGATAAATTACCATGTGAATCATTTGTTCTTATTTTTGATTAATTGTAAACATTCAACACTCGTAAAGATTAGACTTACCAAACAATTTTTTCGTCATATATGAACTGTAATGTGAAAGAGGAAAAAATTACAGAGAAGTGAAAATCAGATATTTAAATAAAATAAATTCATAAAGGTGAAGAGGAAAATGAAGACAAACATCTTCTGTCTTTGAATACACATGTGTGTCGTTTCTTGACACAGCTAACAACTTAGGAGACAACTGTTGGAAAACGATAGTCTCAGCACTGTACGTTACCGTAGTGATACACTAACACCAACAAATGTTACTGGGTTATTGTAAAACAACACAGAACATTTAGATTAATTCTTGTGTTTAACACGATAAAATTGTGAATGATGTTCATAGAGTTGGTTACAAAGAGCATAATTACATGTGGACACATCAGGACCACTTACGTTTGGTGATAACATCTATTAATATTTCCAGAGAATGCAGGATGAATCTTTGTATTTGCAATGTTTGTGACTCTGGGTCGTATCAAGCTGTTCCTTACCACTATGAGAGCAGTGATCGACATCGTGTAGTATGTAGAGTCTCTGATCAGAGGCCAGCGGGTGAGATGGATCGCCTGAGAAAGAGAGAGAGGCCAAAACTTACAGACAGGCTGCACAATGAGTCAACATTTGATTGAAATGGAAATATGGACTCTCATCCTCGTGTGTAGGTGCAATATTCAAGTTGCAGGAAGAACACTATTTGTTAAAGGCTTAATATGTACTGTATATATACATTTTGAAGGAAGAATTATCGAGCTGCAGGACTATCCCAACCTACACATTATATTTTACAGACTTATCAAAACATAATTTGTTGGAACAGATCATCTTTGAAAAATACTCCCACCATTATCAGTTAATATATTTTTCAATCATAATAAGAATTATAATCAAAAACGATTAATCTCTCCAATATCGTGAATCATTGCAAATTGCAAAATCAGTCAAAATAATCTCAATACGATTTTTTTCCAAACCATGCAGCCAGGCACACACTGCTGAGTCACACATCCCACAATGCACTCACTGCTGTGCACTTCTAACAGGATAAAGCAGGCTTGAGTGTGCTTGTTTGTGTTTGTGCATGTCTCTTTTGGGCTTGCATAACATGCAATCTAAATAAGAATTTCAAGTCTGCCTTTCTCCCAGGATTACAGCCGGGAACGAGACACATAACAGTTGATTCAGACGAGAGAGAGATTGTATTATTCATTTCATTTGAGGTTTTATTTTCATTTTTTGTATCAACTTAGGGGTAATGCAGGAAAGTGAAATATTACTCTATGAGAACATCATATCAGCACATTGTCAGCTCATGGATGGATGGATGCAGGAATGAGTATTGAAATGACTAATAGTAGTATAGAAATGACTTAGTACTGGACATTAGTTAGCATAATACAAGTTCTCACACCTCATCTCTAAATCAATGATTAGATTAGTGGTTAAACCAAGCAAGATTTTCACATTTTGTTCTACGACATAAAATACGTCAGAAAATAGCCCAATTGCAAAGCTTCTAGAGAATAAAAAAGGGGGTAGCTAATAAGTGGCTAAATGAGACTGAAAATGTTGTTATTTCATACAATAGCCGCCTTTAGCTTAGCAGTGCCTGAATTAAGATATGTGGTTAGGTGACTAAATGAGTATACTTAACGTCCTCATGCTAAACATTAGCCTTCTCTAGCTTAGCAGTGGTTATGCCTGTGGTCTTAATTTTCTACTTCTAGCAATTGAATTTACGCTTCAAAACCAATAAAGTGGTGTTAATGTGTGGCGATTATCCTGCAAAACAAAACGTCTAAGTATCATAAACGTGTGTTTGCCACAGAGCCTATTTTCTGCAATATAGTTGAGGGAGGGTTTGCGATGCTAACTTTGCCCATGCCCCGAAAAAGATGTCATCACTGAACCACTCTATAGTGCAGTGTTTAAAATGCTTCATAAATGTCTGAGTGAATATTGGTAGGAGGAATACTAAGTTTGAGAGATAAAGAGCCATAAAAACACTACTGATAAGGTTTTGTGTGTGTGTGTTTTGGACTGTACCTGTACGGCAAATATGCCACACACTCCAATAATACAGAGGATGTTGAAGACGGCGGAGCCAACGATGGTGCCGACCCCGACGTCACCTTTCGTAATGAAAACTCCTGTAAACACAAATACCCATTACCCACTTCACAAACATTGTGTTCACATTTTGGGGATATAACTTTGCTATGATTGTAAGAAATAACAATCATTTTCAATTGAAGCTTGGGTATTTTCATTGTTATATTTCTGAAATCTCTTCACAAGAAATTCTCTATTTGTTTGTTTTCCTTTTTCTGTGTATACTGTCACATGAAGTTCAAAAATCCTTTGTAATCTTATTTTATCTCTACAACTTTGTGAAACAACATACACATTGCAATAAAACATAATTATCTGGATATGGAAATGTACAGAATACCAACAATGAATACAAAATACACATAATTATAACAAAAGTAGGCTATTATGAGACCAGGGCCCTGTACTACGAAGCAGGATTTTCGCTTAGCCGGCTAAATTCAGGGAAAACTCCGGCTTTCCGGTCCTACGAAGCTGGTTCTCTTTTTAGCAGGCTAGATCTCCACGGTAACTTATGCTTAGCGGCTAACCTGGTCCCGACCAGGTTAGGTTGCAGGCTAAGAGCTCAACTCAGTGAAAGCACTGCCTGCTGACCAATCAGAGCTCCGTGTGCGGAGCGGGGTGCGGAGCGGGGTGCGGAGCGGGGTGCGGAGTTTAAAGCGATCAAGTCACATTACATGAGAAAGGAAATACAGAAAAACTGCCATTGCAGGAAAAACGGCCGGCAAAAATCACCGACTGTGTGAACGTGAACATTAATAGAATATCACCTCCCATCTTCAGAGCAATCTGACTATTATAACATTAGCGTTAAGAAAGCTTAATTAAATATCTGCCACAACATAAGTAACCGGATCAAAGTAACAGTACAGTCCGCGGCATTTCACATCATAATGTATCATATATTTCCTTATCTGAGTCAGCTTCTTGAGCCGTATCTGGCCGTGCAACACTTACAGTGTCACATACTGTATGCAGAAGTATTATTTTAAGCAACACATTACAAAACACTCGAGTCAAATGTAATTAAAGTCAGATCGTGTCTTAGACGGGGGGGCATATCATAAACCTGTTAATGTACGCATTCAAACACTTGTTCTGTTACCAGCTGTATTCACCTTGCAGGCTTTTATCCTGGATAAAGTGTTTGAGTCATGGATGTTTAAAGTTTAACGTCTTCATATTTGTCTAATTATATAGTTGACTTTTGATTCAGGAAGTATGACGCGCTGCACTGTCAGTACGCTTCTCCATGTTTGTGATTGGTCGAATGCTCCAAATACCACCCCTTTCATGTGAACGCGCACCTAACTACTGTAGATAGGGCACGGCTGGCTTGAGCGATCCACTTGATAACCCGCGTCGTAGTACCGTTTAGCGAGAGCGCGTATGTTTTGGATTAGGCCAACCGGCTAACTCAAACATATCCAGGTTAGGTTGAACCAGCTTCGTAGTACAGGGCCCAGATCTTCAAAATGACCTCAACATACAACAGTTTACATTTTCTACTTATATTCCAGGTTGAGTTCTGTGGTTCCATACAATGAACAGTAACAGCGCAACGTTGCACATTCATAATTTCCAATCCTTTAAACACTTTTTACCAATGTTTTAATTGTGGCTTAAGATAAGGCTGATATATTTTACCTTATAAAACCCTTTTAATAGACTTTCCATGACCCTTTAAATGTCATTGGTGACCCAGAGATGAAAAGCATGCTGTAGATATGGCAGTATAAAATATGACTCTTTGATGTGGATGGAAAGATTGAAAAAACGTCATAAACTAAAAAAAAGTATATGGTACTTGGTAATCTAATAGTATTAGATCTAATACTATTAGATTACCAACATTCCAACATTTAAAAACACAAGTTCTTCAATAACTACAGTTGCTCTTTCAGAATGTGTTTAATATGGGCTTTTGTGTGTGTGTGTGTGTGTGTGTGTGTGTGTGTGTGTGTGTGTGTGTGTGTATATGTGTGTGTGTGTTTCTCACCAATGACAGAGGTGAACAGTTCAGGTGCAGAACTTCCAGCTGCCATGAAAGTCGCTCCTGCTACATCCTCGCTCAGCTGAAGTCGCTGTTTGTTGAGAGAAGATAAAAGATATATAGAAACAAGAGACAGCAAGAAAAATAAATTAAACATTAAAGTGGCTTAAAAGAAGAGTCGTGATGGAAGCTCAATGGTAGTGCAATCATAACCTGAGGGTTTGCTTACCTCACAGAGCTTCTCTAGACAGGGGACAAAGTAGTCGTCACACACCAAGGCCAGGGCATAGAACATGTAGACCGCCTGAAGGGGCCAAACGCACACAAACACACATACATAGATATTTAAGAAAGTGAAAACGAACATTGTCCATCTACCTAGAGTAACATATGTGTTTAACTTGCCTTAAACCAAGTGAAAAAAATGGCGGTAGTTTACAAGTGACTAAATGAATTACATATCATCATCAGATTATATCTAATCCAATGGAGAAATCACGATTTTAGTCAAGGGAGCCATTGCGATGCTAACTTCCGGGTCGGCCTACAAAAATACATTATCACTGCAACACTATAAATGCTTCGAGTTGAACATATTTCAACTTCCAGAAAAGTGCTGGTGACTGTCTGAAAATGGAGGAAAAGATTGTATTTGAGCATGTCTTTCATTCGGAAAACTATGATAACAAAGACCAATTCATGTTTCTTTTAGCAAATTGGCCGTCATAGAAAGAATAGAGCTGGGAAAGTTTGTGGATGCAAAATCCTGAGATGAGGCTCTGCCCAATTATCTGACAGCGACTTCCTGCCTCAATTCCCTCTGTTAAAGGGTTAGTTCATTCAAATTGCATATTTATTTTCCACAAAGTCAGAGTCCCTATAACAGCTTGCCGTTTGGGTTACACAAAATCAGGCTACTGTTTGTGTAGAAGCACACTACAGTAATATGAGGCCAATCTGTAGTGTTTATTCTGCAATTCAGATAGATAAAAGCTCTGTCCAATACTTGCGCATATGTATCAAACATATTTGAGACAGTTTTAGAATTGCTTCAGAAAATATGTTTTGGTTAAGCCCCTGTCACACTGTCCGAAATTGACTCCCGATGGACACACGATAAAGGAAATGTTCAAATTCGGCTCTGATCGTAACAGCATCGGGCCATTCGTGAGGGCATCTTAAGCCATCGTATGACCGCCGGTGGAGTTTCTCAGGCTCCGGCAGCAACTTCGGGAGCGGTGGCAAAATCTTTGGCATGCCAAATATAGCCTCTGACAAGTAGAGACAAAATCTTTGGCATGCCAAAGATTTTGCCACCGCTCCCGAAGTTGCTGCCGAAGCCTGAAAAACTCCGCTGCTCACCTGCAGCTCCTCCCGCTGTGATGCAGCGGTGAACCGAGCAAAACACACACTTCAAGTCAGATCATCGCCCTTAGCTATTTTAATTACCTCTCAAACTACCTAAACTAGTTATAAATATGTTTATTTTTACTGTCGGCCGTGTCACTCATTACTGGATCAGCTGCATGAGACAGACACTGACGCTGTCAGAAGAGAGGGAGGAAAAAGATTAACGTAATTAAAGGGAATGACATGACCTCAGTTTGACATGTGGAGCAGTTTTGGTGTCTTTAGAGTCAGTAAGTGTGTCCTTGGATCACATATAAGCCCCTCTTTAACATCTGCCAAACACTTCCGAATTACTCCCCACTGGCACTTGGCTCAGTGGGTGGATTCTCCGAGTGTTGTGTGAGTAAGTTAGTATTGAACACAGGCATTTATGTTTAATTTCCCAGTTGTAAGTGGTATGCAAATTGAATTTATAATGCATTTTCTGTGACTAATAAAATTACTTTTACAACACAATATGGCATTGACCCATCTGTGATGCCTCTACTTGTCAGAGGCTATACACCTTGACACACACTCATGGCTGTGACATCAGGAGACATTTGGGATTCAGTACCCTCCCACCAATCTTTCAATCGCCAGACGATTACTCTACCTCCTGAGTCACAACCATCATATGCAGAATTGTAAAGATGTTTTATCTTTTAGTCAAAGTCTCTTTGATTTGATCACCTACACAAGGTTACATTTTCTGTCAATGCTGTTTGCTATAACTAACCTCAAAACACCTTTTCCTTTCTTGAAGAATAAAAAGGTCCACCGCAACGCCATACTAAAATCTGCTGCTCTTAATGTATTGTCTTTAAAAAAATAATACTGTTCTCTGTCTCTAATTAGTTCCTTATGATGCTACAACTATAACCTGTGTTAGCATTAAAAACATTGTATATTTCTATTTAAATGAGCATTATATTCAATTGGCTGCTGTGGCAACTCAAATGTTGTATTTCTGTCAGTGGACCTACATATCACATTATGATAATTAATACATAAATAACAGCTTTGGAAGTGCTGGCACGCAAAGTTTAAGAATCATCTACAAATACTAAAATGTTATAATGATCGCTAATTGACACAGTTAACACAAAGATGGCAAATGTACGCTATAGATACTGTATAGATAGATGCTACACATGACCATAACAAGATAGCAGTGTTATATGGCTGGAAGAGGGACCATCATTTTACGGCCATAGCCTGAATTTGCAGCTTGATCTAGTATCGATGTTAGCAATATTAGCAGTGTGTGTGTTAATCATACGTAGCCTCTTAGATTAGCCCTCTGTACTCAAAAACACTCTAAAGAGTTTGCTGTTCCTTTTTTAGGTAGAGAGTTCAAACAACCCTGTTTGTCACTGGCAAAAGTGAGCATCACATGATGTACTGATGCACCTTGCTAAATAAGCTAGCATCTGCTTTCTAAAATCAGCAGAGAAAACAAACAAAATGGCTACTCCCATATTTGGATTCACTCCTTAATATATTTTAAATGTTGTTCAACCAGTTATCCAGGGAGAAAAGTTCACATGTTGTAGGTTAAATATACATGTGAGTGCCGTTTTGTCTCTGTCCTTTTTGACTCTGATGAAGACAAAGTATTGTTGGAGCATCAGTCTGTTTGCATTATTTAAAGCCTCAATTCTTTCAGTGTGCTCCTTTTCTCCCTTAAAGACCATAACACATTTAGGAGAGTTTTTAGTTGCAGCTATTGTGCTGAAATACTACAGCTATCAAATCTTGATGATGAACCTCAAACATCCGTTTTGTTTGTAGGCCTATATAAACTTTAGCATTAGCTGCTAACTTAGCCTTTGTATTGCTAATCCTGCCGGGTCTGAATATTCCCCAGCTGCGCTGTCTCCTGAAAAGTATATGATAATAACTTTCATTTTAATATTTAAGTTAAAGATGGCTCTACAGGATCTCCTAGACATATTTATAATTCAGTAATAACAGAGTAACCTGCATTGAAAGCATGCAGCTCTGACCGAATCACTGCAGAGCACCTTAAACTGGCAAGCCCGAAGATTGCAGTTCTTCTTGCCATTTGTTTTACCGGCCTCATGACTCATGGTATGCCATGTGCCAGACTCCATGTTGACTGTTACTTTGGTCCCTGTCATTAAGGACAAAGCGGGCAAGGTAGGGAGCTTGGATAACTATAGACCAATTGCTCTAGCCAGTGTGTTATCCAAAGTCCTGGAAATAATTTTGTTAGATAGACTATGTTCTTATTTATGTACCTCAGATAACCAGTTTGGATTCAAGGCTAAGCATGGTACTGAGCTATGCATCTATGCTTTGAAGGAAATGGTAGAAACATATAGAAGACAGAATTCCACTGTTCTGATTGGTTTTATTGATGCCTCTAAGGCTTTTGACCGAGTTAACCATCATAAACTGTTTTTAAAATTGAGACAAAGGGGTGTGCCTAACAGTATAATTAGGATTCTGGCTTATTGGTATGCCAACCAGAGCATGCGGATAAAATGGGGGAATGCAGTCTCTGCGCCATTTGGTGTTGGTAATGGAGTCCGCCAGGGGGGGCTCCTCTCACCATGCCTTTTTAATATCTATATGAATGATCTATCAGATGATTTAAGTGTCTGTAAAACAGGGTGTGTGATTGGTAATGTGATTGTAAACCATCTTATGTATGCCGATGATTTGGCTATTGTTTCTCCTAGCAGTGCTGGTTTTCAACAGTTGCTAAATGTATGTTCTGATTATGGAGTCAAATTTGACGTTAAATACAATGCTAAGAAGAGCGCTGTAATGATCTGCAGAGCAAAAGGGGATAAGAACCTTGGTTTTCCAACATTCTATCTATCAGGACAGGTGCTGTCTGTTTGCTGTAACACTAAGTATCTGGGACACATCATCACAGATGAAATGGCTGATGATGATGACATGTATAGACAGCGGCGTGTCTTATATATACAAGCCAACATGTTGGCTAGAAAATTCTCTTGGTGTTCAGATAAGGTTAAGGTGAACCTCTTTAGAGCTTATTGCACTCCTCTCTATACTTTATACCTTGTGGGTCAAGTATAAGAAGGCGAGCCTCCGGAAGCTCCAGGTTGCATATAATGACTGTTTGTGTATACTGCTTAGAAAACCAAGGTGGTGCAGTGCAAGTGAAATGTTCTGTAATGCACGAGTCAACACGTTCCATGCTCTTTTGAGAAATCTGATGTACAAATTCATCTGTCGATTGAATGTTTCTCATAACTCTGTCATTATGCTGCTTTCAAATCTGTGTCTCAGTGCTGTACGATACCAGTCACCTCTGTGGAAACATTGGTATAACTGCCTCTTTTTTTTATATTTGAGTGTTGTATGTCTTGTAATAATGGACCAAGAGTCTCTTTAAATAAAGATGATGATGATGATGATGATGATGATGATGATGATGATGATGATGATGATATGCTGCTGCATGATCAACCTTAAAGACACACATATTATTTAAAAGCTTTTTCTGCAATCGTTATTGAGCACTGGCCCTTTTATAAGTATGAAACATGGTATGTACAGTACAGTGCTACAGGTAACACTCACACAGAGGACGTGCAGGCCCACTGCTCCATCAACACGCTCCTGGTTGGTGAAGTAATCCCTGGGAAACTCATGGATTGCTGCAGAGAAAAATACACACAAACACATTTGCTTAAACACTTAAAAGTAAAAATAAAAACATATGAAAAATTACTTCATTAATTACATAAATACTAAATTGCTATTATGAGCACACATTCTTTTGATATAAGACTATAACAATTAATCTTTCCACAGAACCTCAAATATTAGTAATATTTTATTTATTTATTTTACTTGGTTTCCCCATATTTTCACTTCAAATCTTCACTTCAAAGGCGCCGGTAGCTCAGGAGGTTTAGCGGTCAACTACTACAGAACCCAGAAAACAAGTGTGCTTATTCATGATTAATGCTCCCGATAAGCAGAGGGCATCTTGGCCACAGGTGTGTGAATGGTTGTGTGCATGCTAGCTTATGTTCTACAATTTTGAGTGGGCGCTAAAATAAGATTATATGAAAAAGACAGTTTGCTAAATAATTGTTTACCCGCCAAATTCAAAATTCATAACACGACAAAACTAGTTTGTTTAAAGGGGACCTATCATGCAAAATGCACTTTTGTACGTCTTTTATACATGAATATGTGTCCCCGGTGTGTCAGGGAACTCACCAAGTGTCAGAAAACACAACCCTCTCTCTTTTCCTCCATACCCAAATCTCTATAAACGGGGCTGCAATGGAGCTGATTATTATTTGAATTTTGCTGACGTCAGAAAAGGGGTGCTCTGCCTATATGGGCAACTCTCCACCTATCAGGGGAATGAGAGACCGCTCGAAAGCGCTGGAGACGCTGTAGTACATATGCCAGGCCTGTAAGTGGCGCTGTAGTCTGCCACAAAAGCAGAATCAGCCCTTGCAAAAAACAGGGCTGGAAAAGAGCAAATAGAGCGAAATGAGGCATGGCTAAAATGCATGATCTGTTTGGTATTTTGAAAAAAAAAAAAACAGACATGTTTTATATAGGTATGGCCCTACAATATATGTTTCAAATATAGCATGATAGGTCCACTTTAAGATCTCATAAATCACTTAGATGTTGCACTTAAAAACAAATCTGTTCGGAAGTGATACTTAAATTAGGCCCAATTTAACAAGAACAGATCTTTACGCTTTTATTGTTTATAAAATGAAGCACCCGGCATTGAAGCAAATTGTAATAGTGGCCAAACAGTGGTACATCCACTTCCGCGTAAGTCTGTGTTGTCAAAATACTTTTTGTCCGTAAATTACTGGATATTTGATCAGGTACATCAACTACCAAGTACAAACACTTGAATAGCCCTTTTAAAATCATTAGGTCCTCAAAGACTGAGTCATGACCATAGACTGTTTATATAAAGGTTGTGACCAGACATGACGCTGCCAGGATGGAGAGGATTGGAGGCGGGGCTTAAGGACCCAGATCCCCCAGATTTGGGTATTTCTGTATTGGAGAGTCAGGGCCTTTTGGCTTTATGCACCACTGCATTGCACCTTTCATAGGAATAGTCCGGGCCCCGCCTCCAACACTGTAACCACTTCTCTTTATACATCCATGGTTGAAACCTTTATATATACAGTCTATGGTTGAAACATGTCACAGCTCTTTTGGATCTCAGGTTTACAGAACAGCAACATAATAAATTGAACCAGATACAGTGATTCACACAGGGCTACGTTGACATCACTCCGTCCATCAAACCTGAACTCAACAGTGGGGACACCGTGACTCTATCACTGTGCAACAGCAGCAGCCAATCAAAGAATTCCAAAATATGCCACACATTCATTCATTCATCTCCATCGAGTTCATTCCTGTTGCATATGAGTCTGCATCCCGTCTAAAAATAGCCTGGTGTGATCGTGTGTGTAAGTTGGGATTTGCTTGGCTTGCTCTGTCTGCGAGCATGTGTGTGTACTTTCATGTCGCAGACTGTGTTTGTTTGCTGTGTTTGTTTGCTGTGTGTGTTTGCGCTTGTGTAACGCGCAAGGCAACCCAATGTGCAGTGACATTCTCTCTCTACAGCCGAGAGCTTGTGAGTCAGGCGGCTTGAGCTCCAGTGCGGCCTGTGTGGCCCAAACACAACACGGGCCTGTCCGTTCATAGGAAGTGACAGCAGCACGGAGAGAGAGGGAGGGGGGGGGGGGGGGGGGGGAGAGAGAGAGATAGAAACGAGTGGCAGGAAGGGAAACAAAAAAGAGGCACCATGAAGAATCTCACATGATGTAGAGCTAGAAAAAACATCAATAAAAGCTTCAAAAATAAATCCATTTGTAAAATGGACCTTTAAAGATGACATATTATGCTCACTTTCAGGTTAATATTTGTATTGTGTGCCTCTACTGTGGGTGTTT
Organism: Gobionotothen gibberifrons; assembly: GCA_943591055.1. Classification (NCBI taxonomy): domain Eukaryota; kingdom Metazoa; phylum Chordata; class Actinopteri; order Perciformes; family Nototheniidae; genus Gobionotothen; species Gobionotothen gibberifrons. Next base: position 140,257 of record CALSBZ010000086.1, read on the forward strand.
ACATGGTTTAATGTTTAAAAATGTTTTATGTTTCTCATACATGTGCTGCAGCACCTCTTTTCACCCTCTGTCTGAAACCAGAACTCATTCTTCTATGATTGGTCAACCACTTAGATATGTCCCGCCCCTTAGCCTTTCACGCAAAATGTGTTGGATTGCCAGCCAATAGAAGCACTAGTGTACATAGTGATGCCACCATGTTACGAAGGTAAACAAAGGAGTCCAATGGAGGCGTTTCAGGGGGGGGGGGGATGTGTGGGAGAGAAACTCCCTCTGGGAACACAAACCACTAACAAAACCCATAACACACTACTCTCACACTCGTATTTGATACTAAAAAGCAAGAAGCAGTCCTTTATTTGTCTTGGTTGGACATTTCATCATTAAAACACACTAAATCACACAACTGAGAACTTTTCAATCCGTTAACATCCTAAATGTTTTAATTTGTGCTGCCCTCAATTTGCTTTTTCAATTAAAAGGTTTAGATTGCATAGTTGATTAAAAGACTTTGACACAAAACTTATTTTGTCAATTCACTTTACAAAAATTCAATTAAGTTAAAATGACCCTAACCCTAACTCTTGCATCTTTGTCTGCAATTATCTTGTACAATACAAGTAACAAAAGGCGGATAATGTAGGTTACGGTTCATATTTAGCTTGTTCTATCTTATGGCATAACTGGCTAATATGTTTTGAAATTGAAACAATATGTGAAACCAAAATGCGAACTATGAACGTTATGCTAATTACTGTAAAAGTATCAAATAAAGTCAAGATGTTGTTAAATGTGTCGGTTGGTGTTTCTCAAACTATTTTTGAATAGTGATATGCACATCAGTGTTTCCCCTACCATTGTCTTGGAGGGGCGCTGCGCCCCGCCAACGGAGCCCCGCGCCCTCCCTGAAATTCAAGGTGGTTTATACTTTTTTTTTTAATATATATTTATATAGCACCAAATTGCAACTAATCTATATCTACTGTCACTTTTCACATTGAACATGTGCTCTTTCATTAAATAAACTAAATGCTTTCATTTTAAGATGTGAGTTAGGGTAAACCTAGGGGAAACACTGCACATCATATACTAGCCTAAAACCCCAACATTGCTGTTGTTGCAAAGACAACCAGAGGCTTGTACTACGAAGCCGGTTCAACATACCCTGGATATGTTTGAGTTACCCGGCTCACCAGGGTTTCCGCTAGGATTTTTTCTCGCCGGTCAAATGTCCGGACGGAATTGATTTTACCGGAGAAATTTGAAACTTACCGGTCATGTTTCAATAATAATAATAAGAATTGTGTAGCAGAGTTTCCGTTAGCAGGTAATTACCGGACTATGACCGGATATGCTGATGTTTAAAACTCGGTTAATGGGGCTCATTTTTATATTGCTTCAGTTTATAATCGTAACAGATCGAAAAATTCGGATTCATTTTTCAATAAATGATTCCACAAACAACAAACAACATAATTATTACATTCAAACAAACTACTTGTAATAGATAAAGTACATTATTCAAAAGTTTACATTAACTTTGGATAATAACATGGGAGAAACGGATCCTCTCTTTTCCCCTCTCCCTCTCTCTCTCCTGACAGCACGTCTGTTTCTCATGCAGCGCGCAAAACAGTGGGCGGGGCTTCAGGTGATCATGCAGAGCTGCGTGTCTCCGTCAGACTCAGCAGCTGATCTGATCTCTGATCTCTCTCTCTCGCGTCCGGTTATACTTCACTCGCGTTTATGCCCATATCGATCAGATCCAGCTCCCCTGATCGGCCTTTATAGAGAGCACCGATCAAACTATTAAGAGTGAATATCGGCCGATAATGACCGGCGGCCGATCGATCGGAGCATCTCTAATTATTACCGGACATTTTGACCGGCAGTTTTTGAATTTACCGGTTTTTAATCAATTTGACCAGCTAAAAAAACGGTAATTACCGGCTAACGGAAACCCTGCCGCTTACCTAATCCAAAACAAACGAGCTCTCGCTAAGCGGTCCTACGACGCTGGTTATCAACTCGGTAACTCAAGCCAGGGTTTCTCTCTCCAGGTGAGAGCGCGTTCACGTGAAAGGGGCGGGGCTAGCAACATTTGACCAATCACAAACATGGAGAAGCGTACCGACAGCGCAGCGTCATACTTCCTGAATGAAAAGTGAACTGTAATATTTGACAAATATGAAGAACAGTGGCGGTTCTAGACCAATTTGACTGGGGGGGGCCAGGCTGGGGCCAGTTATTTTCTGTAGGGGGCACAATAAATGCAGGACAAAAAAGACAAAGACAGTATGAAGTAATTGTGCATAAGAAAACAATGCAATACAGTTATTGGTATTTGTTTCAGTACACATATTTATTTCAGATACTCATAGTTAAAGTTTGTACGCTCTAATGCAGGGGTCTCCAACTTTTTTAGGATGAGAGCTACTTTCAAAAAATAAAACAAGTCATGAACGCCGGGTTACGTATTGTAACCCTTGTTATATTAACACAGGCGGAGCCCTCTACTGGACTCTATGGGTACTACCTTATCATGCAAGCATTCACCTACTGAGATTTCTATGGACGTAGCCGGCCCGGGGCGGGCCTACCTGAATGCGTGCGCATCTCACTTCCGTATAAAAGGAGGCCTCGCCTCCTGACCACTATCCTACACCACTCTTCAGCGAGCGGTATAGGACAGACAGTGCCCCAAGGTAGAGGGCTCCGCCTGTGTTAATATAACAAGGGTTACAATACGTAACCCGGCGTTATATCTCTCACAGGCTCCGCCCTCTACTGGACTCTATGGGTACAGTGGGCGGAGCCCCGATGTATGCACGCACTGTCGTCCAGCACACCGTTCCACCTCACTGTCCCTGACCGGCTTTAGCAGCCACTGCGCCTCACTCACCTCTCCCTCGGTTGTAACCGTGGAGAAGTCTGGGCTGCGGCTGATAGAGCACACCCTGACGCGCTTGCCTCGCGAAAAAAGTGTGCTCGAAAAACAGTGCTGAGGGCTCCCCTGCGTCCGCCTATAGGCAGACAGGGAAAGCCCGCAGCCCTGTATGGGTTCACTATGCACTCTCCCTCCTGAGTCCCTAAAGAGCACGGGGAGAACGCAAGTGCCCCCTATGTACCCACACTCAAACACTGACCCGTGCAGAGTGTGTAGGGACTATAGTATGGAGGGCTCTCCCCCTCCTGCCCCCAGGCAGGCGAGGGGAGCCCTCCAGCCCTGAAAAGGGCCCAGAGCACCCCACGTCACCCAGCGACCCTCCAGGGGTCCGGAGAAACGTAAGGGCATTTACGCCCGGGGAGAGGGTCAGATGCCCACTGACCAACAGCCCCCCCCCCCCCTCCTCACCAGTCCTGTGTTGCCCCAGCAAGCACAGACGTTGAGAAAGAGCCAGACATATCCAAGAGATAAAACTTCATGAAGGGGCCTGGCGTTGACCAAGACGCCGCCGTGCATATATCCTCCACACTCACACCGTTGAATAAGGCTGTTGATGCAGCCATAGCTCGTGTGGAGTGCGCACGGACCCCCATGGGACAGGCGCTCCCTGCCTGCTCGTAGGCGTGTGCAATGCCTTCGCAAAGCCAGCCTGCCAGGCGTTTCTTGGACAGAGCTTTTCCAGTCACCCCGCCCCCGAAGCACACAAACAGCTGTTCAGTGCGTCTCAGGGTAGCTGTGCGCTCTACATAACATGCTAACGCGCGCACCGGGCAGAGGAGGTATAATTTAGCTTCCCTGGCCCCACCATGGGGAGGAAGACTAAATCCCCCCAACTGAATAACCCTCGACCTGAACGCACTCCTTAGGCTCTTGGGCACAAAGGAGGGGTTTGGTCTGAGTGTCGCGCCGCTCCAGTCACCCCGAATCAGTAAACAGCTCGGGTGCACCGACAGAGCGGTTAACTCGGACACTCTTTTGGCTGACGTTTAAGGCAAGTAGCAATGCTGTCTTCCACGACAGTGCTTTCAGGGAGGAGAGCTCCAGAGGCTCAAATGGTTCTGTGACCAGAGCCTCGAGCACCAGCGGCAGGTCCCACTGTGAGGTGGAGGCGCGCACTACTGGGCGCAGCCTCCTGACCCCCTGTAAAAACCGCAACATCAGTGGATGAGAAAAGGCTGACCTGCCGTTGAATCCCTCATGACAGGACGAGATGGCTGCTGCATACACCTTTATAGTAGAATGAGCTAGTTCTCTGTCCACCAATAACTGTAAGAAGGAAAAAATAGAGCCAAACTCACAAGATAGGGGCTCTATTTTCTGCTCCTCACACCATCCCTGGAATCCCAGCCACTTTGGCCTATAACAGGCTGTGGTGGATCCAGCTCTAGCTGCCTGGATAGACTGAATAACGCTATCAGACAATCCACCCTGTCTCAGCCTGTCCCTCTCAGGAGCCAAGCCTGAAGAGGACGGCCCAGAGTGGGTAACGCCCCGATTGCACCTGCCTCTTGAGACATCGCCCCCCCAGAACTGGGGGATTGCCCAGGGCTGGCCCACCTTCATCTGTGTCATCTCTGAGTACCACGGAGCCCCGACGCGATCCGGCGCTACCAGAATGACTGCCAGATGTTCTCGCCTCACTCTCCCCAGGAGAGGGAGAATGAGACGCAGTGGTGGAAAGGCGTATAGCAGCTTCTTTGGCCATGGCTCGTGTGCAAACGCGTCCACCTCTAAAGGCGGGTTGTCGCTCAGGGCCATGGAGAACCACAGGGCACAGTGGCTGTTGCGCCGGCTGGCGAACAGATCCACTTCCGCTCTCCCGAACTGGGCCCAGATCTGCTTCACCACCTCTGGGTGAAGCGTCCATTCGCCTGGCAGGGGGCCGCCCCTCAACATGAGGTCGGCCCCCCTGTTCTCCAGTCCCGGGATATGGAGGGCTCTCAGAGATAAAACCACCTCTGATGCCCATAACCACAGCCTCTCCGCTGTGGCCAACAAGGCGGCGGAGCGGACTCCGCCCTGCCTGTTGATATAAGCCACTGTGGTGCTGTTGTCGCTCCTAACCAGTACATGTCTCCCTTGAATTAGGGGCATGAAATGCTGGAGGACTAACACTACCGCCCGTAGCTCTAGGAGGTTGCTGTGTCGAGACTCTGTTAGAACCCAGCGCCCACCTATAGCCCTCTTCAGGCAGGTCCCTCCCCATCCTGTTCCCATGAACACTGTGATGTAGGAGGTTACCCGTCCCAGTGAAGACCCCCTCCGGAGGTGCCCGGGAGACCCCAGAACCGGAGGTTGCCCTCCACTGAGGGGGGGATGGTCACCAGCCGCCGTTTGTGCCTCTTGGGATCCAAACGCAGGCTGGAGAACCACCTCTGCAGGCGGCACATATGCAGTAACCCCTGCGGGACCACAATGTGAGCAGCCGTCATGAAACTCAAAGTCTGCATGACAGTTAAAGCTGTCACTGTCGCCCCCTGTCGCAGCCTGTGAACCGCCCGGAGAAGGGACGCACTTCTGCCCTCTGACAGGGTGGCACGTAGCGCGCCTGCATCGAGCACCACTCCCAAATACAACGCCTGTCGGTGAGGTATGGGGGTGCTCTTTTCTCAATTGATCGCAAAGCCTAACTTGGTTAAGTGTGTGATCAATTGTGCTGTGCAAAACCTTGCCTGTTCCCTGGACCCGGCCATGACTATGAGGTCGTCTAGGTAAAAGAAAAACTCTCATGCCATGGGCGCGCAGCGGTTTAAGCGCAGTGGCCACACATTTACTGAACGTGCGTGGGGATAGAGAGTAGCCGAACGGTACTCTGTTGTACTCGTAGGCTATCCCCTGGAAGGCAAAACGCAGACACTTTCTGTGCGCCGGAGCAATTTCCACATGAAAGTATGCGTCTTTCAGGTCGATGGTGGTCAACCTATCGCCCGGTTTGCACTAGCCCCATTAACTGTTTTAATGTTAACATGCAGAATTTCCTGCAGGCAATGTTGCTGAGATCTAGAATAGATCTGAATTCCCCTGCCTTCCTGAGAACCAGGAAGAACATGGAATAAAGACCATTTTCTCTGTGCTGAGGGTGCACAACAGACACAGCCTGTTTCTGCACCAGAGCCTGAATCTCTGCTGAGAGGAAACCAATGTCCTCCTGGGAAGACAGATTTCTTCTCGCATGCCCATAAAAGGAGGTGGGATGCTGCAAAACTGGAGTGAATAGCCCCGTTTCAGCGTCCTGTCCATCCACTTGTTAGTACACTGCTGAGTTTCCATTCCCCATAACATTGTGTTAATGGACAACCCTCAGCTGGGGGGCCGCAGCTATGAAGCTGTGATACTCTCTGGTGACCCGTTCCGCCGCAAAAACTCCCCGTGAAGGAAAGATTTGCCTATGGAGGGTCGACACAGAAAGGGACGATTATTTACTGAGGTCCCTGAACGCACCGCCGTGCGCTCTTGTGTGAGCGCGCGCTCCACCACAATGCTGTTTTCACCACTACGGTAAACAGCATTTACTCTGAGTCTTTATAGGCGTAGTGTGTTCTACTGAGGTCCCTGAACGCACCGCCACGCGCTCTTGTGTGAGTGCGGGCTCCACCATAATGCAGCCTTTACCACTACGGTAAACTGCATTAATTGGAGTCTTTGCTCTAGGCGTAGTGTGTTCTCTGACAGTAATACGCCGGCCATAATGTCCCTGTAACTGCATAGCGCTCTCAACATTGTATGTAAGTGCAGCATTTGTGGAAAACAAAGGACACTCAGATTTGGATACAGATCAACCTCATTCTTATTAGAAAACGTAGTGATCTGTGCATTATACAGGGAGGAGGCGGAATTCGCCCTCTCGTCCCGGGCGGAGAGATTTTCTCCCCCCGCCAGTCAGATCCGTGAAGACGGGCAGCCCGTCCCCGTGAGTGCCGACACGCCGGTTCCACGGGGTGGGCCGAAGAGGTGGAGGGCGCCGCGGGCACGAGATCTCCGTGCTGGCACCTCTCCCTTCGGAGAGTACAGCCCTGGGCGGTGGACTTCCATGGACGCCGGACTCGGAAGGAATGGCGAATGTGAAAAGCCTCCTCGGCCATATCCTGGTCCCCCAAACACTCGAAGCAGAGATGGTGGGGATTGGCGCCTGCTATTTAAGCCAGGGCATAATTCCAAAAAATACTCGTTGTCTTTCTCTTTCTTCCTTTCTCTCTAAAAAATAAAACGTCTCGGACTCAGTGCTAGGCTATCACCTCCGCTCGCTGAAGAGTAAAGGATAGTGGTCAGGAGGCGAGGCCTCCTTTTATACGGAAGTGAGATGCGCACGCATTCAGGTAGGCCCGCCCCGGGCCGGCTACGTCCATAGAAATCTCAGTAGGTGAATGCTTGCATGATAAGGTAGTACCCATAGAGTCCAGTAGAGGGCGGAGCCTGTGAGAGATATAACTACTTTTACTCCTCTTTTTTTTTATTTTTGCAGTGTATATATTTAGCACATTTTAACATTATTATATGCTTAACTTTAACCTTTGTGTGCTGTTTGGGTCTGTGGGACCCGTTTTCAGTGTTTACTAAAAGAAAACGTATGCAATTTAATTATTTTAACCTGCTTTATTTGGGGGTGGACATCACATCCTCTAGGGGGGTCCGGGGGCATGCACCCCCGGGAAATATTTGTTTTAAATGTTGAAGTGAAATGCATCAATCTGGTGCACTTTGAGCACAACATGAATTTATGGATACATTTATGAAAGGGAACTGTATACTTTTCAATAATCCAAAAATCTTTAGAATATGATCACAACCAATAACAAATCATTTAAACTTGTTTATTCTTATCTTATGTTACCTATAGTTAGCATTCTTTCTTTTTATTTATGCATATTTTACTGTTGCAAACTGTTGCAAGAACGTGATTGGTCGATATTCATTGTGGGGGGTGGGGGGAGGAGGGGTGGGGGGAGGAGGGGTGTTAGATAGATATAGAGTTGTAGTAAGTAGATAGAGTTCTCTATGATTGAGGTTTCTTTTATGCATATGGATAGATTCTTTTAATTACATTTCCATTTTTTCTGTGTATTTTGTACATTTTGGATTTGCTTGTTGTTACTTATTGAGGGCTTGCGAGCTACCGGTAGCTCGCGATCGACGTGTTGGAGACCCCTGCTCAAATGGGTCCGACTAGAATGACAAATAGCGTTAGTTGCGCCTATTCCGTCAGCCAAGAAATCGTTTAATAATAAACTTTTTTTTTGTTTCATTTTCAGGGGGGCCACAGGGGGGTCCAAAGTCAGTGTTAGGGGGGTACTGGCCCCCCCTAGCACCGCCCCTGAAGAATTTCAACTTTAAACATCCATGACTTAAACACTTTATCCAGGATAAAAGCAACATAGTTGCCACCTGAAAGGTGAATACAGCTGGTAAAAGAAAAAGTGTTTGAATGCGTACATTAACAGGCTTATGATATCACCCCGTCTAAGACACGATGTGACTTTAATTACATTTGACTCGAGTGTTTCATCAACTTAATGTGTTGCTTAAAATAATACTTCTACATACAGTATGTGACACTGTAAGTGTTGCACGGCCAGATACGTCTCAAGAAGCTGACTCAGATAAGGAAATAGGCCTATATGATACATTATGATGTGATATGACAACACAGTCTCAATCCATAATCGTCCAGGAGCGACGCTTGGTCAGGGTCCCGTAGGCGTGCAGTTGTGACGCTCCTAAATTCCTTCAGCTTCATAAAGGGA